>CM070535.1:10975147-11125517 GCA_036346415.1 Raddia guianensis | reverse complement strand
CCCTTATGGGAGGCCCTTCAAAGTGGTCTCGGTCTCCCGCCCAGCTCGGTCAGGCTCGCGTTCGAGGATGGTCGCAATTGGCGAACACTTGGGCGTCGGCGGTGAGGAAGTTCTACCCGTAGGTAGCAGTTCGAAGCTTTTTTGCCTTCCTTTGGAGCCGAGCGGGCGAGGTCTTCTTCCTTCACGCGCCGCCTCGGTCACATGCGTTGTACAAAGCCATCTTTAATAAGAGATAAGTTCTGTCTCCTTGTGGGCATCTGTTTCTTTTACGCCTCAAGTCTGTTAGAAAGCGATACATTGAAAGCGGTAGCGAAAAAAAGCACTTAAGCAGATGGCCCCTAGTTCTGAGAATCGACGCCTCGACTTGTGGTTGGGCGGGCGGCGGGCGGAGGCGGGTTCTAGCTTTGGTGTGTCGGCTCGGTCTAGGCAATCATGTAACAATGCACCAACGACTAGACCACTTAGAAGCTAAGTGCTGCCACGCGACGCCTAGGTCGGTTCATAAAAGAGGCCATAAGGGTTGAAGTAACGGATGCCTAAGGAAAAGCGCTCACTTTCAGCAGAAGCTCATCTAAAGCTTTTGACGATCAAGGCTTAGCCTTAAAAGGTCATTAGAAAACATTCCGCTAAAAGCTTGTGGCGAAAGTACTTATGGTGATGGCCCCTAGTTGCAAAACAACGCAACTTATAACTTCTGTTGGTTGAGGCGGCGACGGAGCGGGTTCTAGCCGGTGTGTCGGCTCGGTCTAGGCAATCGCCAACAATGGCACCGGCGACTAGACCACTTCCGGAAGCTAAGCGCTGCGCCACGTAATGTTTAAGTCGGGTTGCGAGAGGGCATAAAGGTTGAAGTGACCGGATGCCTAAGAAAGCAGCGCTCACTTGCGGCGAGCGTTCATCTAAAGCCTTTGGCGGTCAGTGCCCAGATTCAATTCGCAAGTTAAAATTGTGCGAAGTTCAAGTGAGACTCACAACAAAAGGGCAAAGTTTGTTTGCATTAATAGGCAACGTTTACAAAGGCAAAATAGGCGGGGAGTTTCGCTCTCCTCCTCGTCTTCGTCTTCATTGGAAGCGGCGCCGCCCATCATGGACCTTGGCCCGTGGCGCGTCAACCAGCGCTTGCTCAATCCGGTCCAGGTGGCGAAAGGATCCCGATGGCGGCGTCGAGATCAAGCGGCGTCTCGAGCAAAACGATTGCCGAGATGAACGCGCTTCAAGCGCCTTGGCGACCGTCTTCAATCGCCAGCGTCCGCGGCCGCACCGGAAGACGCGCGAGGCTTCGCGGCTCGTCCCACGGCGCCCGGCGTCTTCTTGCGGCCGTCTCCTCCGCCAGGAATACAAAATGCGCCAGTGGATGCGAAGCGTCCGGAAACCGTGGTAAGCGGTGCGCAGCATGTCGGCGAGTTCGGGCGCTCGAAAGTGTTCCAGCGGAGTCTTGATCGCTTGGCGGCGAGCGGCGGCGGCAGGCTGCCGCGGCCTCGTGAGTCATCGCCTCGCCAGCGGTTTCTTGGCCAAGGGCCCGCCAGCCTTCGCCGGCGGATCGCTCCATAAAGCAAGGGCTTCCTCGCGTTGCCCAGTGCGGGAGAGGTCGCGGCGCCTCGAAGGCGCCCTGGGCGGCGGTCCGCGGCCGAGATAAGCGGCGCCGCCACGAGCGATGGCGAAGGTTCTCCGACGCGGCGCCGGCGAACTCTCCGCCGCTGCGAGCGAGCGACCTCCGTCGAAGGAGGCGGTGGGCGGTGAAATTGGCGGAATCGGCGGGGCGGGCTCGATGTCCCAGCGTCCGCCTGTTCCAGAAGGACAAGCGGGGTTGGTATGCAAAAGCGTGTAGCATGCTAACCTGTCTGAAATGTGCGTGGCGCGGAAAACCAACTGAAGTGGCGGCATACAGCGAAGCTGAAGGGGAGCTCGAGGTTGCTTGATTGCGAGGCGGTGGTGGCGGTCGCGGTCACCGCCGTCAAATCAGCAATGGCCTTGAGTGGTGCAGTGATGCAGGAAGCACCGTGCAGCGGCCGGGCAGCCCAGCGTCGGCGTCGCCCAGCCGGAAGCGTCAGCGTCAGCGGAAGGCTGCGGCGCATCTGGCGCCAGTTCTGGAAAAATCGCCGCGCTCTCTCCGGTAGCGGCGGCGGGTAGCAGCGGGGCCCCGATGGAGGGCAGTGGTGGCAGAGCTTCGAGATTGGAAGGGCGAGCCCTCTTTGGACTCGTCGCCCCTCCTCTTCGCCCGTCGTCCACGGCGAGATGGCGGCAGCTTCCCGGAAGCCTTGGTCGGTCGGCCGCCACACCCAATAGGTAGTGACGCGGAGGCTTGGGCGGTCGCGGAGGCGGATCAGCGGATCTGTAGTAGCCCGTGCCACTTGGACCGTGGGACGAGAGACCTCCATAGGGGCGGCGCCGCAAGTGTTGGTTGCGCTCCGTGAATCGATCGCGAGAGGAGGATGCTGCGAGCGGCGAAGTGTCGCTGATTGGTGGGGCCGATAACCCGCCGGCCGGTCCGAACACGTCGTCCGGCCGCGTTCCCTGCGGCTAGGTGAGCAAGAAAAGGAAGCCGTAAGGTCGGCAAGTAAAAGATTCAAAAAATCTGAAGACCCAAAAAGACTACAAGAGCACTCACCACCGAGGCGGCGGACTCCATCGTTGTCGCCATAGTACATCGAACGGGCGAGTCCACATGCGGAGCGAAGCGGTCGGCGCCGCCAAAATCCGCCCATGACGAGGGTTCCGGTGAGCCAGGCGGCGGCGAATCGGCGATGCGGCGCTAGCATCAACCCCGCTCCGCTGAATCGTCGGTAAAGCCCCGATTAGCGGTGGGCTCCGCGGGACCCTCGGAAGAAAAAGATCGTCGCGGCGGCTGGAGTCCTCCGCGTCTGACCATTATCGGTGCCGATCCTTCGGTTGGACTTGGGCGCGGCAGGGGATGAAGCGGCGGTTTCGCGGGCGTGGTAATAGCTCGAAGGCCCCGCGCGAGCGACCTCGCGTGCAACCGCGAAGCCGGCACGAGTGGGAGGCTTGGCATCGTCCCCGAACATCTCATAGAGGTGGGCGAAGATGGCGGCGCAATGATGGAGTTGGGGAAGGTGCACCGCTGGATCTCATAAGCGAGCACCCCAAGAAAAATTCAGTCGGCGGGATGAGCCCCGCCAGCGCCGCCCAGACAAAGGTGATAATCTCCCCGTCGCGAGGGCTCGGCGCCATGGTGCCGGGGCGGAACCGGGCGGCGGTTGGTGGCACGAACACTTGAAGCCACCTTCTTGAGTCTTCGTCGGCGGCGGAGGTGGAAAAACAGCCCGAGCGGCGGCGTGCTGGCGATCCTTGCTGCGTTTGGGCGCCATCGGAGCGGTGGAGAAGTTGGCGAAGAAAAGAAGGCTCTGTGGTGGCGTGAAGGAGGCAATTGGCGGTTTGTGAAGACTTAGCGTGCGGAAGGATTGACCGCAATACCGAGAGAAATTTATAGGCGTGGGCGAGCACGGCAGTTTGATTCCGCCCACGGCGTGGCGCCATCGTGCCCCGCGTTTTGGTTTCCCGCAAAAGCGTAGTTCCCCAAGGAAGATTGTGTGCGGATGGAGAATCGAGCGTCGGCACCCGCGGTGGTGGGCCCTCACGATTAAATCTCCGCCCGACAAAAAGCGGAAAAAGTGTCTGTGACGGTTCGCGTAGCATGGTGGACCCGGCCTTGTTGGTGTAATAAATACCGGGGTACAAAGAGTCCTCAGAAGGCCAAGAGGGCCCCACGCGTCAGGAAGGTGAGCAAGGCCCCAGCGCGTGGGCGAGCTCCTCGGGAGGCCAAGAGGGCCCCACGCGTCAGGAAGGCGAGCAAGGCCCCAGCGCGTGGGTGAGCCCTCCTCGAGGCCAAGAGGGCCCCACGTGTCGGTAGGCGAGTGAGGCCCAAAGCCGCGTGGGCGAGCCCCTCGGGAGGACAAGAGGGCCCCAGCGTCGGCGGGTGAGCAAGGCCCAGTGGCGTGGGCGAGCCCCTCTGAAGGCGAGGCGGGCCCCACGCGCCAGCGGGTCGTGGCGAGCCCCCTCGAAGACGCAGGCGAGGCCCAGCGCGCGAGGCGGAGTGCGTGGGCGAGCCCCTCGAAGACAGGCGAGGTCCCACCGTCGGGTGGGTCCCGTGGCGAGAAACGTTGCGAAGGAGTCTTGGCGAAGGCTCCCCTGCTTCTGAAGAACGAAGTATTTAATGAGACATCACGCGGATAGGCAATTTGAAGAAATGATTACGCTTCTGATGACCCTTGCAGTGCGGTAGCATCCTTTATGGCGCAGAAGAATTGACCGCAGAAGAAGGTTTGCTTGAGGAGGCCGCCTGCCAGTCGGGAGGCAGCGGGGCCCCACTCGCAGACTCACCGGTGTGTTTGTCTTGGTCGAGAGGCCACTTACTGAAACGCTGTGAGCGGCGGCGTGCGGCGTGCGGCACGCTTTCGTCTCTTCTGTCGTGTCTTGTCGATTATCTTGAAATCTTGTCTTGCCTACCCCTCGGCTCTCTCCACCAGTTCAAAGCTTGTATAAAAGGGGAGGAGAGAGGGAGGAGGCACGTAAAGCGAGCGTTGCACAAGCATAGGTTCAACACACGCAGCTTCTAAGCACCAGTAAACACATTCCCATTCAACCACAATCAGAAAAGAGCTAAGGCTCAGCAGGAGTAGGACTATTACCGGCGAGGGGGTCCGAACCTGGGTAAATCTGCGAGTCGCTCCTTGTTGTGCCCGACGCTCAAATCAAACCGAGCTTGATCGAGTTGGCTAGCAGTCTAAAAATCTGACCAGGGGTGTGATCCGCAGTGGTTGAGCGGAGAACACGCCGTCAAGCTCAACGATGCTCACACTCGCTTCCTTCCTTCTCGCTCAACGCCGCCATGGTGATCATTGGAGACAGTGCCCTCACGAAGGAGAGGATGGCGGAGTTGGAGAGAGACGGCTTCGTGAGGCCGGGCTCCTGGAGGCTCCTCGGCGCGGACCGAGAGCCAAGGCTCGAGCCCGACGAGCTGGTCTACTTCGAGAGCTCTGCTATCTGTGGGTTCCGGACACCGGAATCGCAGTTTATGACGGACTTCTTCGCCTTCACGGAGCTGCGGCCGGAGAACCTGTCCCCGCAGTCCTACGTTCATATGTCGATCTTCGCGCACTTGTGCGAGGCGCACTGCGGGGTGCGGCCCACGACGGCGTCTTCTACCTGACCGCGCGTCGAGCCCGGGGGAGCCAATCGTACACGGAGTACGAGGTGAGGACGAAGGTCGACGGCTGGGCTCGGCGGTGGTTCTACTTGAACCGCGGGGGCTCAAACTTGGAGTACTCTTCGGCCGCGCCAGACACTCCGATCTATGCCCGCAGCGAGACCCTGCCAGAGGATCAAGTGTCGGCGCACGAGATCGGAAAGCTCGCCAAGAAGGGCTTGACGGGCTATGAAGTTGTCAATAGTTTGGTCCGACACCGGATCAGCCCGCTGGGTCGCCGCGAGCGGTGCGTCCGCGAGATGGGTGGTTGAGAGGATCCGGACCGGGATTTCCATCAAGGTAAACGCCTGTCGTGATGCTTTGTTTGATTTTGGGTTGGCGCAAGTCGTGACAATCTGAGGCGCCCTGTAAGACTCTCGTCCGGTGAGGCTGCGAGGATTGCGGGCATGCTGCTGCCCATGGACAAGAATCCTCGCTCCGAAAAGTTCGTGTGGGATAAATTGTCCGCGGTGCGTGCCCGTAAGGCGTTTGATTACATTCCCAGCTGCGCGCGCTATAGTGATCCTAACGGATCGTGCTGACCGTTTGCAGCGGACGTGGAATGTGACCAAGAGGTCCGCGCAAACCACGGGCTTCGCTGAGGAGCCTTTGGTCGTGCAACCATCGGGGCCTTTCGCCGTCGGGAGGTCGCTGCTTTGCGTCACGGTGGGCGTCGGCTCTATCATCGATGATGGCGAGGGGAGCCCAGCACCGGCATCGATCGTATGAAATGCAGTCTTGAGCGAACGCGGAGGTGCACGCGAGGAAGCGTACGGCGCCAGTGCAGGTAAGCTCTTTTCCCCCGACGTAGGTCGAACGTTGGGCTTTCGACGACCCTTAGGCTCTGTTCTGCGCGTGCATTCAGGGCGCGGCGCCTTCGAAGAAAAGGAGGACATACCTGCCTGTCTCGGGCAGCGACGATGAGGACGTCGCGCTAGTGGCTGGCCCGCCGCTGAAGGCAGCTCCGTGGCGGGAGCCTACGCGGAAGGTCGTGGGTCAGCAGAAAACGGTCGCGCCCACCACCAGCTGCGTCGGCGGGCTGGAGACGGAGCTCTTTCTGCGCCCCACACCGGGGGTGCACGAGGGCACAGAGCTTGAAACAGCGCGTAAGTGCTTTCGCATTGCTTGCTGTTATTATGCTTCTGCATCTAACCGCTATGCGCATCTTTGATCGCAGTGCGTAGCGCCAAGGTGGCGGCCAAAGTGCTGCCTCCCCCCGCTGAAGCCAGGGCGACCGAAAGCGCACCGGCCGAGCCCGAAGGAGGAGGATTCCTAGCGCGGTCGCTGGAGGTTGCCGGGCTGCTGAGGCCGACAGATGCGCGGGACAAGGAGAGGCAGCTACTCCTTGGGGGGTCATCATTCTGCCTGCCGGTGGCGGTGTTGGATGCGTCCGACGAGGTCGCGGAGACCGTGAAGGTGGAGACCGCAAAGGCCTCGTTGTGGGACGTGCCCCCGGCGCCTGATCGGCGCATGCTGCTGTTTGGCTGGGATTGGCAGGTGCGCGTGCTCATGCCATCAGCCTGGACAGACGTTACGTTGTCCAGTGTGGCCCCTCTGATGTCCGCAGGCTGGATCTCCGCCAGCCCGGAGTGGGTGGAGCAACAAGTGGGTACCGAGCCTTGGCCTTGCCGGCGGAGCCCGTCGAAGGTGAAGATCTATCAACCCTCGGCGACAAGGAAGACCTCATGCGGCGCTGGGCGCTGTTTGATGGCGAAGTGAACATCGCCCGCCGGGTATGGAGAAGTGGAGGCGAGGCGGCGGTGGCGATTGGAAGCGATGGGTGTGGTGGTGCCTCCTCGACCACGTCCGGTCCTGGCGGTGGGCACTGCGCCTACGTTCCTGCCCCGTGGGCGAGCTTCGAGAAGCGGAGTTCGGGCGGCGAAGGATGGCACAGCCACGGCGAAGGGCGAGGACGAGCTCAAGGCGCAGCTCGTGGAGGCGCAGTAAGCCGCTTAGAGGGCTGCAGAACGAGCTGAGTTGTCGCTCGAAAGGCGAAAACTTGCGCAAGAGGTCGCTCAACTCCTCAGTGAGCTCGAGCGATCTCAGAACGTTGCGGAGCAAGCAGTTCAGGCGAGGACAGGCCTCGAGGAATCCTTGGCAGCGGCTAAGGCGGCGCTGAAGGCCCAAGTCGGTGGGAATGAGGTCCGCGCTCTTCGATGGCGGCGAGACGAGGCGAGGCCGAGCTTCGGCCGCCCGGCGGGCGAACGAATGGAGGCCCTGGCATGCATCGGCCAGCTGAACCGTGAGGCTGGCGCGGCGCGGCGGCGCGGCGGCGGCGGCGAGCTTAAGCCAGGCCAAGGTGAAGGATGCTGAGAGGTGAGTGACCGCAGTTGGAACGACATCCCCGCTTTCGGCAGCGCCACCATCGTCGTCACGTTCTGCGTCGTTGGAGGAGAGCAGTCAGGACTCGATAGGCTGCCTGCCCCTGCCGTACCATGAGGCGCAAGTTCACGGATTCGATCGAACCGTGCGTGGCGCCGTCGAAGCGAGGGTGAAGAGCTGTTGACACCCAAATTTGGTAGGAAAATCGGATAAAGTGGAGTGGCTAAGTACATCGCAATTATTGGGCCGAATCAGGAAATGGGCTTCATCGGCAAAGAAGAAAAGCATATTGAAGAATACCGATAGTTACGAGACTCCGGAAGAAATACGATTTGATCAGAAGCGCGACGCGGTAAAATAGGTCGTATCGGTATCGAAATTGTAATAGTATAAATAGGACATTAGGTCTCGTAAAAAGGACATCAGAGTCAAAACACAAACCCACTTTTCGAATCCCATCGACATCGTCGAAAGGCTTTAACTCGCAGGTAGAGCTTTCTCCTTGGGATAATCGGTTCTCTTCTTGTAACCCGTATGCATGGCTGTATCATCTTGATCTCGTGTGTACAAAGCATGTTAAACTATCTTGGGATTTACCGATCTTTAATGTGTTCTTACATATTGCACTGTCTCGATTTAATCGATCTGTAATGTGTATTTATCCTGCAGTGCCGATCGTCAAGTATCTTATATGCTATTCCTAAATCCGATATATGCAACTGCCTCGTTCAATCGATCTTGCTTATACCTTGTTTAGGATTTTGTGTATAGATGTTTGCCGATTAGTATTGTATTTACCTCTATTTGTTCTAAACCTTCAAATCTGTTTATCGGTTTACATCTAGATTTAGATTTAAATACTGTCTTGGACTGACCAATCTATTCAATCCGTTCCTAGATTTAATCTAATAAATTGATATGAAGATTTATTGCTAATATCATGTAAAACAACAAAAAGAGATAAATAATTTTTAATTGAATACATATTTGTGTTTAATTGCTCTATCAGGCCTTAAGCCGATAGATCTTGCAATCGGATTATATAAAGCCGATATAAAATAACCTGATCTGGCTACTTTTAAAAGCCGATTACGGCTAAGTCGCTGACAATTTATTCCTTACCAATTTACAGGTCAAATTGACTGGCACGCTTGGATTTTGGTTGCGACGCAAACACAAATTTGACGCCTCCGCACGTGTGTTCGCGAAAAGCTCACTTTTTGTGCCAACACCACCTCAAAGGTGATGTACTCCGTCCGGAAGTTGGCGGAGGAGCGAACGTGTTGGCGGCCACGACTTGCCCAGCAGGCGGAGGGGCGACCACAGGGCGATCCGTGGAAGGGGCGGCGATGTCCTTGATCTTGGAGCCACGGAACCTGCATGAGGCCCGAGCAGCGTCGTAATGATGTCCAGTGAGCTCCGCATCCCACGAGGACGCGTCAACTTCGGTGTTCTTGATGGTGGGGCACAGGACCCGGCGGGAGGTCTTTGCGGCTTCAGAGAGCCCGGCCGGCGGTTTGTCACCAAAAGGTGATGGCACAGCTGGACCAAAACGAGGACTCCGCCGCGGGCTCGCTTGCTTGGAGATGTGGAGGACCACGCAGGATGTGGCCTTACCTCGCGGCGGGAGCTGTAGGCCGACGTGCCGCTAAAGATGACAGCAACATGACCGCGGGCCACAGGGAAACCCTGGTCCTGGCCGCCCTGGGAGGAGGCACTGTGGCCGTGCCCTCCGGCAGCTCGGGCATGGGACCGCGGCCAGAGTAGAAGTCCTCCAGCTGGTGGGCCCATGTGCGGCAGTTGCGCATGTCGTGGCCGGGGCGCTGGTGGAGGCGGCAGAAAAGACTGGGGTCATGGAACGGGTCCTCACCTCTGTTCTGCTGCTGCGGGCGGGGAGGCCGGCCCTGAGGAGGCCCTGCCCCTTGCCTGCCTCCGCCTTTGGGGAGGTCGCTGCTGATCGCTGCTGCGACGGGCGACCGCCGGCGGGCGCCAGTTGGCGGGCACTCGGGCTGGTTGGGCTCGACAGCGGCGATGAACTTGGCGGGCTGCTCCGGCCGCTTCTTCTTCTTCTTGTCCGCCTCGGACTTGCCCGGGCCGTCGCCGACCTTGGCTTTTTTCTTAGCGCGGCCCCTCTTGCGCTGAACCACCTCAGAAGCGTTGACGTAGAGGGCCGCGGTGCGGAAGAGTTCACTTGCGGTGTTGACCGGGTGAAGCTCGAGGTTCTCGGTGTAGCGCCGGTCTCTCACGCCGTCCTTGAAGGCCTCGATAATGGCCTCATCGGAGATGTAGGGAATTGTGTTGCGGGCTCTGACAAACCGGCACATAAAATCCTGGAGACTCTCGTCGTCTCGCTGCACCACAAGCTTGAGGTCCTGGGGGCGCCTAGAGAGGGCGTAACACCCCTGGAACTCGTGCAGAGGGAATCCTGCAGCTGGGCCCAACTGCGGATGGAACCAGGCCGTTGGTTGAACAGCCAGCTTCGGGCCATGCCCTCGAGCACTGTGGGAAAGTAGTTGACCATGACGGCCTCGTCTCCCCCCATGGCCCGGACGGCGGTGGTGTAGATGGAGAGGAACTCCTCGGGGTTCTTGCTCCCGTCAAACTTCTCGATCGGCCCGGGCTTGAACCTCAGCGGCCATGGCGCCTCACGGGGGGCGTGGGAGAAGGCGGGACATCCCGACGCGGCCTACGGGGGAGAGGCATCCCGGCGTGGGTCTAGGCGGGAAAACACTCCGCCTGGGGCACGTGACGGACCTCCGGCGGAGGAGGTCGTCTGGGTCTGGCTCGAGCGGCTGCGGTTGCGGCGGGGACGGTTCTGAGTACCGTCGCGACCGGAGCGGTTTTGAGTGCCGCTGTGGTCAGACTGGTTCCCGCGCCAGATGTCCGGGCGGCTGCCGCCGTTCTGCTCCTCGTGCTGGGTGATGCCGCAAGTGATGGCACCGACGCCCTCATCAATGGCTGGACACAGGTCCGCCATGGTGAAGCCACGGGGTCCTTCTCCACGTTGCGGACGACCGTGGTGATGGCGCACGCCTTCTGTTGGCTGCGCAGGAGCGGGTTTATCATCGTCTCAACGAGGGAGTCGACCGGTTTGCGGCCCCACGGGGTGAGCTGGCGACGGTCCTCCTGGCAGATCCCATCCATAACACGACGGTTGACATCGTCGAAGAAAGCCCGAGCTGCGGCGCGGCGGCGCAGCTTCTCCTGGGCCTCCTCGTTCTTGGCGCCATCGTCGGGCGTGGCTGTGAAGACGCAGCAAGACGTGCGCGAGGCCGGGGGAAACGTCCCGGTGTCGCCAGCAGAAGCAACGGAATCACCAACTAGCTCGAACTCCATGGGAGCCTCGCTGACGTGGGTGACGGAGGGGTCCAGCTCAGGGAGTGACTCCTCGGGGGGAAGATCTGCCCCTGGGGCGAGAGAGGTGTCAACCTCCATCTCGTCGGCCCCGGCTTCGGCGAGGTACTCCTCCCGCCATCCATCGTACGATGGGACCAAATCATCCAGATCATCGCACTCATCGAACTCGAGGTCCAGGACCTCGTCACTGCTCGGAATCTCAAGCATGTCCGAGGGAACAGAGTGCTGAGGGCTGCTCATGGGCCCCACGGTGGGCACCAGCTGTCGGTGTCTGGGAAACGCGCTCCTGAAGAGCAGCGGGTCCACGGACCGACAGACGAATTTGTAGTTGGTGTAAGGCCCAACGACCACCCTTCTCGGCGGCGGGCGGCATGAGCCTCTGAGGGCTCGAGCCACACGGTCTTCCCGGACATGGGCCTGGTGCGATTTGGCGATCCGGGTAGAGATCCTTCGTACGGTAGGGGGAGAGGGGAAAAAGAGAGAAGACAATACAAACCGTGAAGACACAAGCGATTTACCCTGGTTTGAGCCCCCACTGCCTATGTCGATGGAGGGGGCGGTGGTGGAGCAGGAAAGGGTGGGCGGCAAGCCCGCGTACAGCATCGTCGTGCCCACCTACAACGAGCACCTCAACGTCGCCCTCATCGTCTACCTCATCTTCAAGCATCTCCCGTAATCTCTTCCACCTCGTCCCCCACCCACCTATTGTCAGATTGCTCTCCACTGTGTTCTCTCGAGATCACCTTTGGAGTCTGCAACGGCTATTTTTTCCCAGTATCTGCACTGAAGGCTGAGTGCTCTGCTCGGATAGATGTGATTCCCTGTTCGACGCAATGAGTTGCTTGGCCTTTGGGGGTTTGTTCGTTCGGCGAGGTCTTGTTGATTGAACCATAACACATTCGGTCGTTTGTTACATGACTTTGTAGCAACAAAGTTTTCCTCTTCTCGACTTTGAGTCTCAAGAGGAAGACCCCACTCTAGTGAGTCCTTTCACTTGAGTCTCGGGGGCTAGCTGTCGGGGATAAAATCACGGCCCATGTAACATCCCCATTTTCAAAAACCTAAAAATCATGGCATCATTATTTTATGTGCATGAGTTTTGAAAAAAATTAATTATTTTGAAAATGTGTATGTTACCTTCTAAAGGCTAAATTTAATATTTTAAATTTTGAATTAATTATTGTAAATGTCAAAGTAAAATTTTAGTAAAAATAAATAATTTGGTTTTTTAAAAAAATTAACATAAGTAATTGCAAAAGCCAAACGAATATTTTGGTAATTAATATTTTAGCTTTGATATAAAGAATATTTAATATTAAATTTAAAAATAATATTTTGTGTTTCACAATAATCATTCAAAATTTATATTTGATAATAAATGCTTTGATTTGGTTTTGATAAAAATATAAATAATTTAAATCTAAATTTGGAAATAATTGTTCTATTTTGACAAAATTTGATTTAATCAAATTATGTCTAAATTTTGTACCAAAAATTTGGAAAATATTTGTTAAAAATAAAAATTCGGAAATACTAATTTAAAAATAAAAATCTCTTCCAGTGGGCCCCACCTCCTTCTTTTCTTTTCTTCTCCTCTCCTCCTTTTCTTCTCCTGCCGGCTTGTCTTCTTCCCCGAACTCTCCTGCGCCACTCCTTTGCGGTACTGTGGACCCATCCACATACCTCATGGCGTGGCTTCGGATCACTGTTGTCGTCCCCACTTGCGACTTGCCGTGGTTCCCACCCGTTATGCGCCTTCATTGCTTGGCTATAAAGCCATGGCTCCCCGCTTGTTGCCCTCCGCTCCTCCTCTCTCGTCCGGGCGCAGACTGTGTCGTGTTCGACGCCAAAGGTAAGCGTCGGTAAGCCCACGGGTGAGCGCCTCTCCGCCCGAGCAGCCCTCCGTTGCTCTTCTCCACGGGAGCTCGCCACCGCCATGATCCCCTTTTCCCCGAGCCGGCCGCACGTCGATAAGCCTCACCGCCCCTCCCCGACCCCAATTCACGCCACCGTCACCCTCCACTAACCTCACCATAGCTCGTCAAAGCACCTACAACCTCTCCTTCTTGCGGCGACACTCCCGCGTCTGCGCGTCGACCCAAATCCACCCCTGAGCCGCCGCCCATTTCTGCCGTCGGCGTCTCAAAGACCGCCAGAGCCCTCCCTGAGACCCCAGCTGCCTCCTCTCCATTTCGCCTCGCTTACCCCACCGGGCGCCGCCCTTGAGCCTTGCGCCGCCGCCTCCCTGCTCGGGTGGCCGGCAGGGGTCCCGCTCGTTAGCGCCCCTCTCCCCTTGGCCGGCCGAGCCGAGCCGAGCAGAGCAGCCGAGCCCGGCCCATGAAGCTAGCCCAATGAGGCAACAGCCAGAGCCAAGGCCACTGCCCGGCCCGCCCAGAGATTTCCTCTGGGCGAAGCTAGTCGCTGCCCACTTGTCTTTGTTTCCTTTATTTTACTAATGCAATTAAATTATTTATTTCATACCTTTTTCAATATAGCTTCAAATTTAGTAAAATAAACTTCTACAGATTCATAAAAATGTAAAATTTAATTTAAAAATATCATTTTCACCATTGCATTCATATTTTTGTATGTGCATTTATTGTGTGATTATTTGTTTGCACTAGATTCGGATACCGGTGTCGTTGGAGCCGGGGATCTACCCGTACACCCGGAACACTGGATTCACGGCAAGTCATTGTTGACTTATTTCCTACAATGATTGTTGATCATATTGCCACCTAGATTTATAAATGCTTTTTCTAGAATTGTGAATATGCATGATAGTTGAAATGTAAAAATGCTAATTACTTAGGCTGATTAGTTAAATGCCCATTAAATTTATCATTATCGTATAAACCTGATCCTTGTCAACCCTAGGAATACATAACTTGTTTATTGCCATTTCATTGATTAGTTCATCGTTAAAGTGCTTAGCCCTGCTATGTATTGTTTTATACGTCACTGTTATTTTATGTGAAATGCAATGTTTGAAATGCGTGATTTAAAGGCAGTTGACGCTGCCATGTTTGATAAAATGGGACTATTGGGGTACAATAGTTATTGTTATAATGGGAAATTATTTTGGAAAACCACGATTTGGGTGGATGGTTGTATGGATTGGTGCGATGCATACGAGAGTCGGGCCCGGTGTAGGAACCACCCAAATCCTTTAGGACCGAGTCCTTGAGGTAGACAAACTAAGTTCAACAGTGCGACCATGAGTGCTTGTATGGGCAAGCCACGGTTAAGTACCCTTCAAACTCTTAGTTCGGGCATCTCACTTGGTGGAATAGGCGTAGAGAATCCGTAGCACGGTGTCGCGCGAGAATCCGTGGTTAACGGAATTGAACCGTGGATAACGGAAGACCGCTCGATTGAGCGATTTTGATAGTGCCGCGGATGGCGGTGCCACGAAATTAAGTGCGACATCCGTGGATAACGGTGTCGCCGAATTTGAACCTATTGGCGCAAGAGGGGCCACTGCAACCGAGTACCGCACGGAGGTAGAATCATTAGCGATGATGCTTGAGCTAGGAGTGAGTTGGTTAAAGACCTTGTGGTGGTTTACTAAGTAAATTACCTCTCGTGGGTAAAGCGTGCAACCTCTGCGAGTGTAGAAGCTGTCTGAACAGCCGTGCCACGGTCAAGGCGATGACGACGAGCGCCTCATGGTAGTCTTTCACCTTTTGTTTTCAAAATGGCGCTTTAAAGTGAAGATTTGTTTTGGGCCTTGGCGGCAGACGTGGAGTGATTGTTATTGCATGGCGAGGGCCATGAGTTGTGAGGCGATTGACCACGAGATATCTGAATCGACATGGCGGGGGCCATGAGTTGTGAAGCGATTGACCACGATATATTTAGATTGACATGGCGGTGCCATGAGCTTATAAACTTGACATGGCGGGGCGCCATGAGTTGACCTTGGTGGGTTAAAACCGCAGTGGCCGAGTTTCAAAAGAAAGATTTGTTTTAACTCTTCTTAACTGTTTTCCATATTTTCAAAGATATAGGAAAATTTATAAAGATGGCTTTTCATAAATGAAACCTTGATCCCTCCTTTGCTAAAGCCCACATATGCATATGTCAATTTGGCTTGCAGTATTTGCACATATACTCACCCTCGCGTTCACTCATGGCCGCTCATTCAACGAAAGGTTGAGTCTCGAGTTACTACGGGACGACGTTGAGCACAGAGACGATGATTTCGCCGATGGTGTTCGGGCGTGGATTTCTCGGCGCCTAGGATCGCTACTGACCTTGCTCGTGGGATTGTGTTGGAGTTCTCTTTTGGATTTTACTATGTACCCATGCTTCCGCGATTGTATGGCTGCGTGTCGACTTTTGTATTATGAGCCTTAACGGCCGCTCTCGATGTAATATTTAATGTTTTAATAAGAATGGTTATGATCCAAGTTACGGAAATCATGTGTACTAGCTCTTGATCCGAGGACTAGTCTGATAAAACACTGAAGGACTCGACTTCGTTCAAAGGGTCCCGACGACCCATTCCATGGTCCACTCCGACGGCCCAATCGAGCGACCTACGGGGCCCACCCACTGGAAGGTTCTATCGACCCATGTGCATCTGCGCCAACGACTTCTTATGCAGCACGCATGCGTAATGGCCTAGGATTCGTGTTTGAGTCCGACTCGAACAGAGTTCTGCACTGCTACATGAAGACCCAGACGTGGTTTTCCGGATTGGAAAAGAAGTCGTGATCCCCAAGACATGGAGTTTACCTTATCTACCTCAGGATATATTTGGCATGTCGAGTTCGTTGTGATCTCGTAGTTAGCCCTGCCCGATATTCCCTCGGTAGGTCGGTTTGCTCTGCACTATATAAACAAAGCCCCTACGGCGTATAGAGGGCACGAGTTTACGCATCTGGCATCGAGTTTACGTATTAGCATCTCGTAGACATCTGATTATAGCACATTGCTTCCTGTACACTATAATCTCGCCGAGACTTGTTCGTCTCGCCGATCCACCTCTTGTATTCATCTGTGATATATAAGAAAGGTTGGACGTGAAACATTATCTCTCCCGAGGCGCGAACAGGGATAAAAACCCTGTCTCCTTTACATTGTTGTTAGATACGTTCGGCGTGTCTCCTATCTCACTCTTGAAGAAGCTTAGTTGACTTGGGTCAATATCCCAACCGTCGACACCTTTATATATAGGGATTTCTCTCCATTCCTTTATATATAGGGATTCTCTCTCGTTTTCTTATACAATTCTTAATATAAAAGAACGTTGTTGGAGATAGAAGAAATATAGGGAGAGAATCCTTTTAAACCAAGTCTGTATACGAGACTATACGGTTTGTATATGAGAGGGGTTCGAATTTAAAGATTACTGTGGGAGATAGCCTTTCTTCCCAATACAATTTCTTTCAAATCTAAACTTGTTTGAGCGATTTCCCCCGTGACCGGCAGCAGTTTATTGCGACGGCCGCTCTCGAGTCTTGACCGGACCACCATCCGGAGCCCTACTCTGCTGACTGCTATAATCATCTTCTTGTCTCGTCGTCGTCGTCGCCTGTCCACTCTGCAATCGGCATCTCCAGCTCTTCCGCGGTGGCCGGTGGAGCGCTCCACGGGTGCAGGCGATTCAGCAGTCGCCGCCCCAGATCTGACTGACCTAGCCCCCTCCTCCGCCGCCCCGTCCCTCGCTCGCCACGTCCGGTCAGTTCCGGCGGCCCTTCCATCCATCCACCCCCTTTAAACACCGCAACCGCTACCGCCTCCGTCCCCTCCCACTCCACCACGACAAGCTCTAGCGCCGCTCTGCCCTACCGACCGGCCGACCTCGCCATGGCCGCCGCGCTGCTGCTCCTCCTCCTCCTGGCCCCGCCCCTCGGTCTCCTCGCCGTGCTGGCTTTCCTGGCGCGCCCCCGCGCGGCGCGGATCCCGCTCAGGGACCGCCACGTGCTCATCACCGGCGGGTCCAGCGGCATCGGGCTCGCCATGGCGACGGCCGCCGCACGGGAGGGCGCGCGGGTCTCCATCCTCGCCCGCAACGCCGCCCGCCTCGAGGGCGCGCGCGCCGCCATCCGGGAGGCCACGGGGCAGGAAGTCGGGGTCCTCGCGGCCGACGTGCGGGACGCCGACGCCGTGTCGCGTGCGCTCGAGGAGGCCGGGCCCGTCGACGTCCTGGTGTGCAACCACGGCGTGTTCGTGCCGCAGGAGCTGGAGAAGCAGGACATGGAGGAGGTCAAGTGGATGGTGGACATCAACCTGATGGGCACCTTTCACCTCGTCAAGGCCGCGCTCCCCGCCATGAAGGCACGGACTCGCAAGACGCTCCTCCCGGCCTCCATCGCCATCATGTCCTCGCAGGCCGGCCAGGTACACTCTACAAGCAATTCTTCGCTGCATTACCCACCTTGCAGCTCAAGTGTTCGATGTAATTTTGTTTGCTGAGGGGAGTGATTCTTCGCTGCAGGTTGGTGTTTATGGGTACACTGCGTACGCGGCGAGCAAGTTTGCCTTACGTGGATTTGGAGAGTCCCTGCAGCATGAGGTCATTGCGGACAATATTCGTGTCTCGTTGATCTTCCCTCCAGACACAGAGACACCTGGTTTCGCTGAGGGTACGTGTGGATCATATATATATATTACATTATCGCTGAACACCAATTCACTAAGTTTCTTATATGTTGCTTTCCTTTCTTTCAAATTCATATGCAATGAATCAATGGTATATGAATGCTAAAAATTAATTTTACATCTCTGAAGATTATTGGTTTGATAACAGGGGAAATTATTGATCAAATGAGTTGTCTCATCAATTTAATCCTTTTTCACGTATAACACAGATTTACTTCAAGAATCAAGTGATTAATACAACCAGAGGCATTTGTTTAATTATACTTACCTGTAAATTAGTATTGCCAAAATCATGAACTGTACATTTGTAGATTAAATTTCATGACTGTTTAAATTCCCCACTTGACTCATTGTTTAAATGCTAAATAAACGATTTCATTTTTGCAAGCTGCACAGATACAAATGGGGGAAAAGTCTACATCTGATTGTTTTTTATCTATAAGATTATGTTTGTACATTTCATGGTTATTATGTGCCTTCCAGTTCTATAGACCTCCTACTTTTTCATGAACAATACAACCTGTCAGTTATGGTTGAGATATTCCATGCTAGTGCTAGACCATTAGCAGCCATGTGCACTAGTCTTATAATTAGTTCAGTATCAATTCACCTCTCCAATGCCCAGTGAAAATCAGCATGTTGTGTGCTTAGCCTGTTCTTTTACTGGATGCAGAACACAAAAGGAGGCCAGAGTTGACCAATATCATAGCAGGATCATCTGGTGGAATGAAGGCTAACGACGTTGCTAAGAAGGCTTTAGACGGCATCAAATCTGGAAAGTTTATTGTTCCCTGCAATTTTGAGGGAACAATGTTAGCTGTAGCCACAGCTGGTCTATCCCCACAGAGTTCACCGTTAATGGCTTTCCTGGAGGTGGTTGGTGCTGGAGTCATGCGGTTTGCGGCAATTTGTTTCCAGTGGAATTGGTTCTCTACTATAGAGAACTGGTATGCCAAGAACAAGAAGCACCCGTGAAAGGCACATACCAACCCTTGGTTCCTTGATTTTTCATCAGAGTTGCAATCCATAACCAATAAACTACCTTGCAAGGAGCACTACCTGATTGTGAGAATGTAGATTTCTCTCCTATATTCAACAACGAAATACAATACGTCACTAATAATTTGGGATAATGATTTGAACAATTAGAGAAGAATGTGCGAAGCCCCTTTTTTGTTGTCATCTCCCTTAAGCTGAATATGATAGACAGGAAGTTCTCTTCTAGTTATGTTTTCATCTCTCTCCTGTTAGATTTTGGTCGTGTAATAATTGAAACTTGGAGAATAATCCAAAATCATCTCGGGATTTTCAGTACTTCTCTCACCATGCCATGATCAACGAACTTGGCCCAAGCTCCTCTTTTATGCTTGAATTGTGTCTATGGGAGCAAGTCATTTTCATTGTTAAAACCAATTTTAGGCGGGATTTGGCATCCAAAAATTCAGAAAGGTCTTAAACTCACTCCGATCTGAATAATGAGCAACTATGGAATAACCTCACAAAGCTAAACATAATGTCCCTCGTACGGCTAAACAAATGTCCACCAGAATTTAGTAATTACCTGGGTATTAATCAAGGCACGGCAGTCCAGTTGCACTGTTTTGGATGCATTTCACAAGTGTCTCTGGCTCTCTGCTCAGAAGCTCTTTGTATTCATTTCATTTCATCAATGGCTGACTATAACAACTTCGTTCATCCTCACATGTAGAAAGATCACCATAAATTGCGCGAGAGGTGCTCATTGATCTTCATCACATGATTGGACTTAAAAAGGGAAACGTAGAATAAGGTCATCACCAGATGGCAGCCCAAATAAATTAACCAGGAGTAATAGCTAAGTTTTTTTTTCAACGCAAATGGCAGGAATGTTGCCATTAAATACAAGGAGAGAAATAAGAGAAAAATGAGGGGCAAGAGAGGGGTAGAGGGAGAGGGCGCCCTGGCCAAGCAAGGGCCTCACCAAACATACCCATGGACGGAGCTAGAAAAAATTATTTACGGAAACCAATTAAAAGCATGTAGAAATTGTGCGGGGGAGGGGGAGGCAAATAGATTTTTTCTACCATTACACATGAAAATGTACATGTATTTTTAGGCCTTCTATAGTTTTTTTACAATTGTACTATGCAAACTTATGTTTATTTGTGTTTAGAAATTTTTACTATTTTGTCATAGAATCTATAAGTTCTTAAGAATAATTTGCAGAAATTCTTAAATTTTTTTTAAAAATTAGTAGCGCATATACGGGTACATATAAGTATGCATGGAGCATGGGGGGTGCCAAGGCTCCCTCACCCTTGGTCTCTGTCCCTGAGCATACCGACACGTAACTCCTAGCACAAAACACCTAGCACAATGTCCACCCATAGCACTAGGTGCGCAAGAAAACACCAACTGCCACTGCCACAAGGGATGCATTGCCAAAACACCGACAAAGCCTAACGAAGAAAGCCACCACCACCAGATGGGAGGCACAGTCCGGATGCTCGAATAACGAGTCAGTCGTCACCACCGTGCTGGGCGCCCCGCTGCCGCACAAGATGCTCGCATGATGCATGAACCAACACCCTCTAAGGCAACTGCCCAAGCAACGCCACCGCAGCACGACAGAGGGCTCGCCAGCCCATGGTTTTGCCTCGGCAAATGTGTTGGCAATAGTTACGCTCAAAGAAATTAATCCGCAAGCGCATGGATATCGTTGAAGCCTTTCACCCTAGAGTATTTCGGGGTATCGAATCCACAGGGAACAAGAAGCTATCAGTCTTGAATTAATCTTATCTAGATGGGAGAGAGAACAATTAGGAAGGTCGAGAGGGTCTTCTGGTTTAGGTCACACTGGCCTAAGAGTGAGCACTCAGTTCTATGCTGGCTTTATTTACGTCGGAGCACGGCAGGCCCGCTACCCGTCCACCTTCACTTGCGAAGCCTGGAGAGTTACGATCACCCCCCGAATGGCCCTACGGAGCCAACCCTAACGTGGTGGAACTTTACTAAGGATAGACAGGGCTGTCACCACCTGCTACCATCCACGACAGTCCGTTGGGTCTAAGCGTCAACCAAGGTAATTACTAGTCTTGACGGCATGTTCTCCGCTCAACCACCGCGGATCACACCCCTAGTCAGATTTCTATCCTGCTAGCCGATCAGCCGTGCTCAGTTCGATTTGAGCGTAGGACGCAGCAAGGAGCGACTCACCGAGATTACCCAGGTTCGGACCCCCTCGCGGGTAATAGTTCTACTCCTGCTGAGCCTTAGCTCTTTTCTTGTTGTGGTTGAATGGAATGTGGTTACAGAATGCTTGTGAACCGTGTGTCGAAAAAACCTCTCCCCTCTCTTCTCTCTCCGCTCCTTTTATACAAGCCTCGAACTGGCGGAGAGAGCCGAGGGTAAGCGTCTGATGCTCTCGATACTCGACAAGACATGCGAGACACGACAGGAGAGACAAAAACGTCGCCGTTGCTCACGCCAAGCGGCGCCGCCCTCGCGTGCTCCGCAAGTGGCCTCGACCCGCACTGAGACACACGGTGAGGCTGGGGCGGGGCCCGGCTTGCTCCTCTGGCGCAGGCGGCTATCTTAAGCAAACCCTCTCTCTGCCGGTCAATTCCGGCTGTGCCACACAGACAACACCTTCAGACTGCGAGGGCCACTATAGCGGTAATCATCTCTTGTTGTCTACCAGCGTGATGTCGTATTAATCGCTCGTCCTTCGCAGCAGGGAGCCTTGCCGAAGACTCCCTCCGCAATGCTCCTCGCCTGCTGGCCCCACGGCACGCGTGGGACCCTCACACTGTCTTGAGAGGGGCTCGCCCATGTGCTGGGACCTGATCGCCCGCCTAACACATGGGGCCCACCTGATCTGCTGAGGGGCTCGCCCACGCGCTGGGGCCTGGTCGCCCGCCTGACGCGTGGAGCCCTCTTGGCCTCCTAAGGAGCTCGCCCACGCGCTGGGGCCTGGTCGCCCGCCTGACGCGTGGGGCCCTCTTGGCCTTCTGAGGACTCTTCATACCCTGGTATTTATTGCACCGACAAGTCTAGACACCACGTCTACACTAACAATTACTACTTTACTAGCGCGCCGAGTAAAGTATTCACAAAAGGCAAAGTATATCTCACCAGTTACAAACGAGGTTCTCAGTAGATGAACTAGCATTGAACTGAAAGTACTTTATAAATAAAAGAGCATGGCTACAGTGTTACCAGACTGAAGAAGAGAACTCCACTCGAAGCCGAGCTTTATTCTCGAGGCACAAGTAGAGAAAGAGCTGGGGCCTCCGGCTCATCTCCAACACTCTCACATCACCTCTCGTCCTACTCTAATTACATTGTGGAACTAAATCCTTCTCTTCACCATGATCACAAATGAGGGAGAGGACCTCTATTTATAGTGTGAAGGTGGAGTAGCTCTCAAGTAAAGTCCAAAGAATATTCTCCTTCATCTTCTCTCTTCTTGCCATGTGGCATGCTAAACCGACGTTTTAAGTCGGTTTTTGACACCATGACCGACTTCCACATGTTCCTTGAGCCTTACTCTACCTCTGGGCCTAAGGAGAATCCAATGCGCCAAAAAAGTGGGTCGGCCGACCCAGTTTAGGTCGGCCGACCTGGTCTGGGTCGTGTTCTTCCGGAGCTCATTTCTCCCTCATCCGAGCTCCAAATATTGTGAGCATCGTTGAGCCCTAATTTTTATTAGTGGCATTGATGATCAATTTAATTAATTTAAAGGGCTAGGGGGTTTTTGGACTTCTCGGAACCCTAGCGAAGACTCGGCGCTTTTGCAAACCCTAATTGAGCGGCGTAAATTTCTGAGTGCTCCAAGATTTCAAAGTCGTGGCAAGGCGAGAGAAGAGGTCACGTATAGATTCTGATAGTTAGGTTTATTTCTGTTTTTCGTATTTCAAAAGGGGTTCGAATATCTCGAACCATGCGGATCTTCTTGAATTCTCGAAAACTTCGGTTTCGTAGTCCACCACTTCTAAAAATACCCATATATATCCTTGTGAGATTTCTAGAGAGAGAAACCCACCTAAATTCCCCACAAATTTTAGCTCGAAAAATTCCTCTCTGCCGGACGGCGTGCGGAAAAGCAGACGGCGTCCGACCAACCAAACACCAAAACAGTACTCACTTTGTCGGACGGCGTCCGTAGTTCACCGACGGCGTCCGATAAAGTTCAATTCGGGCTTTCTCGCTGTCGGACGGCGTCGAGGCGTCCGGTCCTTTATCATCATCCTTTGTCGGACGGCGTCCGTAATTACGGACGGCGTCGGTCGAGTTAAAACCGAGCCCTTTCTGGTGGACGGCGTCAGGGGGCGTCCGGTTAGCCTTTTTCGCAACGCATCCTCATGTCGGACGGCGTCCGTAGTTACCGACGGCGTCCGATCAGCTCTTTTCAGTGGCGATTGCCTCGCCGGACGGCGTCCGGTGCCGTCGGGCGGCGTCCGTCTGAGCTAACGGCTAGTTTTTGTCCTCTTCCGAGGGCAGCGGCTAGTTTTGCTCTAGGGCTATAAATACCTATCTAGTGGTGGCTATTTTGAGGTTTCTTTGCTCCACTTCACCTACCACATTCATAGCTCATCAATTAGGTGATCTAGAGCCATTCCTCCACCCACAAATCATCAAAGCCACAATCCATCAAACCCTAATACCGAGCTTCATGGAAGTCCTTGATCCGGCATGATCGGGGCGTTTGAACTTGTTACTTTTGAAGATATCCTTCGTGGGCGAGGCTTGGGAGTAGGCCTTGGCGTGTGGCTACTCTCGAGTCGGTGTCTGGTGTGAGTCCACCTCACGGAGTGGCGGAACGACTACCGGGAGTGAGTGAGGCGGTAGGCTCGAGGCGAGCCGGTCCTTGTCGCAAGGGGTAGCCTCAGCGGAGAGTAGGAGTTGCGACTCGAACTTGATCAAACAAACACCGTGTCACTCTCTCATTTAATTTCCGCATTTACTCTCTCGCATTGCTTGTGTTCATTTGAATGCCATGTCATAGTTGCTTTGTGATTTATTTATAGCTTCCGCTTACTTGACTTGCAACTAGGATTGGGTCATTCTTAACTTGTTGTTAATTAAGAATAATTTAAGTAAAGAAATTAAAATTGCCTATTCACCCCCCCTCTAGGCCTTAGGATCCTCTTTCAAGTGGTATCAGAGCATCTAGGTTCTCCGGTATTAGCTTAACCGCTAGGAGATGGCTCAAGAGGGGCCTAGGATAGAAATTGGAAAAGCTCCTATTTTCGATGGAACAAATTACAACTATTGGAGAATTAGGATGCAATGTTACTTAGAGGCACTTAGTTATGATGTGTGGGTTGCTTGTGAGACCGGCTATCAGGACCCTCCGGACGGAACAATTGCTCTTGATGAAGTTCATGCTAAGTACAAACGCTTTAATGCCATTGCTAGAAATGCTTTACTCTCTAGTGTATCCTCAGAAGTTTTTGATAGCATTGGTAATCTTACTAAAGCTTATGATATTTGGAAGCATCTTAGGGAAATTCATGTTGGTAGTGCCGAGATGCTTGAGGAGAAGCTATCTCGAGCTAGAAAAAGATTTGATCAATTCAAGATGCTTCCTAATGAAAGTGTTAACGAAATGTTTCTTAGGTTGAACCCCATCGTAAATGAAATTGCGGATGTTAGGAGAAGAAGGTCTTGGAAGACATTGACATTTGTCGGAAGATGCTTGACGTTGTGCCATTTAGCTTTAATCCACTTGTGACCTTGATTCGAGCATCAAATCAAAGCTCAAGAAAATGACACCGACAAAGCTTCTCGGGCAACTCAACTCATATGAGATCGACTTCTTGAAAGTGAAGAGTTCCGCTCAATAAGAAGTCCATTGCTCTTCCCGCCAAAGCCAAAAGTGGGAAGAAGAAGATTGAAATTGAAGAAGAAGATGATGACTCGATGATGCAATTCGGAGATTGAAGAATTGGCCCTCCTTGTCAAGCGGTCAAGAAAGTTGGTCAAGAAGATGAGCTTCATGGCGGATCATCCTCTTCAAGGCGAAGACCTATCTCCGAGATCGTTGCTATGAATGTGGAGAGAAGGGTCACTTGGCGGGATTGCCCAAAAGTAAAAAGAACAAGCACAAGGCAAGGAATCAAGAGGAAGATGAGGAAGATGACAAGAAGAAATATCGTCACTACCGCAAGAGTGATCACAAATCAAAGGATAAGAAGAAAGCTCTTGCGGACAAAAGACTAAGAAGGAAGATAGCTCAAGCTCATCGTCCTCTCAATCCTCCTCCGAAGAAGAAGATACTAGAGCTCATGGGCTAGCGGACTTGCGATCAAGGAAAAGCTCCTCGGCTCTTCCCAAGCAAAAGCTTTGCCTCACAAAATATACAAGAAGAGGTGATTGGGGAATGGATCACCGATGATGAAGGTTCTTAGGCGGACTCCTCCGATAATGAAAACACGAAGATATCCGGAGTCGCCATTGACAACCCCTCACCTCCCATGTGTCTTATGGCACTAGAGGAGAAGGTAACACATGAGCACCTCTCTAAAAGTGAGCTTAAGCTTTTGATTGATGATTTGAATAATGCTCTAGAGAAGGAAAAGTCTAAGAGAAAGAAGCTAGTAAAGGTGCATAAAGAGCTAGCAAATGAATTTGAGAACTTGTTAGAAAAGCATGAAACTCTAGAAGATGATTATGAAGCTCTAAATTTGCAAGTTGAAATTCTAGAAAATAAACTTGCTAGTTCTAATGTTGATGTTGAAACTCCGATTGATTGCTCAATTGAGAAATGCAATGTTGGTGTGACTTGTGATTTGATTGACACTATAGGCGGTTCACTTAGCTTATCTCATGACACATCCTTTACCTTGTCACCCGATCACACCTAATGCTAGCTCATCTTCACCCACTAGTGCTACTTCTCCAAATGAAAATGCTTGTTCAATTGGCACTTGTGGTGTTGCTAAATGTGCTAATGACCTAGTTAAGGAAAATTTGCTTCTCAAGGATAGAATTGAGCAACTAGACTCTAGCTTGGCTAAATTACTTGTGGGAACAACTCTCTTGACAAGGTGCTTGAGAGCAAAGGTATACCTTGGGTAAGCATGGTTTGGGATTTCATCCCGGGGATTTGCCCAAGGGTGGTTGGGGTAAGCCCAAGCTAACTTTCGTTAAGGGAGGGACCCGTTGCCACATATGTAAAAATGAAAAACATAAAGCCATTGCTTGTCCTCTTACTAAAACATCTCAATTCATGCCTAAAACTCAAGTGCTTGATGCTAGCTATATGCTTATGAGGAAAAATGGCTCTACTTATGCTAAGTATGTTGGTGCACCAAATAATAAGAAGAATGTAAAAGCCATTTGGGTGCCCAAATGTTTGATGACTAACTCCAAAGGACCCAAGATGAAGTCACAGGTACCTAAAACCCAAGCTTGAAATTGTGTGTGTAGGTGAACTACAAGAAGGCGGCATTGGATATTCGATAGCGGTTGCACTCAACACATGACCGGTAGCTCAAGTATGTTCACCTCACTAGAGGAGGAGAAGGACCCGAACACAAGATCACATTTGGGGATAACTCCAAGCGAAAGGTAAAGGGTATAGGTAAAATTGCTATATCTAATGACCTATCCATCTCTAATGTGCTCTTGGTGGAAGCTTGCAACTTTAATCTCCTCTCCGTTGCTCAAGTGTGCGATTTGGGTTTTGATTGCTTCTTTTCGATCAGCGGAGTTCGTGTTGTTTCCACTAAGGATCAAAGTGTTGCATTTGAAGGCACCGGTTTCAAAACTTATATTTGGTTGATTTTTCAAACCGTGAAACTTCTCAAATCAAGACTTGTCTTATCTCTCAAACCACTCTTGGTTGGTTGTGGCATAGACGTCTTGGACATGTTGGAATGGGCACTTTGAAAAAGGTGTTTAAAGATAACTTGGTTGTTGGAGTGAAGGATGTCAAATTCGAGAAGAATCGTTTATGTAGCTCATGCCAAGCCGGCAAGCAAGTGGCTAATTCTCATCCGACTAAGACTTTTATGTCTACATCCCGACCACTTGAACTTTTGCATATGGATTTATTTGGCCCAACCACCTATGCGAGCATAGGCGGTAATTCTTATTGTCATGTGATTGTCGATGATTTCTCTCGCTTCACTTAGGTGTTTTCCTTGCAAATAAATCTCTTGCGGTGATGTGTTTAAAACATTTGCTTTGAAAGCTCAAAAGGAATTTGACTCTTTTATTAAAAAGGTGAGGAGTGATAATGACACGAGTTTGCTAATACAAATGTTGAAGAATTTTGTGATGAGTTAGGTGTGAAGCACGAATTCTCGTGACATACACTCCCCAACAAAATGGAGTGGTGGAGAGGAAGAACCGTACTTTGATAGAGATGGCAAGATCAATGCTTGACGAGTACAACACGCCGCATGCTTTTTGGGCGGAAGCCATCAACACGGCGTGCCATGCCATCAACCGCCTCTACCTCCACCGACTCCTTCACAAGACCTCATATGAATTACTAGTGGGACGAAGGCCCAACATCTCGTATTTTAGTCTTGGTTGCAAGGTATACATCTATAAGAAAAGGACTCATTTGGGTAAGTTCCAAAGAGGTGCGACATTGGTATCATGTTAGGTTACTCATCTCGCTCAAAAGCTTTTCGAGTTTTTAACAATTCTACCGGGCTAGTTGAGGAAGCCTATGATGTTAAATTTGATGAAACTAACGGCTCGCAAAATGAGCAAGATTTGACAAGAAATATAGGTGATGAGCCACCGCATGATGCTATGGAGTTGGGAAAATTCGACCCTCATCGGAGGCACCAAAAGATGAAGTAATCACCCCACCACCTCCATCGATGATCAAGTTCAAGACACCTCTCCAACAACTCAAGATCAAGCGGTGGGCGGAGATGCGAACTTTGAAGTTGATCAAGCTAAAGGGAGACGTTGATCTACAAGTACCGTCCAACAACACCGCACTCTCACCAAGGATCATCCCTAGATCAAGTCATTGGCAATCTCAATCAAGGCGTAAGAACCCGTTCTCATACCGCTAATTATTGTGAGCATCACGCCTTTGTGTCTATTGTTGAGCCTAGGACCATTGATGAGGCATTGGCGGATGCGGATTGGGTGAGCGCCATGCATGAAGAATTGAACAACTTCACTGCAATAAAGTTTGGGAGCTTGTGGAAAGACCGAAGGATCACAATGTCATTGGAACCAAATGGGTCTTCGCAACAAACAAGATGAGAACGGTGAAGTGGTGCGAAAAAAGCAAGATTGGTGGCGCAAGGTTTCACACAAATTGAAGGACTTGACTATGGAGAAACCTCGCCCCGTCGCTCGACTTGAAGCTATCTGGTTACTCTTGGCATTTGCTTCTCTCTATAACATTACTCTCTTTCAAATGGATGTTAAGAGTGCTTTTCTAAATGGTTTTATTGATGAACTTGTCTATGTCGAGCAACCGCCCGGTTTTGAAAACCTCAAACACCCAAACCATGTCTATAAGCTCACTAAGGCGCTATACGGTCTTAAGCAAGCTCCAAGAGCATGGTATGGCGTCTTAGGGACTTCCTCTTAGAAAAGGGATTTAAAACCGGTGCGATTGATTCCACATTGTTTCTAAAGCCAATTGAAAATGACTTATTTATTTGTCAAATATATGTGGATGATATTATTTTTGGATGCACTAACAAATCTAAATGCAAGGACTTTGGCGAGATGATGTCCAAGGAATTTGAAATGTCGATGATTGGAGAGCTCACTTTCTTCCTTGGATTTTAAATCAAGCAACCGAGAAGGACCTTCATTTGTCAAGAGAAATACACAAAGGACCTTCTCAAGCGGTTTTCAATGGACGATTACCGTCGATCAAAACACCAATGGCCACTAATGGGCATCTTGACTTGAATGAAGATGGAAAGCCCGTGGACCAAAAGCTTTATCGCTCCATGATCGGTTCGCTTCTCTATCTTACCGCTTCTCGACCCGATATTATGTTTAGTGTGTGCATGTGTGCTCGCTTTCAAGCATCCCTAAAGAAGTGCATCTTATTGCCGTAAAACGCATTTTGAGATATCTAAAATCACTACTAGTCTAGGTCTTTGGTACCCCAAGGAGCGCGTGTTGAGCTTCTTGGCTATTCCGACTTCGGATTCGCGGTTGCAAAATTGATCGCAAAAGCATCTCGGGGTTGTCACTTGCTAGGGCGCTCTCTCGTGTCATGGACTTGAGGAAGCAAAACTCCGTGGCGCTATCTACATGAGCGCGAATATGTAGCGGCGGGGAGTTGTTGTGCTCAACTCTTGTACATGACTCGAATGCTTAGTGACTTTGGGCTAAAATTTGAAAAAGTGCCACTTCTATGCGATAATGAAAGTGCGGTGAAATTAGCCAACAATCCGTCCAACATTCCGTACAAAGCACATCGACATCCGACATCACTTCATTCGTGACCACGTTGCAAAAGGTGACGTTGTGCTTGCCCACGTCTTGACGGAAGACCAATTGGCGGATATTTTCACCAAACCCTTAGATGAGGCACGGTTTTGCAAATTAAGGAATGAACTCAACATACTAGATAGATCAAATGCGTGTTGATTGGTTTTGTGATTTTTGGGTCTTATTTGATTTTTCATTTGCTTATGACCCTTGTCACATTTAGGGGGAGTTTAGTTTCAACTCATGATCTCAAAACTCCCTCTAGTGGTGAAAAGATAAATTTGATTTTGGGTGAGCACATTCTTGTCCTATATTTCAAGCCAAAACAAATTTGAGCTTAATAGACTATCCTTATCTTCTTACCATTTCAAACTTCTACTTTTGAAAATCTTACCCTCTGAAAAATTTGCTCCATACGCATATTTGTTCTCTTGAAAATCATATGGCATCAAAATTGTTGAAAATATTTGAAAAGAAACCAAAATTCAAAAACATGTGCCTAAACTCTAAAGTGAACCCCTATGCTCGATTTTCATGCCTATATGAGAAATCAAGGCAAAATTTGGGTTCGCACATTTTGTTGATCTCTAAGATCAAAATTTGGGTTTTTGAATTTGGCTTGATTTCATTTGTCATATTATATTCTTATCCCTTCAAAATTAAAATTTTAGAAAATCACTTCAAATTGCTCACATTTGAATCTTCCTTTGAGTTTTGAGCAAAATGGAGATCATCTCTTCAAAACATTATTTTTATATATAAATTCTCGCTTTGGTGGGGCATATGAGCTGCAGAGGGTACCGACCGAGGTGAGGATGGATCATCATAAAGCTGGGTCACACGTGGGCAAGCACGTGGGCAAGCACAACGTCACCTTTTGCAACGTGGTCACGAATGAAGTGATGTCGGATGTCGATGTGCTTTGTACGGGAATGTTGGACCGGATTGTTGGCTAATTTCACCGCACTTTCGTTATCGCATAGAAGTGGCACTTTTTCAAATTTTAGCCCAAAGTCACTAAGCATTCGAGTCATGTACAAGAGTTGAGCACAACAACTCCCCGCTACATATTCGCTTCATGATAGATAGCGCCACGGAGTTTTGCTTCCTCGAAGTCCATGACACGAGTGGCGATCTAGCAAGTGACAACCCCGAGATGCTTTTGCGATCAATTTTGCAACCGGCGTAATCCGAGTCGGAATAGCCAAGAAGCTCAACACGCGCTCCTTGGGGTACCAAAGACCTAGACTAGTAGTGATTTTAGATATCTCAAAATCGTTTTACGGCAATAAGATGCACTTCTTTAGGGATGCTTGAAAGCGAGCACACATGCACACACTAAACATAATATCGGGTCGAGAAGCGGTAAGATAGAGAAGCGAACCGATCATGGAGCGATAAAGCTTTTGGTCCACGGGCTTTCCATCTTCATTCAAGTCAAGATGCCCATTAGTGGCCATTGGTGTTTTGATCGATTTGCAATCGTCCATTGAAAACCGCTTGAGAAGGTCCTTTGTGTATTTCTCTTGACAAATGAAGGTCCCTTCTCGAAGTTGCTTGATTTAAAATCCAAGGAAGAAAGTGAGCTCTCCAATCATCGACATTTCAAATTCCTTGGACATCATCTCGCCAAAGTCCTTGCATTTAGATTTGTTAGTGCATCCAAAAATAATATCATCCACATATATTTGACAAATAAATAAGTCATTTTCAATTGGCTTTAGAAACAATGTGGAATCAATCGCACCGGTTTTAAATCCCTTTTCTAAGAGGAAGTCCCTAAGACGCTCATACCATGCTCTTGGAGCTTGCTTAAGACCGTATAGCGCCTTAGTGAGCTTATAGACATGGTTTGGGTGTTTGAGGTTTTCAAAACCGGGCGGTTGCTCGACATAGACAAGTTCATCAATAAAACCATTTAGAAAAGCACTCTTAACATCCATTTGAAAGAGAGTAATGTTATAGAGAGAAGCAAATGCCAAGAGTAACCGTATAGCTTCAAGTCGAGCGACGGGGGCGTAGGTTTCTCCATAGTCAAGTCCTTCAATTTGTGTGAAACCTTGCGCCACCAATCTTGCTTTTTTTCGCACCACTTCACCGTTCTCATCTTGTTTGTTGCGAAAGACCCATTTGGTTCCAATGACATTGTGATCCTTCGGTCTTTCCACAAGCTCCCAAACTTTATTGCAGGTGAAGTTGTTCAATTCTTCATGCATGGCGTTCACCCAATCCGCATCCGCCAATGCCTCATCAATGGTCCTAGGCTCAACAATAGACACAAAGGCGTGATGCTCACAATAATTAGCGGTATGAGAACGGGTTCTTACGCCTTGATTGAGATTGCCAATGACTTGATCTAGGGATGATCCTTGGTGAGAGTGCGGTGTTGTTGGGCGGGTACTTGTAGATCAACGTCTCCCTTTAGCTTGATCAACTTCAAAGTTCGCATCTCCGGCCACCGCTTGATCTTGAGTTGTTGGAGAGGTGTCTTGAACTTGATCATCGATGGAGGTGGTGGGGGTGATTACTTCATCTTTTGGTGCCTCCGATGAGGATCGAATTTTCCCCAACTCCATAGCATCATGCGGTGGCTCATCACCTATATTTCTTGTCAAATCTTGCTCATTTTGCGAGCCGTTAGTTTCATCAAATTTAACATCATAGGCTTCCTCAACTAGCCCGGTAGAATTGTTAAAAACTCGAAAAGCTTTTGAGCGAGATGAGTAACCTAACATGATACCAACGTCACACCTCTTTTGGAACTTACCCAAATGAGTCCTTTTCTTATAGATGTATACCTTGCAACCGAAGACTCGAAAATACGAGATGTTGGGCCTTCGTCCCACTAGTAATTCATATGAGGTCTTGTGAAGGAGTCGGTGGAGGTAGAGGCGGTTGATGGCATGGCACGCCGTGTTGATGGCTTCCGCCCAAAAAGCATGCGGCGTGTTGTACTCGTCAAGCATTGATCTTGCCATCTCTATCAAAGTACGGTTCTTCCTCTCCACCACTCCATTTTGTTGGGGAGTGTATGCCGCCGAGAATTCGTGCTTCACACCTAACTCATCACAAAATTCTTCAACATTTGTATTAGCAAACTCGGTGCCATTATCACTCCTCACCTTTTTAATAAAAGAGTCAAATTCCTTTTGAGCTTTCAAAGCAAATGTTTTAAACACATCACCGGCAAGAGATTTATTTGCAAGGAAAAACATCCAAGTGAAGCGAGAGAAATCATCGACAATCACATGACAATAAGAATTACCGCCTATGCTCGCATAGGTGGTTGGGCCAAATAAATCCATATGCAAAAGTTCAAGTGGTCGGGATGTAGACATAAAAGTCTTAGTCGGATGAGAATTAGCCACTTGCTTGCCGGCTTGGCATGAGCTATATAAACGATTCTTCTCGAATTTGACATCCTTCACTCCAACAACCAAGTTATCTTTAAAACCTTTTCAAAGTGCCCATTCCAACATGTCCAAGACGTCTATGCCACAACCAACCAAGAGTGGTTTGAGAGATAAGACAAGTCTTGATTTGAGAAGTTTCACGGTTTGAAAAATCAACCAAATATAAGTTTTGAAACCGGTGCCTTGAATGCAACACTTTGATCCTTAGTGGAAACAACACGAACTCCGTTGATTGAAAAGAAGCAATCAAAACCCAAGTCGCACACTTGAGCAACGGAGAGGAGATTAAAGTTGCAAGCTTCCACCAAGAGCACATTAGAGATGGATAGGTCATTGGATATTGCAATTTTACCTATACCCTTTACCTTTCGCTTGGAGTTATCCCCAAATGTGATCTTGTGTTCGGGGTCCTTCTCCTCTTCAAGTGAGGTGAACATACTTGAGCTACGGTCATATGTTGAGTGCAACCGCTATCAAATATCCAATGCCGGCCACCGCTCTTGTAGTTCACCTACGCACACAAATTCAAGCTTGGGTTTTAGGTACCCAAGACTTCTTCTTGGGTCCTTTTGAGTTAGTCATCAAGCATTTGGGCACCCAAATAGCCTTCACATCTTTCTTTTCATTGGGTGCACCAACATATTTAGCATAAGTAGAGCCATTCTTTCTCATAAGCATGTAACTAGCATTAAGTACTTGAGTTTTAGACATGAATTGAGATGATTTTGCAAGAGGACAAGCAATGGCTTTGTGTTTATCATTTTTGCAAATATGGCAACGGGTCCTCCCTTGACAAAAGTTAGCTTGGCTTACCCCAACCGCCTTGGGCAAATCCAGGATGAAATCCCAAACCATGCTTACCCAAGGTGTACCTTTGCTCCCAAGCACCTTGTCAAGAGAGTTGTTCCCACAAGCAATTTAGCCAAACTAGAGTCTAGTTACTCAATTCTATCCTTTAGAAGCAAATTTTTCTTAGCTAGCTCATTAGCACATTTAGCAATACCACAAGTACCAATAGAACAAACATTCTCAATTGAAGGAGTAGCACTAGTGGATGAAGATGAGCTAGCATTGGGTGTGTGAGTGGGTGACATGGTAAAGGATGTGTCATGCGATAAGCTAAGTGAACCATCTATAGTGTCAATCAAGTCACACGTCACACCAACATTGCATTTTTCAATTGAGCAATCAAGCGAAGTTTCAACATCAACATTAGAGCTAGCAAGTTTATTTTCTAGAATTTCAACTTGCAAATTTAGAGCTTCATAGTCATCTTCTAGAGTTTCATGCTTTTCTAACAAGTTCTCAAATTCATTTGCAAGTTCTTTATGCACCTTTACTAGCTTCTTTCTTTTAGACTTTTCTTTCTCTAGAGCATTATTCAAATCATCAATCAAAAGTTTAAGCTCACTTTTAGAGAGGTGCTCATGTGTTACCTTCTCCTATAATGCCATAAGACACATGGGAGGTGAGGGGTTGTCGATGGCGACTCCGGATATCTTCGTGTTTTCATTATCGGAGGAGTCCGCCCAAGAACCTTCATCATCGGTGATCCATTCCCCAATCACCTCTTCTTGTATATTTGCGGTGAGGCAAAGCTTTTGCTTAGGAAGAGCCGGAGGAGCGTTTTCCTTGATCGCAAGTCCGGCTAGCCCATGAGCTCTAGTATCTTCTTCTTGGAGGAGGATTGAGAGGACGATGAGCTTGAGCTATCTTCCTTCTTAGTCTTTTGTCCGCAAGAGCTTTCTTCTTATCCTTTGATTTGTGATCACTCTTGCGGTAGTGACGATATTTCTTCTTGTCATCTTCCTCATCTTCCTCTTGATTCATTGCCTTGTGCTTGTTCTTTTTACTTCTTGGGCAATCCGCGCCAAGTGACCCTTCTCTCCACATTCATAGCAACGCATCTCGGAGATAGGTCTTCGCCTTGAAGAGGATGATCCGCCATGAAGCTCATCTTCTTGATCAACTTTCTTGACCGCTTGACAAGGAGGGCCAATTCTTCAATCTCCGGAATTGCATTATCGAGTCTTCATCATCTTCTTCAATTTCAACTTTCTTCTTTCCACTTTTGGCTTTGGCGGGGAGCGATTGACTTCTTGTTGGCGGAGACTCTTCACTTTCAAGAAGCCGCATCTCATATGAGTTGAGTTGCCGAGAAGCTTTGTCGGTGTCATTTTCTTGAGCTTTGACTTGGATGCTCGAATCAAGGTCACAAGTGGATTAAAACTAAATGGCACAACATCAAGCATCTTCCGACAAATGTCAATGTCTTCCAAGACCTTCTTCTCCGAACATCCGGCAATTTCATTGACGATGGGGTTCAACCTAAGAAACATTTCATTAACACTTTCATTAGGAAGCATCTTGAATTGGTCAAATCTTTTTCTAGCACGAGATAGCTTCTCCTCAAGCATCTCGGCACTACCAACATGAATTTCTCTAAGATGCTTCCAAATGTCATAAGATTTAGAGAGATTGCCAATGCTATCAAAGACTTCGGAAGACACACTAGAGAGTAAAGCATTTCTAGCAATGGCATTAAAACGTTTGTACTTAGCATGAACTTCACCAAGAGCAATTGTTCCGTGAGGGTCCTGGATAGCTTGATCTCTAAGCGACCCACACATCATAGCTAAGTGCCTCTAAGTAACATTGCATCCTAATTCTCCAATAGTTGTAGTTTGTTCCATCGAAAATAGGAGCTTTTCCAATTTCTATCCTAGGCCCTCTTGAGCCATCTCCTAGCGGTTAAGCTAATCTGGAGAACCTAGACGCCCGATACCACTTGAAAGAGGATCCTAAGGCCTAGAGGGGGTGAATAGGCAATTTTAATTTCTTTTCTTAAATTATTCTTAATTAAGCAACAAGTTAAGAATGACCCAATCCTAGTCGCAAGTCAAGTAAGCGGAAGCTATAAATAAATCACAAAGCAACTATGACATGGCATTCAAATGAACATAAGCAATGCGAGAGAGTAAATGCGGAAATTAAATGAGAGAGTGACACGGTGTTTGTTTGACCGAAGTTCGGAGCCGCAACTCCTACTCTCCGTTGAGGCTACCCCTTGCGCACAAGGACCGGCTCGCTCTCGAGCCTACCGCCTCACTCACTCCTGTAGTCGTTCCGCCACTCCGTGAGGTGGACTCAGTCACCCGTGACACCGACTCGAGAGTAGCCACACGCCAAGGCCTACTCCCAAGCCCTCGCCTCCACGAAGGATATTTTTAAAAGTAACAAGCCAAACGCCTGATCATGCGGATCGAAGGACTTCCATGAAGCTCGGTATTGGGGTTTGATGGATTGTGGCTTTCGATGATTTGTGGGTGGAGGAATGGCTCTAGATCACCTAATTGATGAGCTATGAATGTGGTAGGTGAAGTGGAGCAACAAACCTCCAAATAGCCGACCACTAGATAGGTATTTATAGCCCTAGAGCAAAACTAGCCGTTGCCCTCGGAAGAGGACAAAAGACTAGCCGTTACACTCTCACGGGACGCCGTCCGACGGGACTCGGGGCCGTCCGACAGAGCGTCTTCGCTTCAGCAATCGGGCTTATCGGACGCCGTCCGGTCCCCACGGACGCCGTCCGACAAGAAGATCGCGCAAGCGCTGAGCTACTGGACGCCCCAGACGCCGTCGTCGGCAATGAAACACCGATTTTGAACCTTATCGGACGCCATCCGGTAATGACCGGACGCCGTCCGACAGAGTGTATAAATTGGGATTTTGGCTGGTCGGACGCCGTCTGGCTTTTCCAGCGCCGTCCGATGAATAGATTTTCGCTAAAAAGTGAGGGAAATTTTGGTGGGTTTCTCTCTCTCTCTAGAAATCTCTCAAAGGGATAAATGGGTATTTTTAGAAGAGGTGGATTACGGATACCGAGTTTTGAAGAATTCGCAAAGATCCGGCATAGTCCGAGATATTCGAACCCCTTTTGAAATCCGACGAAAAACAGGAAATAAACCTAACTACTCCTAATCTATACGTGACCTCTTCTCTCGCCTGGGTCACGCATGAAATCTCGGAGCAACTCACAAATTGTCGCCGCTTGGATAAGGGTTTTGCAAAAACGCCGAGTCTTCGCTAGGGTTCCGAGAAGTCCAAAAACCCCTTAGCACTTTATATTAATTAATTTGACATCAATGCCACTAATAAAAATTAGGGCTCAACGATGCTCACAAGCATAATCGCTTGCGTCGCACATAATCTCAAAGGGGAGGTTCCAATCAGGAGGCTGTATGATGGGTGCTGAGACAAGGACCTTTTTCAGAGTACTGAATGAGATAAGGCAATCCTCATCAAAGACAAAGGGTGCGTCTTTCGCCAACAAATTGGTCAGGGTTCGAGCTATTTGGGAAAAGTCCTTAATAAACCTTCTATAGAATCCGGCATGCCCCAAAAAGCTATGAATTCCCTTAACATTTGTCGGTGGTGGCAATTGTTTTATCACCTCAATCTTCGCTTTATCCACCTCAATGCCACGCTCCGACATGCGATGCCCTAAGACGATTCCTTCTCTTACCATGAAGTGACATTTTTCCCAATTTAGGACTAAGTCAACTTCTTGGCATCTCTTTAGGACTCTCTCTAGATTGTGTAAGCAATCGTCGAAAGATTTCCCGTAGACCGAGAAATCGTCCATAAAGACCTCCATGATCTGTTCGATCATATCGAAGAAAATGGCCATCATGCACCTCTGAAAGGATGCAGGTGCATTGCACAACCCAAAAGACATGCGCCGATAGGCGAAAGTGCCATACGGACAAGTGAATGTGGTCTTACTCTGGTCGTCTGGATGGATTGTTATTTGATGATAACCAGAGTAGCCATCAAGGTAACAGAAGAAGGAGTGGTTCGCTAACCGCTCAAGCATCTCATCGATGAAAGGGAGGGGAAAGTGATCTTTCCGAGTGGCCTTGTTAAGTTTTTGATAATCGATGCACATGCGCCACCCTGTGACTGTTCTCTGCGGAATGAGCTCATTCTTCTCATTCTGCACGACAGTCATCCCACCTTTCTTCGGGACAACTTGTACGGGGCTTACCCACTCACTATCCGACACTGGGTAAATGATCCCAGCATGGAGAAGTTTCAACACTTCCTTCTTTACCACTTCCCTCATCGCATTATTGAGCCGACGTTGATGTTCTCTAGTAGTCTTATGGTCAGGCTCCATAGGAATGCGATGGGTACAAAGATTTGGACTAATCCTTATAAGATCCTTCAGGGAGTAGCCTATGACCAATTTGTACTTCTCCAGAATAGAGATGAGTTGCTGGGCCTCATGACTAGTCAGCTTGTCGCTGATTATCACCGGTGTACTACGGTCATTATTTAGGAAGACGTATTTTAGGCCAGGGGGAAGAGGCTTGAGTTCTAAGGGTGGATTCTTAGGATCATTTTCTGATTTATCCAACTCTAAAAACTCGTTAGTCTGTTCCTCCAGGGTGAATTGTGCATAATCTTCCTCTAGACCTAGTGGTTGGGACATTTCCTCAAAAATGGCCATCACAGATTCTTCCACAGGGGTCTAGTTGTGGCTCAGCTTCCACTTCACAATTTTTCGATCGTGTGAAATTCACCGGGAAGCTTTCTTTGCCAACCGTCAGACGGACTTGTTCTCCTTTTCTCATCCCCCGGATCAAATGATCGACGGGCTGTCCGATCAGGATAAAAGTCACGTCCGACGTAGGGATGTCGAAAACATCAAAATCCAGGGCGGTGAGATCACCGTCAAGTTTCGTTTGGACGTCCCTAATGATACCTTGGGTTTCTAGGATTTGACCTGGTCGCCATTGAAGGCATTTCCTAGACTGAGTAAGGATTACCTACGGAAGCACTTCTGTCACCAAAGATTTGGAGATGATATTGATGCCAACCCTAGGATCGTAGGGTGCATCATGGAAACAGAGGCTTTGAATTTTAAGAGGGAGAGAACGTGGACCAGGATAGAGCTTGACTACCTCGTCCGAAATCTCTGCTTCCTCTACCCATTCACCACACAGGACCGCAGAGAGGTTTAGGAGGTTTTTCTGTCGAGAGTGAATTTCCTCCGGGGTTGGATTCATGAATTCAACTTCTCGGTCCATTTTTCTTTCGATTGGTAACGAGTGAACGTTACCAAAATCTTCGAAAAGGTTTTCTTCAGAGGTGAAAGGTGGTGGATTAGGAACACATTCCTCGCTACACTCCGGGTCTGAGTAGTGGTTGATTGATGGATTGGGAATTTCTTCTATTTTGGGTGATTCTGGAATGCTAAGTGGGACAGATATTGAACAAGATTCAAGAATCTCAAGATTCTCTATCTGTTCATCAGGCTCAGGAGGTTCATCGTATATTTCTATGAAGGGAGTATTATTGAGAATTTTATCCAGTATTTGTCTTCCTTCCTCCACTGTCTTATACATAAAAGCTCCTCCGGAAGCTAAGTCCAAGAATTTAGCATTGTTCGGATTGAGACCACAGACAAAATGCTACATGAACATTGGTTCTAGGATAGCTAAATCTGGTCCTGAAAAGGCTAGATGGGTGTATCAAGCCCAAGTTGCTCCTAGGGATTCCTTCTCGCCTTGCTCAAAGGTCAGGGCCTTCTTACGAAGATCGACAATCTTAGAGATAGGAAAGAAAGTGAAGCAGAATTTGTCCTTCAATGCTTCCCAACTGCCATTGACTCTACCTACGGTCTGGATGTACCACTTCTTGGCTGTTCCCGTTAAAGAAAATGGAAATAACTTCCATTTTAAAGTTTCTTGGGCCATCCCTTCGATAATGACAGTCGAACAGAGTTGTTCGAATTCACATAGGTGGTCGTAAGGATTATCGTCCTAATTCTAGTAAAAGGATGTTCCCGCACCAAAACTATAAGTTAGGGGTTTTGATAGGATGCGAAGATGATGGTGGCTCTAGGTACTCGCCCTTGGGAGCCGAATGCTGGAAAAGAGGTTTTGCATCCATGATTAATAGATAAGAGAGAATTCTTGACTAGTAGGCTACCTTCCCCGGCAACGGCGCCAGAAAAGCTTGTTGGCGATAGTTACGCTCAAAGAAATTAATCCGCAAGCGCACGGATATTGTTGAAGCCTTTCACCCTAGAGTATTCCGGGGTATCGGATCCACAGGGAATAAGAAGCTACCAGTCTTGAATTAATCTTATCTAGATAGGAGAGAGAACAATTTGGAAGGTCGAGAGGGTCTTCTGGTTTAGGTCACACTGGCCTAAGAGTGAGCACTCAGTTCTATGCTGGCTTTATTTACGTCGGAGCACGGCAGGCCCGCTACCCGTCCACCTTCACTTACGAAGCCTGGAGAGTTACGGTCACCCCCGAATGGCCCTACGGAGCCAACCCTAACGTGGTGGAACTTTACTAAGGATAGACAGGGCTGTCACCACCTGCTACCATCCACGACAGTCCGTTGGGTCTGGGCGTCAACCAAGGTAATTACTAGTCTAGACACCGCGTCTACACTAACAATTACTACTTTACTAGCGCGCCGAGTAAAGTATTCACAAAATGCAAAGTATATCTCACCAGTTGCAAATGAGGTTCTCAGTAGATAAACTAGCATTGAACTGGAAGTACTTTATAAATAAAAGAGCATGGCTACAGTGTTACCAGACTGAAGAGGAGAACTCCACTCGAAGCCAAGCTTTATTCCCGAGGCACAAGTAGAAGAAAGAGCCGGGGCCTCCGGCTCATCTCCAACACTCTCGCCTCACCTCTCTTCCTACTTTAATTACAATGTGGAACTAAATCCTTCTCTTCACCATGATCACAAATGAGGGGGAGGACCTCTATTTATAGTGTGAAGGTGGAGTAGCTCTCAAGTAGAGTCCAAAGAATATTCTTCTTCATCTTCTCTCTTCTTGCCATGTGGCATGCTAAACCGACGTTTTAAGTCGGTTTTTGACACCATGACCGACTTCCACATGTTCCTTGAGCCTTACTCTACCTCTGGGCCGAAGGAAAATCCAATGCACAAAAAAAGTGGGTCGGCCGACCCAGTTTAGGTCGGCCGACCTGGTCTGGGTCGCGTTCTTCCAGAGCTCATTTCCCCCCTCATCCGAGCTCCAAATATAGCAAATAATATATGAGTTTCGATCGTCTCGACGAGCTCTTCATCATGGTGTAGTCCATTTTGTCATTTGTTGACTTTTCAAAATATGTTTAATTTAAACTCCATCTTTCATCTGATTTGCATACGGCCGATAAATGTTCTTTTCTTGTGTATGCCTGCAAAACATGAGACTACACCAAAAGTCGTGGAACTCATTAATGTTAGCCTCAATATAATTTGAATTCCTTTATTTTGTAGATATGTTGATGGTCAAAAGCATACAAAATATTAGAAATAAGGACCGTCAACAAAATGCCACTATGATGGAAATGACGCCACAACGGCGTCGCAATTGCGGGCCCAGAGGGCAAGGCTTTCGGCCAGGACAGCCCCACCCCAAGGTCGAGCTGAAAAGGGGTTACAACAAACCAACATTGCAGCCCCAAGCCACCAGAGCATCTGCGAAGAAGGCCACCCGATCTCCATCACCCAGCCGCCCTGAAGCCGTCGAGTTCCCATAGGGGTGAGGCAGGAGCAAAGAGAAAGGCTGGCTCAAGGGGGCCGACAGCAAAGCGTCAAAACCTGAAGGAGCACATGGCAATGCCACTGAGTAGGAGATGTCTGAGCGAAGTTGGCCAACAACCGCCAGATCCGAGGGCCTCCACCGAATCCACCCACCTGCCGTCGGGAACCACCGAGCCCACACTCTAGCCGCCTTCATTGCCGCCACGCAATGCGGGGATGACCCGCCGACTACAACACTACTAGGGCACCGATTACTGAGGACCTCCACAGCAACACCGAGTGTCATCGTTGAACGCACACCCCAAAGCTTGCAAACCATATGAGCCATCAACACCAAAGAACCACCTCCCATGCACAAGCTAAAATACTCATCGGCATTTATGAAAAGAATGACCCAAACCACCACCTCTGCCGACATAGACGAATGGGAGGGGCAAGGGGGGCGGTGGCCAAAGTGGATGTTGCCTCACCAGCGGGGAGGGGAAGGCCTGGAAAAGGTGATGGCGGGGAGGAAAGGGGCGCTCCTCAACCGGAATGTTGCTCCTCCTTTGGACAAAGGAAGGGACCGAGAGGAGGGGGCACATGGCCCAAGCCGTTGCACTTTGGGAGAAGAGAGAAGCAGGGGGACAGAGAGGATCGATGTCCACTTGGGAGACGATAGCAACCGTGCATAGAGACGAAGCGAAGCAGAAGAAGACCTCGATGGCAGGGGAAAGGCCCCCACCACCTCCAGGAGACATACAACACCAAAGCCTGCGGAGAAGATGAGGGAGGAAGAGTGAGGGAGATGAGAAAAGAGAATAAGGGAAGCTTGGGGAAGATCCGCCGCCACCATCGTTTCGGTGACGGGGAGACCGATGAGGTAGGGTATGGAGGTGTCGGGGATAAAATCACGGCCCATTGCTATGGCCCACTCCCTGACGGCCCAATCGAACAGCCTACCAGGGCCCAGCTCCCTGAAAGGTTCTATCTGACCCATATGCATCCTGCCGAACAACTTCTTGGCTGGCACGGTGCGTAACGGCCTAGGATTCGTGTTTGAGTCCTACTCGTGAAGACCCGGACGCGGTTTCCCGGATTGGAGCAGATGTCGTAATCCCCAAGACTTGGAGTTTACCTTATCTACCTCGGGATGTATTTGGCACGTACGAGTTCGTTACGGTCTCGTAGTTAGCCCGGCCCGATTATCCCTCGGTAGGTCGGTTTGCTCAGCACTATATAAACAGAGCCCCTACGGCGTGTTGAAGGACCAATCCAGCACGAGTTTACGACCCTGGCCAAGATCTTTCGCATCTTAGCACTTCGTAGACACCTTATCATTGCATTGTCGCACTTGTACACCATAATTTCACCGAGACTTGTTCGTCTCGTCGAGCATCCTCTTGTATTCATCTCTGATATATAAGAAAGGCTGGACGTACGTAGGGCTATTATCGCTCCTGAGAGGCCTGAACCAGGATAAAAACCCCTGTCTCCTTGTTAAATGGTTGATTGCTTGTTAGCTTACGTTGGCGTGTCTCCTATCTCCCTTTATTAAGAACCTTAGTTGACTTGGGTCAATATCCCAACCGTCGACAGGAGGTGGGAGGGTTCTCGTCCATCGAGTCGCCTAAGGTCCCGTAATGAGCGCTCAGGGTTCGGGTATGATATCTAAGATCAATAGCTCAAGTTTAAATTTTCAAGTTATATCATGTAAGCCAAGATCATTTGTGCATATTACATTCTGAATATTAGGATTACCTGAAGCAAACCTTTCCATTTTTCACATTCAGATGCAATATTAGAAGCCTTATCCTCCATGTTTTAAAGTGCGGCCACAAAGGTTATCGTTCATTTGTGAATTGTTGATTCTCAATTCATCATATCCAACGGGTGTGTTTCAACTATTTTTGGGTTTTTCTCAATTTAACTTGCAAATTAAAAATTAATAAACCACAGAAGCTACTTGACCTAATTATTGTTCAATCTAAGCAAAAACAGTACATAAGACATAAGACGAAACACAAGGTGGCTCGAAGGCTCGCACACAACAATTAGTAGATAAGCGGAAGTGTAAAACAAAAGGGAACAAAAGGCAAACCGAGCTTTTTACCGATGTTCGGTGTACAATTAATGTACACCTACTCACCGTTGAGGAACTCCGACCAACGGAGCTGGGACCCTCTAGTCCCTAACCCTCAATCCACTAGCGGTAGCTCTTCACTAACCCACCACTTCGACAGACGAAGAGGTAAGCACCCCGACACATGGTGTGACCTCAGACCAACCAAGGGTTTTCCTCACCTTTGACGGACAAAAGTGATGCACCCCCGACACATGGAGGAATTTGGGTAGAAGATGAAGGTTGAAAACTTGAAGACGAACCACAAACCAAAACCAGAGGAAAAACTCGATCCGGCAAAAGAACCCCAAGGACCACAAGGAAACTCACAAAAACTTACCTACACTGAAGACATGGCATCTCAATCCCTAGGCTGCCATGGGAGAGCCCAAGAACACAAGCAAGTCAATGGGTGGAAGTGAAATGAGTCTCTCAACCTTATCCCTTTGGACAGCCTTTGCTTATATGGCCACGAGCAGCGCCGCCATGCTGCCATCGCGCCGCCGCTGCGCCGCCACCGTCCAGTGCCATCCCCGCCGTTGTCCAGTGCCGTTCTTGCACCTAGTAGAAGAGATGGTGGCCGGGTGAGGTGGAGAGGGAAGGGAGCTGCGGTGGGAAGAGGGAGAAGACGAAGGACAAGGGGAGGGCGGCTAGCTAGGAGGAAGGAGAAGGAGTTAGGGTTTGGTGCAAACCCTAGGGTAACGATTTCTTGGCCTCTCTTCATGAATCCTTCATTCTTTGTATTCGTTGAGCCCCGATCTATAAGGATTAGCCACATTTGCAGTTGGGTTTTAGGCATGTTCATGTGGAGTCCAATGCAGCGAGCTTTAGCTCGATTTTGGGTTAATTTTGAGAGGAATTGAAGCCCAATCCTTTGAGCAAGAATGTTGGCGTCGTTCGCATCTTTCCGTAGAGCCCAAGAACGCGAGTTTTGGCCCAACAGTTTGGGATTTATGCCCAAAACAGTACTGTTGTCCGGATAGGTTCCGGGTTATGGCGGGTTGTAGGTTTAGGAGGGCATTAATAAGTCTTTGATGATGGAAGGTTGTAGTTGTCGTTTAATAGGTTCGCTTAAGCATCTATTTTCGGATTACGAATTTGATGCCAGATCTTTCGTTGTTCTTGTGGGGATGTTTTGGTTTGGTCGATTAGAGAGTGGATGCATTGGATGGGTTAGGCTATAGGGGTCTAATCAATGCCGAAAATATATGCTTGTCGACTGGTGACTAACTGGGGGGTCACCATCGGCAATGATTATATATGGGGCGATGCGCGCAAGATCTAAACTCGATGGTAGCACAAGACAAGGATTTATACAGGTTCAGGCCCTCATGGCGGAGGTAATACCCTACGTCCTGTGCTCTGGGATTATATGGGGTATATGAGTATAAGATGATGATCAACCTGGGAGATGATCAAGCTGTAGATGTGTAATTCTCTAGATGGCTACAGCGTATGGATGTTGTAGATGGCCTGCCGAACTATGGCCCCTTACCCCCTTTATATAGTGGAGGGGGTGGGGTTACAAGGAAGAGTCCTAGTCGGTTACGAGGTAGGATTCCTATCTCTATCATCTAGTAGTTATCCGGGATTACAAGTATATCTTCCCTATTAATTAGGGATAGGCTTCTATCTTCATGTCTTTTCTTGCCGAGCAAGTCTTCTAGAATCCAAGTGGTACCCGTCCTTATCCACCCGACTTGGTCCATCCCCTGTCGGGTGGTCTTTTAGGCCCGCCGTGTGGATACCCGGGGTCTATGTTATCCACAATGCTTAAGTAGTAGAGTTATGTATTGCTTAGCAACGTGGGTTGCATGATTTATTTATTGTGATACTCTCTGTAGGTGGAGTGGCTTCGAGGTCGATGCTGAGGTTGCACTATTTCGCTTTGTTGATAAAAGAGGCAAGTATATGTTAAATTTATAGCATATTGATGTGATTGGCTTGTGGATGTTTCTATTAGCAATGTGATCCATACTTAAGTAATTGTGATATTTATTGCTATTTGTTGAAGGTGTGTGAGAGTTGTATGACAAAGGAGGCATTGCATTATTGCATCATGTTGCATGAGCTAGGTCAGTGAGAGTCGTATAACTAGTACGGTGAGGTCGCTGAGAAAGTTGTCCTATTCGGTAGGCACTCCACGGGAGTGGAGTAAATTGGTCCCCACCTGAAATAGAGTGGGCAAGAGTGCTGCACCGACGGGTGGCACTCGGCTATACCAGTATATGCTTAACAGAGACAGACGCATGTGCATTGCATTGCATCGATGGATGAAAAGTGTTTTACGTGGAAATGTTGAAGCGATTGAGTTTTATGGAGCTTTGAGATAATGGTTGATTCATGAGCATGGATTTATTGTGAAATTGTGAAATTGTGGAAATGGCGGATTTTTTGCGGCGCCGCCTCTGCCCGCTCCGCATGAGGACTCGCCCCGCCTGGCAATATTATGGCGACGACGATGGAGTCCGCCTTGTCCCCGGGGGTAAATGTTCCTTCAGTCTTTCGGGTTTCTTGTCTTTTTGGAATGTCTTTTCTTTTGACTCCTTGTGACTTATGGCTTCTTCTTCTCTCTTGCGCCCAGCTGCAGGGAATGTGCCGGAGAACGTGCTCCGGCAGTGGCTGGCGGGGATCTGACCGCGCCCACCGGCGACATCTCTTTGTCGGCGACCATCCTCCCCCTCTGCGACTGGGATCCACGGGAGCGCAACCAGTTCTTGCGTGCGCTGCCCCCCATGAAGGTCTCTGGTCCCGCGGTCCAAGTGGCCCGGGGACCACTGCAGATCCGTGATCCGCCTCCGGCGGCCACCAAAGCTCCGCTGCCGCCCGCTCTCTGCCACAAGGCCGACTCGACCAAGCTCTCGGAAGCACCGCCTCATCCTCGCCGAAGATGACGACGACGAGGAGGGAGAGACGAGCCCAAAGAGAGCTCGCCCCTCAAGTCCTGAGCTTCCGCCGCCTCCTCCGCCCTCCGGGGGGGGCCTGCTGCTGACGCCGCGCCGCTCCGCCACTAAGCGGGAGTCGCCCATGAGCGCGGGCGACTCTTCGAACTGGCGCCGCTGCCGCAGTTTCTTCTTCTCTTCAGTCTTGATGCTTCTGCGCCAAGCACTTGCCGACGCCGCTGCTCATTGTCGCGCCGGCGCCACTCGTCTGCCGCCTTGCCGGCGCGCTGACCGCGATCTAAGGCTGCTGCGTCAGCCGAGCGGCTTGGCGCTGCCTCCTTCGGTCTTCGCTTTCGGGGCGCGCCGCTTCAGGTTGGCTTTCTCTGCATTTACGCACATTTTATGTTAGGGTTAGCATGCTGCACGTTTTCGCATACCTCAACCCTGTCTCTGTTTATCTTCATGGCATAGAGCGGGCGCTGGGGCCTCAAGCTCCATCCCGCACGACTCGCCAGCCCCCAGCTCGCCCGCGGCTCCTTTGACGGAGGCGAGGCCTCCCACCGCGGAGATCGCGCCGGAGACGAGGCTGGGGGAACCTCCAATCGTTGCCGCAGCTGACGCCAACGCCGTGGGTACCATCGCCGCCGACGTTGGTCGCTCCGCCGAAGCACTCCGCGCCCTCGCCCACACCTGGGCGGCGCGGGAAAGCGCTCTGGCCTCGGCGAAGCAAGCCGCCGGCGAGCTGCGGCGAGCTCTCAAGCGGGAGACCTGCGCGATCTGCCGGTGATGATCCGGGCGCGGGCGATCGAAGACGGTCGCCAAGGTGCTCTTGAAGCAGCGCGGTTCGTCCTGGGCAACTGCCTCGCCCAGAATGCCGCGTTCGACCTAGGCGCCGCCACCGGGAAACCTTCGCGCTAGCTGGATCGGATCGAGCAGTCGCGGGTTAAGCTCGCCACCAGCCGCTTCTCTATGATGGGCGGCGCTGCGCCGGCAGAGGGCGATGAAGATGAGGAGTAGCCGAACTCCCTTGTTTGTTTTTTGCCCTGTACAAATCCTGCTAATGCAAGCTTTTGCTCTTTTGTCGTGAGTCTCGATCAAACTTCGCGCAAACCTTTACTTGCGAAAAGAGGAACTGAGGCACCTGACCGCCAAAAGCTTTAGACTGAACGTTCTGCCGCAAGTGAGCGCTGTTTCCTTAGGCTTTTGGTTACTTCAACCCTTATGGCCTCTTTGCGAACCGACCTTAAACATTGCGTGGCGAGCACTTAGCTTCCGGAAGTGGTCTAGACGCCGGTGCCGTCGTTGGCGCATTGCCTAGACCGAGCGGACACACTAGGCTAGAACCCGCCTTCCGTCCGCCTCGCCTCGCCCAGCGCAAGTTATAAGCGTTAAATCTTTACAACTAAGGGCCATCACCTTAAGTACTTTTTTTCGCTACCAACTTTTCGACGTAATGTTTTCTAACAAACTTTTTAAGGCTACATGAATCGATCGCCAAAAGCTTTAGAGCGTTACGCCTGAAGTGAGCGCTTTTTTCCTTAGGCATCGTTACTTCAACCCTTACGCCTCTCGGCAAACCGACCTTAAGCGTTACGTGGCGAGCACTCGACCTCCGGAAGTGGTCTAGACGCTGGTGCCGTCGTTGGCGCATTACCGAACCGACACACCAGGCTAGAACCCGCCTCCGTCCGCCTCGCCTCCAACCAAGAAGCTTAAGCGTTTGTTTCTTGCAACTAAGGGCCATCACCTAAAGTACTTTTTTCGCTACCGACTTTCAATGTAATATTTTCTAATGACTTTTAGGCTAAAAAGGAAGATGCCCACAGAGACAGAACTTATCTTTTTTATTGCAGATGGCTTTGTACAATGCAGCCCCCGAGGCGAGCGGGGAAGGAAGAAGACCTCGCCGCTCGGCTCCAAAGGAAGGCCAAAAAAGCTCTTGGAACCGCTACCTACGGGTAGAACTTCCTCACCGCTCGACGTTCCAAGTGTTCGCCAATTCATGATCATCCTCGAATCTGAGCTTGGACCGAGCTCAAGCGGAGATCGAGACCACCTTGAAGGGCCCTCCCATTGGGAGATAGTTTGTTGCGCCCAGCCTGCGCTTGGACTCTGCGCAGAACGAGGTCGCCCACTGCCAGTGTCCTCTCACACACCCGTCTTGCTTGATAACGGCGCAGTGCCTGCTGATACCTAGCGGCCCGGATCGCCGCCCTGTCTTGGATCTCCTCCAGGAGATTTACTTCATCCTGACGCCGGTCAGGGTCTCTGTCTTCGCTGAACGCCGCCACTCTTGGGGACCCAAAGGCGAGCTCTGATGGGAGCACCGCTTCTGAGCCGTACACCAGGAAGAAGGGGGTCTCGCCGGTGGCTCTGTTGGGAGTTGTCCGCAGCGCCCACAATACGGTGGGAACTTCTTCCGCCCAGCGCTTGCCGCGCTTCTCCAGACGATCGAAAGCCCTTGTCTTGAGCCCTTTGAGTACTTCCGCGTTTGCCCGCTCCACTTGCCCATTGCTCTTCGGATGTGCAACAGAGGTGAAGCACAGCTTGGTACCCAGCTCTTCGCACCAGTCTTGGAAATCGGCGCTTTTGAACTGAGCGCCGTTGTCGGTGATGATCCTGTTGGCGACGCCGAACCGGACGAAGATGCTCTTCATAAACTTTATGGCTGCAGCGGACGTGATCGCCGGGACCGGCAATGCCTCCACCCACTTGGTGAACTTGTCGACGGCGACGAACAGATGCGTGTAACCTCCGGTCGCCCGCGGGAACGGGCCCAGGATGTCCAGCCCCCAGACCGCGAACGGCCAAGAGAGCGGGATGGTTTGCAGCGCCTGGGCCGGTCGGTGGATCTGCTTAGCATGAAATTGGCACGCTTCGCATCTCCTCACCAGCTCGAAGGCATCCTGGAGGGCAGTAGGCCAATAGAAGCCGTGGCGGAAAGCTTTTCCAACCAACGCCGGCTCTCAATGGCTCCCGACATGCCTCCATGGATCTCGAGAGAATTTCACTCCTCGCTTCCGAGTGACGACTTCAAGAGAACTCCATTTGTGCCCTCGCGTCTGAGTCCCCACCTACCGTATGTAGCGCTTGGCGCTTGCGCGCTATCTTCTCAGCTGACGCGTCATCGTCGGGGATCACTCAGTCCCGCAGGTAGGCTAGGATCGGATCCATCCACTGACCTTCCTGGACGAGTGTGATGACGTTCCGTACATTGTCGCCGACGTACTCTGCCTGGCCTGGCATTTCCGTCTCAACCGCCTCAGCAGTTCTTCCGCCTCCTCCCTCCAACCGGGGAGCTGTGGCAGGATTGGTGACGTCTCCTCCAGATGTGGGAGCTACGTCAGGGAAAGCATCGTCCCCGCCAGGATTGGGGGCTGCGATGGACGGCCGCGTGACTCTTTCCTCAAAAACCCCAGCCGGAACAGGTGCCCTTGACGAGGCAATCTGGGACAGTTCATCCGCCATATAGTTGTCGCGGCGAGGGACGTGCGCGAAGCCCAAACCCTCAAAGTGCCGCTCCAACCGCGCGACCTCCGCCAGTAGGCCGCCATGACGGATCGGCGGTGAAATCCTTCCTCGCTGGTTGATGACCAGAGAGAATCGCCTTTACTTGCAACCACCGATGCCGTGGTCGATGCCACCGAGCCCGGCGAAAGATCCCGTTCAGACCATGACGTTGTTGGTGGCGCGGAACTCCAGCACCACCAGGTGCCGGACGACATCGCCGGTGGGAGACACCAGGACGACGCCAGCCCCAGCCCCCTCAAGCCGGAATGAGCCGTCGAAGAAAAGAGTCCACGGCGAGGGTGCTGGGGTGCCTTTAGCTTCTGCATCCGTTGGAGTCCACTCGTTGACGAACTCCGCCAGAGCTTGCCCTTTGATGGCCGTTCGGGGAGCGAACTTGAGGTCGAATTCTGCCAGCTCCATGGCCCACTTGACGATGCGGCCCGTCGTCTCGCGGTTGAAGAGAATCTCCCGCAAGGGGTACTAGGTCAACACGGTGACTTCTCGCCCCTGGAAGTAGTGGCGCAGCTTCCGGGACGCCGTCAGCACGGCGTAGAGCATCTTCTGGTGTTGTGAATACCTGGTCTCGGCGTCGTGGTGGACTTTGCTGACGTAGTAGATGGGGCGCTGAACTCCTTCCCTTTCCGCCACCAAAGACCACATGACCACTGGGGTTCGCCATGACATAAAGGATCGTGCTCGCCTCGTCCGGCGACCAAAGACGGGCGGGAAGTGAGGTACTTCTTCAGCATGTCGAATGCCTCCAGCGCCTCTGTGGTCCACTCGAAATGGTTGGTCTTCTTCAGGAGCTTGAGTAGTGGGTGACCTTTATCCCCAAGGCGAGCTATAAAGCGGCCCAGGGAGGTCAAGCAGCCCACCAAGCACTGCATTTGCCGAAGTCGCGTCGGGGGCTTCATGTTCTCGATGGCCGCGATCTTGTCAGGGTTCGCCTCAATCCCCCTCTGGGAGACAAGGAAACCTAGCAGCTTGCCCGACGGAACGGCGAACACTCATTTATCAGGATTAAGCTTGATGCAGTACTTCCTCAGGTTGGCGAAGGTTTCTTCCAGGTCGCCGATCAACTCCTCCGCCTTCTTGGACTTCACCACCAGGTCGTCGACGTACACCTCCAAGTTCCGCCCTATTTGGGGGCGATGAGCGATGTGCATGGCCCTCTGGTAGGTTGGGCCTGCATTCTTCAGTTCGAACGCCATCCTCGTGTAGCAGTAGACGCCCATGGGCGTCACAAAAGCTGTCTTGTCTTCATCTTCTTCTGCCATGCTAATCTGGTGGTACCCAGAGTACGCATCCAGAAAGCACAGCGGCTCGCACCCTGCTGTGGAATCGACGATAAGGTCAATGCGGGGCAGCGGATACGGATCCTTCGGGCACGCCCTGTTGAGGTCGGTGAAGTCCACGCACATCCTCCACTGCCCGTTGGATTTCTTGACGAGGACGGGGTTCGCGAGCCACCTGGGATGGGCGACACTACGAACGACCCCCGCCCTCAAGAGCTTGTCCACCTCCTGGCGGATAACTTCCTGGCGCTCCACCGATCGCTTCCGACCTTCGCATGACCGGTCGCGGCGAAGAACGCTATAGCTTGTGCTCAATCTCCTCCCTAGGGACCCCAGTCATGTCGGACGGTTGCCGTGCAAACATGTTGCGTTAGGCGGAGGAAGGAGACGAAGCGCGCCTTCCTATTTGGCGCCGAGAGAGCGCCCACCGAATCGTCTTCGCCGGTCCGACTCACTCGGGAGATCACCTTAACCTCCGCGACGAACCGGGAGGCACGGATCTTCGCGGAGGAGCTCCTGTGTCGTCGTCGGCCTTGGCGCCGATTGCCCCCGCCAAAGCGAGGGCGTCCTTGTCGCAGCGGAGCGCCTCCGGGCGGTCCACTGTCAAAACGATGGGGCCAGCTGGTCCCGGGATCTTCACCACCATGTAGGCATAGTGGCAAGCCGCCATGAACTTGGTCAGCGCCGGCCGACCCAGCATGGCGTTGTACGGGAGGTCGAAGTCCGCCACCTCGAACTCGAGCATCTCCGTGCGGAAGTTGTCGGAGCCCCCGAACGTCACCGGGAGGCTGACGCGCCCCAGAGGGACGGACTCAGCCCCCGGCGCGATGCCGAAGAACGGGAGCGCCGGACGAAGCTCTCTGCTTTGGATCTCGGCGCCTTGGCGACCCGGCGGACAGAGGTTGAGGAACTCCTCCGTCTACCAAGACCGCCCTAGCTTTTCATTCCGGACCGTGGGCGCAACCACGATCGGGAGATGTCGAGGCGGCGATGCTTGGGGCCGGGTGATCGGTCGGATCAACGCGATCGGTTGCTCGACCACGCCGGTACCTTGTCGACCCAATGCCGCACGCGGCGGCGACACCTTCCTCATTGCACGCTTAAAGCTGGCGTGGGGCGGATAGGTGGCGATCCGCCATGGATAACGGCAACCGGCGCTCCGCTGCTGAAACCAAGCGGCCGCTTCCTTGCCCTTGCGCCGCCGGACGCTTTCTTTGCCGACGGGCGCTTTGTCCACCAACTTGTTGACGACATGGCAATCGGCCAAGTCGTAGGAATCTGATGCGGTGAATGGGACGATAAGTCCCTCCGTTCCAGCGGGGGGACGGCGGTCTACGCCCTCGTCGCGGCGTCGGGGGGCCGTCGCGGCACGGCGATCGGCATGGTCACCGCTGCGGCCACCCTACGGGACCGCCCCGCCGTCGCCGTGACCTCCCCTTTCTTCGCTGCCGCGCCCATCGCGCGGCGGGTCATTGCCGTTAGTCGTCGTCGCTTTCGCGCCATGACCTGCCGGTCTCGGCCGCTTTGCGCTTCTTCTTGTCCTTGCCGCGGGATTTTTTCAAGTCCGGCCTCACCGCTCCTTGTTGTCCCGCCATACGCGGCCGGGCGGAAGCGAGCCTCCGCCTGAAGGGCGCACTTGTGCGCCAGGGTGAAAAGCTCCTCCGTCGTCTTGATCTTGCGGGTGGCCATCTTCTCCTTGACCTTGGGGTCTCGGGCGCCTCTCCTGAAGGCCGTGACAACGGCGTCGATGGAGATGTCAGGGATGGTATTGCGAACCTGACTGAAGCGCCGGATGTAGTCGCGGCGACTCTCCTTCTTCTTCGCTCCCACGTTGTGGAGGTCGTCCTCGACTCCGGGCTGCTCGAGCGTGCCTGAAGTTGGTGATGAAAGCTCGAGAGCTCCTTCACGACCCCACGGACTCGGGGCGGGTTCATGAGCCAAGAGCGGGCTCCGCCGGTGAGGACTGCGGGGAAGTAGTTCGCCAGAACCTTCCCCGACCCTCCAGTCGGCTGCATCACCGTAGTGTAGATCTGCAAGAACTCGTCAGGGTTGGTGGAGCCGTCGTACTTCTCGATGGGGGTGGGCTGGAACCTCTCCGGCCACTGGACGTGGCGCAGCTCCTTGGAAAAGGCGCGGCACCCAACGTCGGGAGCCTCCTGCTCCTGGACGCGGGCCGCTTCCCGCCGCCCCCGACGCCTGGGTGGCGCGGAAGAAGCACCACCCTCGCTGGCCGGGCCAGCCTCCCGGAGTCCTGGCCGGTCCTCGCGACGGCAAATAGCGTCGACGGTCGCAAGACTCGGTCGCGCCGCTGCTGGAGCTTGTCGCGCAGTCTTCTCCGTCTGATGGGTGGCGGTCCTCCGATGGGACCGGAGGTCTGTCCACCGCCATTTCTGCCTTGGTCGAACCCGTAGGAGTCGCCGCCTCGTCGTCGCGACCCGCTCCCTCTGCCATGGAAACACCGGGAGTCCGGAATCGCACCACCGCCTCGGCGGCATCGACGAAGGGCCGATCGCCAGCCACGGAGCCGCCGGGGAGTCCGGAGTCACCGGCACCGGTGGGTTGTCCAGCAGGGCCCTGGCCGGTGGGTTCCAACCCTAGGCGGGCGGCTACCGCCCGGCTGATCTATCGCCATTCTTTGCGGCCGACGCCATGCCGCAGCTCTGGCGGCTACCAGATCCATCGCGATTCGCTGCTCGCCATTGATGAGGTCAAGAGCAGAACCGATGCTAGCGCTCTCTACAGCACGCCATCGACAACGTGTTCTCCGCTCAACCACTGCGGATCACACCCCTAGTCAGATTTTTATCCTGCTAGCCGATCAGCCGTGCTCAGTTCGATTTGAGCGTGGGACGCAGCAAGGAGCGACTCGCAGAGATTACCCAGGTTCGGACCCCCTCGTGGGTAATAGCCCAACTCCTGCTGAGCCTTAGCTCTTTTCTTCTTGTGGTTGGATGGAATATGGTTACAGAACGCTTGTGAACTGTGTGTCTAAAACGTAACCTCCTCCCTCCCTTCTCTCTCCGCTCCTTTTATACAAGCCTTGAACTGGTGGAGAGAGCCGGGGGGTAGGCAGCACAGTACTCTAAGTACACTGACAAGACATGCGAGACACGACAGGAGAGACGAAAACGTGCTGCTGCTCACGCCAAGCGGAGCCGCCCTCGCGTGCTCCGCAAGTGGCCTCTGACCCGCACAGACACACCGGTGAGACTGCGGGTGGGGCCCAGCCTGCTCCTCCTGACGCGGGCGGCTATCTTAAGCAAGCCTTCTCTCTGCCGGTCAATTCCGCTGCGCCACAAAGGATGTACCGCCGCACTGCGAGGGTCATCAGAAGGGTAATCATCTCTTCAGCTGTCTATCCGCGTGTGATGGCGCATTAAATGCGCTCGTCCTTCGCAGCAGGGGGAGCCTTCGCCCAAAAGACTCCTTCCGCAACGCTCCCTACCACGCGGGCCCCACCCGACACGTGGGACCCTCGCCTAGTCTTCGAAGGAGGCTCGCCCATGTGCTGGGGCCTGATCGCCCGCCTGACACATAGGGCCCGCCTGATCTTCTGAGGGGCTCGCCCACGCCACTGGGCACGGTCGCCCACCGACGTGGGGCCCGCGCTTAGCCTCCCGAGGAGCTCGCCACGGCTGGGGCACAGTCGCCGCTTTGACGACGGGGCCTCTTGGCCTCTGAGGAGCTCGCCATCGCCATGGGTCAGTCGCCTGGCTGACGCTGGGGCCTTCTCGGCTGCTGAGGGGCTCGCCACGCCACTGGGCCTTAAAGCCCGCTGACGCGTGGGGCCCACTTGAGCGCCGAGGGGCTCAGCACATGCGCTTAGGGCTCGAGAACCCGCTTGTGACGTGGGCCCACTTTGAAGCGCCGAGGGGCTCGCCACGCGCTGGGCTGATCCTTTACTCGACGATGGGGCCGCTCAAGCGCTGAGGGCTCGCCACGCCTGGGCTCGAGAGCTGAGCCTCGACGCGTGGGGCCGCTTTGAACGCTAAGGGGCTCGCCACGCATGCTGGGCTCGAGAGCCCGCCTTGTGCGTGGGGCTGCTGAAGCGCTGAGGGGCTCGCCCAGCATGTGGGCACTGGTCGCCCTTGTGACGTGGGGCCCTCTTGTCCTCCTGAGGAGCTCGCCAACGCGCTGGGGCCTGCTCGCCCGCCTGACGCGTGAGGCCCTCGCTTGGCCTCCTGCAGGACTCTTCATACCCCGGTATTTATTACACCGACAGTAGCCCCCGGGTGCACCAGGATACGCGAACCGTCGCGCAGACACTCTTTCCGTTTCTCGTGCGGCGGGAGACGAATCGTGGGGGGCCCACTTCCTGCGGCGGCCGTACGCCTAATTCTCCACCTGCGCACGATCTTCCTTGGGGAACCGCGCCCCTTTTCGCAGAAAAACGAAACGCGCGGGGCAATGATGGTGCCGCGCGCGCTCGTGGGGACGGAATCCAAATCATCGCACTCGCGCGCCTTGCTTATAAATACTCTTTTTGGCGCCGCGACCAATCCTTCCGCACGCTAAGTCCTCAAACTGCCCTTCACCTTCTTCGCCGCCGCCACAGAGCCTTCTTTGCCGCTGTCGCTTTCTTTTTCGCCAACTGCTACCACCGCTTCCATGGCGCCCAAGCGCAGCAAGGGTCGCCGCGGGGATGCGCCATCGCCCGGGCCAGCTTTGCCTTCCTCCGCCGTCGACGAGGATGTGGTGACGCGGCTCCAAGGGTTCGTGCCGCCCACCTCCATCCGGTTCCGCGCCGGCACCATCGCACCAAGCCCCCGCGACGGGGAAATCGTGACCTTCACCTGGGCGATGCTGGCGGGGCTCGTCCCGCCATACTCGGAGTTCTTCTTGGGGGTGTTTGCCTTCTACGAGATCCAGGCGACGCACCTTCCCCCCAATTCTGTCGTGGCGCTAACCATCTTCGTCCACCTATGCGAGATGTTCGTGGGGACGATGCCAAGCCTCCCGCTCTGGCGCCGGCTCTTCACGCTGCACGCGAAGTCGCGCCCGAGCGGGGCTATTGGAAGCTGCTACTTTACGCTCCGCGACGCCACCGCCTTCATCCCGGTCACGGTCAAGTCCAACTGGAAGGACTGGCACCGCCAATGGCTGTATGTGGAGGACTCCAGCGGCTGCGACGACCTTGACCTCCCCGAGGGTCCTGCGGAATCCCTTGCCAGCTGGGGGTCTCTGCCCGACGACTTCAATGAGCCGAGGTATCTTGAGGCGCATCGCTGAGCTCCGCCGCAACGGGCTCACCGGAACCCACGTTGCGGCAGATTTTTTGCGGCGCCGCCTCTGCCCGCTCCGCATGAGGACTCGCCCTGCCTGGCAATATTATGGCGACGACGATGGAGTCCGCCTTGTCCCCGGGGGTAAATGTTCCTTCAGTCTTTCGGGTTTCTTATCTTTTTGGAATGTCTTTTCTTTTGACTCCTTGTGACTTATGGCTTCTTCTTCTCTCTTGCGCCCAACCATGAGAATGTGCCAAGAACGTGCTCGGCGATGGTGGCGGGGCTCTGACACGCCCACCGGGCGACATCTCTTCTTGGCGACCATCCTCCCCTCTGCGGCTGGGATCCACGGAGCGCAACCAGTTCTTGCGGCTGCCCCCATGGAGGTCTCTGTCACATGGTCCAAGTGGCCCGGGACCACTGCAGATCCATGATCCGCCTCGGCCGCCAAAAGCTCCTTGGCCGCCGCTCTGCGTGGCGGCCGACTCCGACCGCGCTCTCGGGAAGCGCCGCCTCATCCTCGCCGAAGATGACGACGACGAGGAGGGAGAGACGAGCCCGAAGAGAGCTCGCCCCTAAAGTCCTGAGCTTCCGCCGCCTCCTCCGGCCCCCTCCGGTGGGGGCCCTGCTGCTGACGCCGCCGCTCCGCCACTAAGCGGGTCCTCCCCTCTAATTTGGTCATCCACTCAGCAGACAAAGAAACATAATTTATATATCTCATATCATATATCATATACCCACCATCTTATTATTTCATCCATATTTCGCAACCCAAGATGCCATACCTCTGGGCTTTTTACCAAAAGCTTACCACAAGTGTATTAATCAGTAACGATACTAACCATAGACATTCCTGTCTACAAAGGGACGACCAGCACCAAATCACACCACAACCAGCTCATCACACATACGAATACATATGTAAATACATAACTAGCTAAGAGTCGACAACATCATTTCATTTACTATGGACTCATTATTAGTCGTTGAATGTTTAATAGTGTGTGTGTGCAGCTACCCGCCTGCGCGCGTCATCGTCAAGGGTTACCTAAAACAGAACACAGAGCAAGGGTGAGTCCAGGACACTCAGCAAGTATATATTTAAACAAAGGACAATATTAAAAGTAGCGGAATGATAACCATACCCGCAAGTACTCAATCTGTCAAACATAACTCCAACTTAATCATAGCAAATTTCCAAGCCGTTACTATGCAATACCATGCAATGCGATGCAAAATGCATCTCTTCTCTGTGCTCATACCGGTATAGCAAAGGGTTCACCCGTCGATGACACGCTAAAGCCCCGTCCTTTTTCATACGGGGTCAAAACAAGTCATGGTCATATGGCTTTCTCACCGACCTGGCCGAAGCACTCCGGACTAGTCATATGACCATCTTCGACTTGGCCACACTCCCGTGGGGTGCCTACTCCCGTAGGACTTAAAGCGCAAGTCATGGTCATATGTCTTTCTCACCGACCTAGCCCAAGGCACTCCGGACTAGTCATATGACCATATCACTGACTTGGCTCATGCACATGAATGCAAATGATGCTTAAGTATCAATCGGGCACTTTTCACTTTACCGAAGCACTAATATACCACATTAGATCAAGCCACACCTTATCAACATCATGATAACCAAAATAGTAAGCAATATCGGTCAACACAATCACAAACATTTTGTATAAATATACACTTGCCTTAACCACCCCGAACACGAGTGCGACGTTGTCGTCTTTGTTTCCAAGGTAGTGGCGGTAGCACCTAGAACCAAATAACGGATTGTATTACCACACAATACTAGCAAATTAGTAATGCTTAAAGCTACCCTTACCTATCCCCAAGGCTTCATACTTAGACTATTCTTCTAACCTGAAAATCTAAATTTTTGGACAACTAGCTTGCAAAAATCATAACTCCTAAACCAATTGTCTGATTTTCACGTTCTAGGACTCATTGGAAAGATAAAAACATAAATTGCATTTCATTCTACACGGCCATCCTACCTTTCCTACTAGAAATTACCTGAAATGCGGTTGCAAGATACTGCATATGAAAACTCATCGCCAAACTACAATTTCAACACCTAAAGCTCTCAATCCCTTTGATACTGTTGACACCCAAATTTGGCAGAAAATCGGATATTCGGAAAGGGTCAAATGAATATGTTGGAATTATTGGGCCAAATCGGAGATGGGCTTTATCGGCAAAGAAGAAAGGCCGAATACCGATATTTGTAAGGCTTCGGAAGAAGTACGATGTGATCAAGAGCGCGTCGCGGTAAATTAGGTTGTATCGGTATCGACTTTGTAACACTATAAATAGGACTTTAGGCCTCGAGAATAGAAATCTAATACTCAATACACAAAACACTTTCTCGAATCCGATCGACCTCGTCGAAAGGCTTCAACTCGCAGGTAGAGCTATCTCGATGGGATAATCACAGGTCAAATTCACAGGTCAAATTGACTGGCACGTTTGGTTTGAGTTGCGACGCAATCACTGGATTGACGCTTCTGCACGTGTGTTCACAGAAACCCTCGTTTTTGTGTCAACATACTTTTTGGCACGTCCGGTGGGACCCTAACACTCAAGATCGACAAGATGACGCGCACCGATGCCGAGGCGGCTTTGGAGGCGTTCAAGCACGCTGCTGAGGTAGTAACGTTTGACGAATTGAGCCCAGATCAGAAAAAGGAAATCGAAGATAGGCTCGCGGAAATCAATGAGGAGAATAAAAAGAGAATGCTGACGGGCTATCGGAAAACCCGTAGCGGCCAGATTACCAAGACCTCCATCGGAGATCCGCTGCTGACCGGAGATTATTCCAAAGTGATAAGAGATCAAATCAATAATTCGGTCTACCGATCGATGCTGGATCAGTCATCGGTATTGGGAAGAATCGTCCAAGAGGGCACCAGTGCTGCGCTACATAACATCATAGCTGGGCAGGCCCCTCTGTAAGGATCCTAGGCCGAGAGGGGGGGGTGAATCGGCACTTTTCAAATTTTACTTCTCTCGATTCGTTTGATTTACTTAGTCAAATTAAGATCCCAAGCTATCGATTGACCTAGAGTCTAGTTCCTAAGTGATCACAATAATGCTGGCGACTACTAGGAGGCTCGATGGCACTCACATGCAAGCGATCAAGACAATATGCGTAATTAAACAAGTGAGATGAGGAGGCATAAACCGAGGTGTTTATGAAGTTCGGTGCTCAACACATGAGCACCTCGTCTCAGTTGAGGAAACTTCTCACAGAGAAGTCGGGACTCTCTCGTCCCTAGCCCTCAATCCACTCGCGGTAGCTCTTCACCCAACACATGGTGGGCGAGCTCCAAGCCTTCACACAGAGGCGAAGTTCTCTCACAAGCGAGAGCACTCACACCCACCGGCACCGACACACGGCACCGACCACCGACACACGGTGGGTTTCGTCTCAACACATGAGACACCCCCAACACATGGAGGATTTGGCTCCGACACACGGAAACCGTGGCACCCCCGACACACGGAGATGGCCGCCGACACACGGCGGACTTGTGCCTCCAGCGGATGGAGCGGATGTAGTCGTGCGGTTGGCCAAGCCCGTGGCGTGACGACGATCTCTCCGGCGGCAAAGTCCCAAGAGCACAAGATCAAGATCGTCTCTCACCACTACCCCTTCTCTCTCCCCATGAAAACTAGGGCAAAAACACCATGGGAGATGGGAAAGCCTTGGAGATGATGGGAGGAGGTAGGGATCACCTTCTTCTTCTCCTTCCTCTCTTCTTCTCCTCTCAATCTCTCAAGCACATGGAACCCTAGGTGGAGGTGGGTGCCATGGGAGGAGCTCTCATGGGTGGCTAAGGCAAGGGGTGGTCGCTAATGATGGCTCTCTCAATTTTCTCCCGTACACCAAGCCTCTATTTATAGGCCCAAGGCGAAACCCTAGAAATGGGCGGCTCAGATTAAATCGCGAAGTTTCAGATCACTCGGTCGGACGCCGTCCGGTTCCGTCGGACGCCGTCCGACAGTGGATCTTGCCGATATTAGCTTGTCGGACGCCGTCCGGTGGTTTCCGGATGCGTCCGGCGAAGGTCGCCGTAGCGTGAACGGCGCCCGCCAGTGTTCGGTCTCTGTTTAGCCGTCATCGGACGCGTCCGTAAACTATCAGACGCGTCCGGCGAGTGAGGGTGGCCGTCGTCGGGCGCTTACGAACGCCGTCCAAGATCCTCGCGCTCAAATTTCTTCTTCACGGACGCCGTCCGGTCTGATCGAACGCCGTCCGACGAGGGGCTATGCGTTGGGACTTAGCCAAATTTCGAGCTCACTCGTTAGGAATCCTCATTGCCGGACCCGTCCGAATCTGATCGACGCCGTCCGACAGAGACGTTGTATTGGGGACTTAGCGATTTTGGCTTGTGCTCACCGGACGCCGTCCGATGGCGATCAAACGCCGTCCGGTGGGGCTGAAATTTTTCCCACTCGAGTTTTGGCTATACCGACTTTGTCCGACGTCACACCTAGGGTTGTTGGCCTATCTTGTCGACTTGTGGAATCGGCGGGAATATTTGGAATAGGCTTAGGGGGAACCCAAATGAGTCAGCGCTAAGAAACCCGAATCTTGACAAATATCCTCTCGGGAACTCTCTCGAACCACGGACACTGGCATCTCTAGAACCGCTCGAACCCGCTCGGATGAGCTGGAACTTGTGCTCGGTGGGACCTACAACCAGAGGTGATCTTGCAGACATCAATGGGCCAGATGGGCCAGAAGCAGACACGCACACAAGGAAAATAGAAGAACTAGAAAATAACATCCTTAGCCTTGATGCGATCCGTCGAGGCCCGTTGGCATCAATTACCAAAACATTAAGCCCAAGAGAGCGATCTTACACCCTCGGTGAATCGGCATTCCCATGCAGGATGAATTTTAGGAACCATTACCCACCTACACTCGGCGCAGAACATCACATCTGGGGCTTCCCAATCAAATCCTCAATGACTATTAATCCAACTCCGATTCAGATGATATCGGTAATCGAGCTATAATCCCGACCCCAGGCCGGTGTATCAACCGATCAATCGAGGATAAGTGAAATTACGGAAGAGATGACCGGAACTTGGTCTCTGACATGATAAACAATGCGGGTTACATCGGTGTAATAAATACCGAGGTATGAAGAGTCCAGACAGAAGGCCAAGAGGGCCCCACGCGTCGGTGGGCGATTAGGCCCAATGGCGTGGCGAAACCCCTCAAGAGGCCGAGAGGGCCCCACGCGTCGGTGGGCGACCGAGCCCCAATGGCGTGGCGAGCCCCTCAAGAGGCCGAGGGGTCTGGCGTCAAAGGGCGACCGGGCCCAGCATGGGCGAGCCCTCAGCGCTCAGGCGAGGGGCCCCACGCCACGTCGGTGAGCGTCGAGGCCCAGCGCGTGGCGAGCCACTCAAGACTTCAGAGGAGGGCCGCGTCGGTGAGCGATCGAGCCCCAATGGCGTGGCGAGCCCTCGGCGCTTTAGGCGGGCCCATGCGTCGGCGGGCGATCAGGCCCAAGGCGTGGCGAGCTTATCGATCTTGGCGGGCGAGGCCCCATCGTCGGCGGGCGTGTGGGCGAGCCCCTCGGCGCCGCGGGTCTCCCATCGCCAAGTGGGCGCGCGTGGCGAGGAGCATTCGAAAGGAGTCTTCTGGGCGAAGACTCCCCTGCTGCGAAGGATGAGGGCATTTAATGCGACATCACGCGGATAGGCGGTGAAGAAATGATTACCTTCTGATGACCCTGCAGGTCGGCGGTATCCTTTATGGCAGATGGAATTGACCGGCGAGAGAAGGTTTGCTTAAGATGGCCGCCAGCGTCGGAGGAGCAGCCGGGCCCCACCCGCAGATCTCACCGGTGTGTTGCTGTCTTGGTCGAGGCCACTGCGCGGCACGCGAGCGGCGGCGCAAGGCGTGGCAGCGGCACGTTTTCGTCCCTTCTGTCGTGTCTTGCCAGTGTACTAAGAGTACTGTGCTGCCTACCCCCTCGGCTCTCTCCGTCGGTTTGAGGCTTGTATAAAAGGAGCGGAGAGAGAAGGGAGGGGGTACGTGCATTTGAGACACACAGTTCACAAGCATCCTGTAACCCACATTCCATTCAACCACAACAAGAAAAGAGCTAAGGCTCAGCAGGAGAAGGACTATTACCCGCAAGGTGGTTCGAACCTGGGTAATCCCCGTGTGTTGCTCTTTGCTGCGTCCCACGCTCAATCGAACCGAGCACGGCTGATCGGCTAGCAGGTTAGAAATCTGACTAGGGGTGTGATCCGCAGTGGTTGAGCGGAGAACACGCCGTCAGGTTCAACACGCCTAAAATAGCCCCACATTATACCATGCCGTATCCATCGGCTTTCAATGAAACGGAGTATCCGCACAAGTATCGCGTTCCCGATTTTGCAAACACCAAATTCAGCGGGAGTGATCATACCTCTACGCGTGAGCATATAGCTAGATTCCTTGCGTTGTGCGGAGAGGCTGCATCAAAGGATACTCTTAAGTGCCGATTATTCCCGCTGTCGCTATCCGGATCGGCTTTTAATTGGTTCACATCGCTCCCTCCAAACAGCGTCACTTCATGGCCAGATCTGGAGAAGAAGTTTCATGAATATTTCTATTCTGGAGAGAACGAAGCAAGGATCACCGATATCATGATGATTAAACAGAAATTTGGTGAATCGGTGAATGATTATCTGCGTCGGTTCAGGGAGGTGAGAAACCGATGTTATAGCCTTTCATTGCCCGATAATGAACTGGCGGAATTAGCTTTCAAGGGCTTGTTGCCTGTTAATCAAAAGAAGGTGGGCAACCAGGAGTTTGCTGATATTTCACATCTAGCCCATAAAATCACGCTATATGAAAGCCGATTCTCTGATAATTCTTACCCAGGCTAGAAAGAATATCGGAATAACAACAACTACAAAGGTAAAGATAAGGCTGTCAATGTTGTTGAAACAGATGAGGTTGGAGATTCCGATGCTGAAGAAGTTGGAGCTTATGTAGCTGAATGGGTAAACAATAAAAAGGAATTCGAGCTTGGATGGATTAAGCCGAAAGGACCTGAGAAAGGTAAATATTCCTTTGATACATCTAAGTGTGATCGGATTTTTGATCATTTGTTACAAGAAAAACAGATTCGGCTTAAGCAAGGTCACATTATTCCCCCACTTGAGGAGCTAAAGAAGCGCAAATATTGCAAGTGGCACAATTCTTATTCGCACGCCACCAATGAATGCAATGTGTTTAAACAAGTGGTACAGAAGGCGATTGAGAATGGGCAGCTGCGGTATCAAGGTAAAAATTCGCAGATCGATATAGAGCCATTCCCAGTCGGTTTTGTTGGCATGGTCGACGCCAAGAGAAAAGCCGATAATCCCGAGAGTTCCAATCGGTTCAAAGTGCTGATTGGTGATAAAAGGATCGTTGTGGAAGAGAGGCCCGAACTGAATTTCCGATCGTCAGGCCGACGTGGTAGAAGAACTGGTGAATGGCGCGAAGTGAAGCGTGGCCATAATCATAATCCGATTTCAAAGTCGAGGCCGAAGCCAACCTTCGATCAGTTGATGGAAAAATACGACAGAATGGCTAAGGAAACACCCCGCAAGAATGTTAAATCAAGTACTCCAGATACTGTTCAAAGGGATCCAAATGATCAAGGTTGGGAGATGGAACACTGGGATTGTCCCTTTTTCTGATACTGCTGGGAAGAAAAGATGTCTTTGCCTAATTTGGAGGATTGCCCGATGAACCACACGTTTGTTCCTCCCAAGAGAACATCGGTAAAAGATCGGCTAGTGTTTCCTAGCGGAAAAACCGATGACGTAAGGGACAAAAATGCCGATGTGCATAGGCCTCCTAAGGTGCCGTTGCCACAGTGGTGCCCGAGCGGAATCACAAAATCTCAGAAACGGCGCCTGCAGCGGATGAGACATGCGGAAGCTAAAGAAGCGGAAGCCGAGAAATTCAGGGATGCTCTACTGGAACAAGTAAAGCCGATAAAGCCAGGTAGGGGCAAGCAGGAATGGAGGCCCAAGTTGAGATCGGCCGTTATCATTGAGAAGGATTCCGACGAAGTTTCAATTGCTACTAACATGGTCTGCGTCCTGCCTCGGGAGTTCATGTGCGATTACGAAGAGGCCGCTGCAGAGTTAGTGGTTGGAGCGGAAGATGCTATCTTTAAGAAGCCAGAGAATTCCCGATTGCATCTCAAGCCATTGTTTATCATGGGGTATATGAATGGTAAACCGATTTCCAGGATGATGGTAGACAGCGGAGCTACGGTAAACCTAATGCCATATTCGGTATGCTGGAAAATCGGTAAGTCTACAGAAGATCTCGTCAAGACTAATATGGTCTTAAGCGATTTTAATGGAAATCCGACCGAAGCCAAGGGAGTTCTGGTTGTGGAACTCACCATAGGAAGTAAGACGATCCCAACGGCTTTCTTTGTAATTGAAGGAAAAGGGAGTTATAACGTGCTGTTGGGAAGGGATTGGATCCACGCCAATTGCTGCATCCCATCGACATTGCATCAGATTCTGATCCAGTGGATTGGCGACCAAATAGAAGTGGTGAGAGGAGAGTCTCTAACTGCGGAAACCGATTGTGCCGATATTCACCATAATCTGGAGGCACTATCAGGAAAACCCTTAGAGGATTGTGATTTCCTCAGTGTTAGTAAATTGGGGTTCAAGCCAACAACGTTGGAGGGACAATCGGTAACGCAAGGATGTGAGGGTTTTTTATGGGAACCGCGGCTCTAGAAGGGATCGAATATAAGATGGGCCAAGGATTCATATCGGCTGATGAGCTAGAAAAAGTCGATATTGGAACCGATGGTAAAGAGAGGCCCACTTACATCAGTAAACAGTTGCCGCGGGAATATAAAGATCGACTTATAGAGATACTTAAGGATCGGGTTGATTGTTTTGCCTGGGAGTATCATGAAATGCCTGGTTTAGACCGATCCATAGTTGAACACAAAATTAAGATGAAACCTGGATTTCGGTCAGAAAAACAATCGCCAAGGAAGATCAGTTGGAAAATTTATGATCAGGTAAAGGCTGAAATTCAGAGGTTGTTGGATGCAAAGTTTATTCGGCCGTGCAAATATGTCGATTGGATATCTAACATTGTACCGGTCGGTAAAAAGGACTCTGATAAGATCCGGGTGTGCATCGATTTTCGGGATTTGAATAAAGCCACGTATAAAGATGAATATCCGATGCCGATTGCTGACCGTTTAATTGACGCTGCTTCAGGCAATCGGATTATCAGTTTCCTAGATGGTAATGCGGGATATAATCAAATCTTTATGGCCGAAGAGGATGTCAACAAGACTGCATTCAGGTGTCCCGGTGCTATCGGTTTATTTGAGTGGGTTGTGATGACTTTTGGGCTAATTAGCGCTGGAGCGACATATCAAAGAGGGATGAACCTGATCTGCCATGACTTAATCGGTAAACTGGTTGAAATCTATATTGATGATGTGGTTATCAAATCTCAAGAAGAAGAACAGCACCTGGCTGATATCGTGACCGTGTTGGATCGGTTTCGAAAATATGACATGAGGGTGAATCCAAAGAAGTGCGCTTTTCGGGTATCGGCCGGCAAATTCTTAGGGTTTATGGTACATCAGAGAGGAATTGAAGTTCATCCCGATAGAGTGAAGGCGATCCTGAGTACGAAACCTCCTGATTCAAGAGTTCGTCTACAAGAGCTTATCGAGCAGCAAAAGGTGTTTGATGATATTAAAGAGTATCTTGTTAATCCGCCTGTTCTGATTGCCCCGAAGGAAGGATTGCCATTTAAGCTGTATCTATCGGTATCGGATAAAACTATAGGAGCGGTCCTGGTCCAGGAAGTCGATGGGAAGGAGCATGCCATCTTTTATCTTAGCAGGAAGCTATTGGACCCAGAAACCCGATACACGGTAGTCGAAAGGTATTGCCTTTGTCTGTACTTTGCATGTACTAAGTTGAGGCATTATTTGCTGGGTGCGGAATGCAGAATAGTATGTCAAACCGATGTGGTCAAATACATGCTTAATGCCCCGATAATCAAAGGACGTCTTGGGAAGTGAACATATACTCTCATTGAGTTTGACTTGACATATGAGTCTCCGAAGGCTGTCAAGGGGCAGGTTTTAGCTGATTTCATCACGCACAATCAAGATGTTAATTTGTCGATGCTGTTGCCCTGGGTAATGTTTTTTGACGGATCTGTGTGTGAGAAGGGATGTGGAATCGGTATTTTCATTATTTCTCCTGGTGGCGTTCCTTATCACTTCAATGTTACCATGGATTTTGGATTGACCAACAATCAGGTGGAATATGAGGCATTAATCCAAGGATTGGAATGGTTAATTCAAGCTGGTGCTATCGCTGTAGAAGTATTCGGAGACTCACAATTGGTGGTGTATCAGATGATCGGTAAATATGATTGTCACAGTGACTTGCTTCGGGGATATCTGGAAAGAGCTTCTGATTTGGCTAAGTATTTCAGTATATTTACAATTCATCATATCCCGAGGGAACAAAATTGTGAAGCCAATGACTTAGCTCAGGAAGCGTCAGGTTATAAATTACCGATCATGGAGCTAGAAATTATTCCGATTTCAAGTCCAGTTCCGATTGGATGGCAGGCAGAGATTATCGGTTATCTTAAAAATCCGCAAGGGAAACCGATAGGAAGCTTAAAAGAAAGGCTCAGAGGTATCTATTAATCTGTGATAAGCTGTACTATCAGAGTTTTGATGGTTTACTGCTTAAGTGCTTGAATGAAGAAGAGGCTAAAGTTGCAATCGGAGAAGTTCATGAGGGACTTTGTGGAACTCATCAATCGGCCTATAAGATGAGATGGATGTTGAAGCGTGTGGGATATTTTTGGCCAACAATGGTGGAAGATTGTTTCAAATATTATAAGGGTTGCAGAGACTGTCAGAGATTTGGGAATATCCAGCATGCACCTGCATCAATTCTTCACCCGATTGTGAAGCTGTGGCCTTTAAGAGGGTGGGGAATTGATATGATTGGAGAAATATTTCCTTCCTCGTCCAAGGGGCATCGGTATATTCTGGTAGCAACGGATTATTTCACGAAGTGGGTTGAAGCTGTACCATTGAAGAAGGTAACCGCAACCGAAGCAATCGATTTTGTCAAGGAACATATAATTTACCGATTCGGTATTCCCCAGACGATCACTACAGATCAGGGATCGGTATTTATGTCAGAAGCGTTTCAGGATTATGCTCGAAGCCTGGGAATCACAACAATAAATTCATCGCCGTATTATGCTCAAGCCAACGGCCAAGCAGAATCTTCAAATAAAAGTGCTATAAAGCTGATCAAGCGGAAAATCGATGAAAGGCCGAGAGGTTGGCATAATACGTTGGCGGACGCGCTTTGGGCGTATCGGATTGCTAAGCATGGGGCTACAAGGGTGTCACCGTTTGAGCTAGTCTACGGTCAAGAAGCTGTTCTGCCAGTTGAAGCTATCATCGGCTCTACGAGGGTTGAAGAACAAAATAATGTAAAAGCCGATGATTACAATAGATTAATGGCGGATAAGCTTGATGACATGGTGGCGGTTCGGTTAAAGGCTCTGGAACATTTTGAAAGAGATAAGCAGAGGGTTGCTAGGCAATATAACAAGAAAGTTGTACCGAAAACTTTTGAAGTGGGAGAGCTCGTTTGGAAGACATTTTTACCGATTGGTTCTAGAGATCCTAAATATGGCAAATGGTCGCCAAATTGGGAGGGACCGTTCAAAATCAATCGGATTATTCCTGGAAATGCATATATCCTTGAGACAATCAATGGAGAAGTTTTCGGTAAAGCAATTAACGCTAAATATCTGAAGAAATATTATCCTAGCGTATGGGTTGGAGCTTGAGCTGAAGTTTGTTAAAAGCCGATTCTATGAGAAATCGTCTATAGTTCAACAACAGTTTGATGTTTATAATTTTACTCAACATGATTGCTGTTGAGCAAAAGCCGATTCTGTGTGAATCGCCTATAGTCTAGAATTCGCTTCATAATACAATTTTACTCTAAAGAATCGCCTGGAGGATAAAAGCTGATGAAATAAGAGCGATTGCATAAAGGAAATAGTTATTACAAAGGCGCGAAGGCCTTAATCGTTTTCGCCGTGAGAGGCAGAATAGAGCATTGTTTTATAATCGGTACAATACCGACTCACACATTACAAAGTTTTGAAATTTGGCTCGCAGGCCAATTACTCGCAGAATTCATAAATGGCGGCAGCGGCGCTGGTGATCGTGTCCCGGATCCGATTGATTGTATTGGTATCATCTTCGGCTGATCCAGGGATGATCGGTATTTTCTTTTTCTTCAATCTTGCTAAGTCGCAAGCTTTTACTATCCGCATCTTGCTCCTTGGCACGATTTGGTCTCCTCAAAATCTGAGCGGCGGTACGCTTGACTTTCTTCGCTTTCTCCAGTTCTAGTTCCAAGGACTTAACCCTTGAAATTGCCTTGGAGGTGGCGATCTTCGCCGATTCGGCCTCCTGTTTCAGTTGGAGGAGCTTGTCATTCTGTGAGTTGGCGTCTTGGATCAGCCCTTTGAGTTCAGCTTCAGCATCCTTGAGGGCTTCTCGCTGATGGAGCCGATCCAGCGCCGCGTCAAAATCGTACTTTTGGCCTGAAAGGGATAGCAGTTTTTCGATGGCCGCGACCACTTGCTCTGGGAGGACCTCCTTGACGGAATCAGCTATTTCCCGGATGGCAAGCGGATTGGCAAGGAAAGCCGATTCATTGTTCACCAGTTCCCACATTTGCTTGAGTTTCCCCAGAGCGTTTGGAGAAAGCCGATTCTTCTTGGACGGTTCGGGGGCAGGTGAATCGATGATGGCAATTGGGGGCGACGACGGACGGATCGGCGAAGATAGGAAATCAAGCTCGTCGTCGAGCCAATCCATACTGGACGGGTCGAAGTTGAGCTCATCGTCTTTCTTGCCGTTGTAGGTGATGACCTGCGTGGACACCACTGTTACTCGTACTGGGCTATGAGGCTGGAACATGTACTGAAGAGAACAAAATTTGAAGTTACGACAAATCGGCAATTGAAAGAGTTTCACGAGATAACTGTGAATCTCGATTACCTCTTGGGGGTTGAAGGCCGGTGGCGTCTGCGACGTGGGAGGAGGAGCAGGTGTATCATCCTTCTTCTTTTGGATGGGTGATGTTTCCTGAAAGAAAATACCGATAAGGTAACAGATGGTAGGAATTCGTGTGGATTTGGAAAGGGATCAAGTGCTTACTGTGTCACATACCGATTCGGTGGTATCAGGTGTACGCACCTTTTGGGATTTTGACCTCTTGACGGACACTTTCTTCCTCGGTAGGGTTACTTTGTGGGTTTCCTGATAAGAGAAGTCGATGGGCAATCGGGTATTTCAGGCGTTTTATGTGTCCGATTATACCTCTTTTCTTGGTGGGGAGGAGATCAGGCGAATGCCGATCACGGACTTATTTGTGGAATGTAGCCGCCATTGTTTCTCCAATGAGTTTGGCCTTGGGGCGCTTGTCACCACTCTGAAAGAAAATAAACGGGAGGTTAGTAATCGGAAAAGAATAAAGTGAGTTAGCGAGGCCTTGCGCAGTTAGTAACCTCGCCGCAAGAAGACGATGCGTGGGTCTGGGATTCCGTTCTTTCATCGTCTGAGTCTGATGAAGAAGGTCCTGATTCTGAAGAGTTTTCCTCCTTGTCATCATCGGAACTATCGAAATCGGTAGTACTTGAGCAGTTGGTTTCTGATTCCGATGGAGCTTCTATCTTGCCGGCAATCTTAGGCCAGTTGGGCTTGCAAGTTTTCTTTCGGCCAGTGATTCGTTCGATTAAGGTTGAAGCTCCGCCTTTTGTAGCATAGATGTTTTTGCGATGGCTTCCCACCAGTCGTCGAACTTTGGCGAAGTATCGGCCCACATTCGAAATTCCGATGGCATTTCAAAATCAATTTGAGCGGCCGATAGAATTCCATAAGCCGATTTGGGGCTTAAGTCTTCTCGGGCATTCAGTTGGCGATAGATGAAGAGATCAGGAATGTTTTGCCCAAGGTTGAATTGCCGAGCAACCACAGCTAGATGATAGAATTCATAAGATGGCTTTCTAATGTGGGTTCTCGTGCTCAGAATAGCAAAGAAAATTCCTGGAGAGATGAATTCCTTGTATGCTGCCAGGGCTTCTCCTTTCAAAGTGTTTTCCAATCGGAAAAATGAAGGAATCGGATATCTATCTAGATCAGTGTATGGGTTGAACTGTTCTAATCCGTATTCCGATTCAGACATCGTATAAAATGCAATCATGGACATAGAAAGGTCTTCCTGGTTTAAGCGCCGCCTATTGCAATTGACTGAGATCATTTCCCCGTATGATCTGCATGGGCGATCACTGCTATCGGATTCCTTTTCACTTGAAAATCTTAGGCCGAAATCTAATTCGCCAAGGGAATTGTATATCTGGTGTTTCAGGAACATTCCGATAAACCAGAAAGGTCCGCCGAGATTACCAACTGAGTAATCGGCTTTTGGTGAGCAGAGACCTTCCCTGATCTCATGCATCATCCGGTAGGTGGCTCCTAGCAGGTATTTTCCGATTGATAATTTTTGGCCTGATGCCAATGCCTCGGCTACTCCCTGGTATACCTTGCTAGGGCTAAGTGATTGGCCGCAAAAGAAGAATCGGTCTAGCCACATATTCAGGAAGGCAATGTGCTCTTCATCATCCACACCATCGGTTTTCTGGTGAGTACTGATGTAGCGTTGCCAACCAAAATTCTTCTCGGGTACCAGCTTCAGTGTGGCAGTCAAATCGAAAGCCGATAGCATCTCACCATCGGGACTAAGACCAGTCAACATAGCTACATCTAGAAGTGTAGGGCTTATTGGTCCTGTCGGGAAGAGGAAGGCATTTGCAGTGTCACACCAGAAATAAGCCGATGCGGCCATAAACGGTTCGTCCGCTGGTGGTGGAGATAAGGAAAGAAGAATGGCATCGGTTATTCCTAACTCGTCCCATTGCTCTTGTTTTTTATCATAAACCCGGATCAGCCAGTCCTTATATCCTTGGATTGGGCTAGGTCAAGATCTAAATGCCGATTTCCAACTGTTTGCACTAAGCTTATCGGCAAATAAAGGGAGTCTTCCTACGGAGTGATGTATGAAATCCGATGGGTCTCGATCTCCTACTGGGCCCAAAGAGTACAAGGCTTCAGAGTCCGAGCATTGAATTAATACCTGAGACATGAAGCCGATCGAGAGTTGGAGGAGACTTGGCTGTGCGCTGACTGTTGAGAGCTCCGGAAATTCCGATGCGAGAGACATGTGGGCAGAGGAGACTGTGAAAATGACGGCGAATGGTGTGCTATTTATAGCCGTGGTAAAAACTAGGGTTTTACCGCGTTTTCCGGCGTTACAGTTTCGGCCCATATTGTCTGCTGGGCTGACAAGTGTTCTACAAATAGGCTGAAAGCGAGAAGTGATAGGGGTAGAAATGTGAAATATTTTGGTATGATAAATCCGATTTTTACTTGGAAGTTCGGCCAATGAAATATTCATTGCCAAACTTAGGAGCATATGTTGACACCCAAATTTGACAGAAAATCGGATATTCGAAAAGGATCAAATGAATATGTTGGAATTATTGGGCCAAATCGGAGATGGGCTTTATCGGCAAAGAAGAAAGGCTGAATACCGATATTTGTAAGGCTTCGGAAGAAGTACGATGTGATCAAGAGCGCGTCGCGGTAAATTAGGTTGTATCGGTATCGACTTTGTAACACTATAAATAGGACTTTAGGCCTCGAGAATAGATATCTAATACTCAATACACAAAACACTTTCTCGAATCCGGTCGACCTCGTCGAAAGGCTTCAACTCGCAGGTAGAGCTATCTCGATGGGATAATCGATTCTCTTCTTGTAACCCGTGTCGGTGTAATAAATACCGGGGTACAAAGAGCATTCGAAGGCCGAGAGGGCCCCACGCCGTCAGTGGCGAAGCAAGGCCCAGTAGCGTGGGCGAGCCCCTCGAAGGCCGGAGGGCCCCACGCGTCGGCGGCGAGCAAGGCCCAGGCGGGGCGAGCCCCTCGAAGGCAGGGAGGGCCCCACGCGTCAAGCGGGCGGCGAGGCCCAGCGGCGCTGGCGAGCCCCTCGAAGGCCGGGAGGCCCCAGCGCCAGTGGGTGCGTGGGGCGAGCCCCTGGAGGCGAAGTCGAGGGCCCCACGCGCCAAAGTGGGCGTGTGGCGAGCCCCTCCGATGGTGAGGCGAGGGCCCCACGCCCGAGCGGGTGCGTGGGCGAGCCCCTCGAAGACTCCGGTGAGGGCCCAGCAGCGTCGAGCGGGGCCCAGCGTGGCGGAGTATTGCGAAGAGTCTTGGACGAAGGCTCCCCCTGCCACGAAGGACGAAGCGCATTTAATGAGACATCACGCGCGAGTAGACAGCGGAAGAAATGATTACCGCTACAGTGGCCCTTGCAGGTCTGAGCGGCTGTCACTGTGGCGCCGAAGAATTGACAGCCAGAGAGGAGGTTTGCTTGAAGAGGCCGCCTGCGTCGGGAGGAGCGGCGAGGGCCCACCCGCAGACTCACCGGTGTGGTCAGCGGGTGAGAGGCCACTTGCGAGCACGCGAGGCGGCAAGGCGCGTGGGCGGCGACACGTTTACGTCTCTTCTGTCGTGTCTTGTCGATTATCTTGAGGGCATCAGATCGCCTACTCCTCGGCTCTCTCCGTCGGTTCGAGGCTTGTATAAAAGGAGAGGAGAGAGAGGGAAGGGGGCACGTTGGGTAGGATTCGAACACTCAGTTCGTGAGAGCACTCTGTAAAGACTTTCCCTTTCAACCACAATCAGAAAAGAGCTAAGGCTCGGCAGGAGTAGGACTATTACCCGCGAGGGGGTCCGAACCTGGGTAAATCTGCGAGTCGTTCCTTGTTGAGCCCGACGCTCGAATCGAATCGAGCTTGATCGAGTCGGCTAGCAGAGTAAAAATCTGACCAGGGGTGTGATCCGCAGTGGTTGAGCGGAGAACACGCCGTCAACCCGTATGCATGGCTGCATCATGTTGATCTCATGTATACAAACCATGTTAGACTGTCTCGGGATTTACCGATCTTTAGCATGTTCTCGCATATTGCACTGTCTCGATTTAATCGATCTGTAATGTGTGTTTATCCTGTAATGCCGATCATTGGATATTTCATGTGCTCTTCTGTTGACACCCAAATTTGGCAGAAAATCGGATGATCAGGAAAAGCCGAATATGATATGGTTTGATGGGCCAAATCGGAAATGGGCTTTATCGGCAAAGGAGAAAGGTGGAATACCGATACTTTTGAGACTTCGGAAGAATACGGTTGCATCGGTATTGCGCAATGGAATGGAATAGGTCGTATCGGTATCGACTTTGTAACATTATAAATAGGCCTTTAAGTCTCGGTAGAGAATAGACAATACTCAATACACAAAACCCACTTCTCGAACCCGATCGACATCGTCGAAAGGTTTCAACTCGCAGGTAGAGCTATCTCGATGGGATAATCGATTCTCTCCTTGTACCCGTATGCAAGGCTGTATCAATTTGATCTCATGTATACAAACCATGTTAGACTGTCTCGGAATTTACCGATCTTTGACATGTTTTCGCATATTGTACTATCTCGATTTAATCTATCTGCAATGTGTATTTATCTTGTAATGCTGATCATCAAGTATTTCATATGTTTCGCTAAATTCGATGTATGCAACTGTCTCGTTTAGTCGATCTTGTATATGTCTTGTTTGGGGATTTGCATCTGGTAATGTTTGCCGATTGGTGTTACATCTACCCTATTAGTCTTTAAATCTTTAAATCGGTTTATTGGCTTACATCTAGCTTTAGATTCGAATACTGTCTTGGCCTGACCAATCTATTCTAATCTATTTCTCGATTTGATCTAATGCACTGATGCGAAGGTTTATTGCTAGTATTATACCAAAAATACCAAAAAGAAATAAGAGATTTAAATCTAATTATTATCCTGTATTCATTGCTCTATCGGACCTGGAGCCGATAGAATCTATAATCGGATATTTCAAAGCCGATTATAGAAAAAACCTGATCTGGCTACTTCAAAAGCCGATTAGGGTTAATTTACTGACGATTTTTCTCCTTGTTAATTTATAGGTCAAATTGACTGGCACGCTTGGTTTTCTTTGTTGCGACACAACCCCAGAGTTGACGCTTCGGCACGTGTGTTCGCGAGAAGCTAACTTTTCGTGTCAACATCTTCCTGAATTCGATGTATGCAACTGTCTCGTCTAATCGATCTTGTGTATGCCTTGTTTGGGAGTTTGCATCTGTTAATGTTTGCCGATTGGTATTACATCCACCTTATTAGTCTTAAATCTTTGAATCAGTTTATCGGTTTATATCGAGCCTTAGATTCGAATACTGTTTCTTGATTTAATCTAATGCACTGATATGAAGACTTATTGCTAGTATCATGCAAAAAATACCAAAAAGAGATACTGGATTTACATTGAATATTTATTTATACTATTTGCTCTATCAGGCATTAAGCCGATAGATTTCGTAATCGGATATTATAAAGCCGATTACGAGAAACCTGATCTGGCTATTTCAACAGCCGATTAGGGCGATATTACTGATGGTTTTTCTCCTTGTCAATTCACATGTCAAATTGACTGGCACGTTTGGTTTGAGTTGCGACGCAATCACTCGATTGACGCTTCTGCACGTGTGTTCACAGAAACCCTCGTTTTTGTGTCAACAGATACCTAACGTAATCAACATGAATAATGGCTAATTGCAGGAAGAGGATGCTCCGATTGTTACCAAAGGTGGAGATCCAAACCCTAACCTTTCCTTCCCTCTTCTTCCTTCTTCCTCCTCCTTCCTCTTCCTCCTCTTCCAAAACCAACCCCCAACCCCTCCTCTTGCCCAAGGCTGATGCAGCACCGATGGCTACAAAATGGCGTCGCCACAGGGGTTGACGGCAGAGGCTAGCTAGGCCGGTAGCAGCAAGGGCAGCAGCGCCAGTTGGGGCGGCGGTTGCTGCTGGGACTATAAATTTAACACACCATGCGAAATGGCATTTTGTGTAACACTACAAATTTAACGAGTTCTTGTCGAGAAACATCTTGGTCAAACTTCCATCTTTTCAAAACAGATGCATGTGCAGGGACATTAGAACTGTTCATCTAATCTAACATCTGATGTAATTTCGCTTTTTCAACACAATTTTCCAAATGTCTACAACAAGAAGTAGTACCATTATTTCGCTCAGCATTAAAATGGTTGTTGCAGTGCATGCATATAGCTCCAATAACTTTCTCATCCTCATATATTGCCTTAAAATCATTCCATATATCTGATCTTAGTTTGCGCCTTCTAGTTTTACCCGAAGATTTTAAGTTGCAAGGCTTACCAGTTGGTTGTGATGGTGACAAAGATATTGCAGGTTGGGACTTTTCCCTTGCAAGACATGGAGACATTTCAGATGAGAACCTTTCCCTTGCAAGACATGGAGATGTTGTAGACGGGGACCGTGCCCTCATAAGAGGTGTAGACATTGCATACCGGGACCTTTCCCTTGCAAGACTTGGAGACATTTCAGATGATGACCTTTCCCTCGCAAGAGGTAGAGATATTGCAGACGAGGATCTTTCCCTTCCCACTAGTGGAGACATATCAGACGGAGACCTTGCATGTGTTGTTGATGTGGACTTTGCTTGTTTTGTAAATGTTGGTTGTATTAATGAGGACATCATGATCCTTAACCCTGGAGACTGTAATAATGTCACTAAAGGTGACTTTAGCTTCTTTGTGGGTTTTTGCCTCTTCTTTGTATGGGCTTTCCTTTTTGCTGTTGTCAAGTAGCTTGAAGATACCCCCCTCCCTTCATCTTGAGCTTCTATGTTTAATACCTGCATAACAAGCAAGCCTAGTTCTTACTTCCAACTAATACAGTAGTCACCTAAGTCCTAACATCAATAAAAAAAATTATATTCCAAAATGTTCAAGGCAGGAGCTCATTCACACTGTGGCATAATCATTATTACTCAAGAATTTGCTATCATGCTTTCATAGATATAGTTTTAAACAGCTATGAGGTGATAGTAATACAAACCAAGATCCATTCCCTGATATCAATACATGATGAAATTGACTTGCAAACATTCCAAAATAATACAAAAATTGTTCATGTCCTCCAAATTTGACCTTTTCACACACTGTACTAAATTGGATAGTTTGAGACCGAATAAAGCAGTTGACCTTTGGGGAGATAATGGACGAGGTGGTCATCGCGACAGACTTCTTGATGGTAGAGGAAGAAGCATCACCAAGAGGCTTCAGATTAGTGGTGGAGGAGACAACCGCAGCGGAAGCCATCGTGGTGGCCACGGCGCCGCCATGGATGAAGCTGAGGAGGACATGGTCGTCGCCATCACCGCGAGATCCTGCTGTCCTGCCGGCATAGGTAGCTAGGGTTGAGGCGTCGTGCTGGGCCGTCGCCGTAGACGGCTTCTCGAGGACACGGCCGTCGTCGTCGCCATCCAGCCCCGGCGCCATCGGAGACATCGAGGCGGCTAGGGTTGAGGGGCGAGGAGGCGGGCGATACCAGCCGAAGCTAAGGTGTCACCACTTTGACCGGTAAAAATATATTGGTTTGTTGCAGGTATCTTTGCGGGTAATAGTAATGGGCCAAAGAAGCGGGTTAGCAGGCCGACCCGCACCACTTTCACCCCTAGCTAGGAGGAAGAGCAGGTGGTGAGGGTGGCCGCGGCGCCGGATGGAGGGTGGAGACGGCGCGGGATGGAGGGAGGCGGCGCTGGATGGAGGGAGGCGGTGGCTGGGCTAGAGAGAGAGAGAGAGAGAGAGAGAGAGAGAGAGGGATTTAATTGGGGAGGGAGGCACCAGATAAAAGAAAAGGGAAGAGGGTTCTAGAGAGAGAGTTCTAGATAGTACGGGATGTTGGGCTGGCTAGCCCATTCCCCTAATATATTTTTTTTCCAATTAGTATTACAGCCCTGGACCCCGGACTGTCCGGTTTGAAGATCACCCCACGGATGACACCCGGACGGTTCAGCCAAGAGCAGAAAGACACACAACACAGCTCGGACAATCCGGCCTGGACGACGGACGGTCCGGCCAGAGGATCCTCTTCCCCAACAACAACCCCGGACCGACCGACCTGTGAACAAAAGGACACACGATTGACCCTGGACGGTCTAGGCTCACCACAGACTGTCCGGCCTACACTGTGAACAACTCTTTTTCTTTGAAATTCAGTACAAGACATTTTCAACCATTCTCCTAAGATCTGACCTTAAAACAAATGAGATTTTCAATGTGCTCCATAGGATTAAAAAGCCAAATAAGAGATTTCACAAACTCATACGAAGAAATCAGAAGAACTATTAAACAAAAGACCTTAATCTTGTGGATCAATCACCAAAATCAGAATAATCTTGCACATATGACAATGGATGGGCTATATGGCCCTTGATTTAGGCTTATGGTCGATGAGTAGAGACAGAGGGAACATAGAGAAGGGGATGGGAGGTATATAGGTTGTGAGGTTCATATGTGGGGTCTGATAGTCAACAGTAGAGACGGAGAAGACTGTTGTGTTAGAGTTTGCCCAACAGATTGTTTAACGTACTATTGTTATCAATCTCAGTCTCTATACACCATTTAGCGGAGCCTTGTCGTATCCTAAAAATATATAGAAATTTAGAGAAGAATGGAGATTCTACTAGAGAACAAAAATATAGAAAACAAATAGTGATTTATGTAAAGGATATAGAGAACAAAGTATGGAGATCCCGCATTCCCGCTAAAGATGCTCTCATGGTTATATCACACTGTCACCGTGGCAAAACCATATCTCAAACTGCTGTAAGGAGTTGTCTGCATTGGTTATTAAGTTTTGTAAGTTTTATAGTTCATAGAATCATATAGACAAAGTGTGAGCGTTGTATTAGTATAGATGAATCCTTATAGTTTGGTGTAAAAATAGGCTGTTGGTAGTTCGAAACTCAGGTCCAGCCCTTGTTTGTTTTGGATTAATGTTGAGTTGCGTTTTACTGTAGTAAATTTATGACCCACTTGAAATACGTTTTTAAAAATTTTAAAAATTATGAAAAAAATATTTTGCGAACTCTAAGAATAACTATTTAAAACCCCACAAAAATAACTACAAAATATTACAACATTTGGCCTATACAAAAATAACAGAATTTAATTTAATTTAATTTAATCTGAAACAAACAAGGCCTTGAAACGCGGAAACGATTAGGCACCTCGCTGACGGACTGGGGACTGGTGAGTGGTGAGTGCGAAGCAGCCAAGCTTCCCGTTCTCGCCGTCGCCAGTCGATTCCTCTATGCCTATGGCCTCCACCTCCACCTGCGCCGCTCCGTCTCCGTCGCTACGATGCCCTCTCGCCGTCTCCCTCCCCTTCGCTTCCCCTCCTCCCGTCCGCCGCTTCGTCGTCCCTCCGCTTCCCCCTCACCGCCTCGCCGTGTCCCCACCAAGAACTTCCTCAGCACTGGAGTCCCTGGTACTGGACTCTGACGACGAGGACGAGGGCGAGGAGGACGGGGATGAACTGTTCCAAGGCGAGGCCTGGGCGGCGGCCGACGAGAGGGATGGGGTGCGGTCGCCGGAGCTGGTGGTGCCCGAGCTGGAGGAGCTGCCCGAGCGGTGGCGCCGCTCCAGGATCGCCTGGCTCTGCAAGGAGCTCCCCGCCTACAAGCACTCCACCTTCACCCGCATCCTCAACGCCCAGCGCAAGTGGCTCACCCAGGATGACGCTACCTACGTCGCCGTCCACTGCCTCCGCATTCGCAACAACGACGCTGCCTTCCGGGTCAGCCCTGCACTCCCACCTCCCTCCCGTAACCTGTTCGACCAATTGGCCCTTTAGACACACGTACATTCGGTTCTTGCTTATGGCCTGTTCGACGAATTGCCTTAGCTGTATTGATAAAGCTAACTTATCTGTTCTTTTCAGGTGTATAACTGGATGCTGCGGCAGCACTGGTACCGCTTCAACTTTGCACTAGCCACGAGGGTTGCGGATTGCCTCGGCAGGGAAGGCAAGGTTGAAAAATGCCGGGAGGTGTTTGAGGCAATGGTCAAGCAGGGGCGTGTGCCTGCAGAGTCCACCTTCCATATATTGACCGTTGCGTATCTCAGTGTTCCTGGGGGCCGTTGCCTTGAGGAGGCATGCACTATCTACAACCAGATGATACAGATGGGTGGCTACAAGCCACGCCTCAGCCTTCACAACTCCTTGTTCCGTGCACTCGTGAGTAAGACGGGAGGGACGGCAAAGCACGACCTCAGGCAGGCCGAGTTTGTCTACCACAATCTGGTCACCACCAATATTGATGTGCCCAAGGATGTTTATGCTGGGCTTATCTGGCTTCACAGCTACCAAGATGTCATCGATAGAGAAAGGATTATAGCTCTTAGGAGGGAGATGAGGCGAGCTGGGTTTGATGAGAGTGTCGATGTCCTGGTGTCAGTGATGAGGGCTCTTTCAAAGGAAGGGGATGTTGAAGAAACGGAGGCAATGTGGCATAAAATCCTACAGAGTGGTTTTGAGTGTCCAGCTCAAGCTTATGTCTGCCGAATGGAGGCTTATGCACGGACTGGTGAACCTATGAAATCCTTGGATATATTCAAAGAAATGAAGGAACAGAATTTACCTCCAAATGTTGCATCATATCATATGATAATTGAGATAATGGCGATTGCTCGGCAGGTAGATATCGCAGAACAACTTATGGATGAATTTGCTGAGAGTCCTATGAAGCATCTTATGCCAGCCTTTCTTGCCTTGATGTACATGTACTTGGACCTGGATATGCATGAGAAACTAGAACTAACATTCTCAAAATGCCTTGAGAGTTGTCGTCCAAATAGAATCTTGTACATCATTTATCTGGAATCATTGGTAAGGGTTGGAAATATCAAGAAGGCTGACGAGGTGTTTGGTGAAATGCAAAACAATGGGACAATAGGTACTAATGCAAAGTCCTGTAACATCATGTTAAGGTGTTATCTTTCTACCAAAGACTATGAGAAAGCTCAAAAGGTTTATGATATGATGAGCAAAAAGAACTATGACGTGCAGACAGACTCTTTGGAAAAGCTTCAAAGCGGTCTCCTGATTAGCAAGAAAGTTGTTAAGCCAAAACCTGTGAGCATGAAATTGGATCAAGAACAGCGTGAGATTTTGATTGGTTTGCTTCTAGGAGGCACGCAAATAGAATCTTATGCACAGAGAGGGGTTCATCTTGTCCACTTTAAGTTTGATGAAAATTCCAATGCTCATTCAGATTTAAGGGCACACATTCACGAGCGTTTCTTTGAATGGCTGCCTGCAACAAGCAGATCATACGAGGACGAGAGCAAAATACCTTATCAGTTTTCAACCATACCTCATTCACATTTTGGTTTCTTTGCTGATCAGTTCTTTCTAAAACGTCAGCCTGTTCTCCCAAAGCTTGTCCATAGGTGGTTATCTCCACGTGTTCTAGCATATTGGTTTATGTTTGGAGGTTTCAAACTCCCATCAGGTGATATTGTACTTAAACTCAGTGGTGGGAATAGTGAGGGTGTTGTCAGGATTGTGAACTCCCTACATGCACAATCTTTAACAACTAAAGTGAAGAAGAAAGGCAGATTCTTTTGGATAGGTTTTCAGGGTAGCAGTGCCGATTCTTTCTGGCAAATAATAGATCCTTATGTATTGGACAGCCTCGTTAGTTCTTCAACACAAGAAAGCGGCAGGATAGGTTCTGATGATGACCAAGATTGTGATACCAACTCTGATGATGATATCCATAGGTATGATACGGAAAGTGAAGAGTGAAGACAATGTTTAGGCAGTAATTTAATACAATCTGAAAGTACATCAAAGGGGCATAAAACTACAAATTTGGTCAGAGTTTTGTCATGTATATTTTTTGTTCTGATGCTCACTTTCCTACTAAATACTAGCAGGTTGTCCAGATTGATCTAATTATCTCGCCATCTATATATGTGATGGACTTGTACGCTAGAACGGCGCCAAGGATTCGAGGTAACTCGTAATTTGTATCTGTGCATAAAGATTTGTACACTCGATCAGGTATTTTCGTTTCTAATTTCTTTTGCGGCAGCGAAATGTTCATGTAGATTTGCTAATCCTAGAACTTAGCATTGTAAACAACCAATAGAGTGGATATTTGTTTTCGTTTTGAACCATGCTTACTATGCATTCATTCTTGTTGGTTCCATGATTCCGAGCAGGAGAAAGAACCTTTTCTGTTGTTTCACTTAGGTCTTGTTTGTTTGAACATTCAGTTCTTGAAAACTTAAATCTGAAAAAATTGTACCCCCTCAAAAGACGTCTTCAAGAGCTTAAAATTTTTTAAAAAAATTATGAACTCTAATAAAACTTATTTAAAACCCTATAAAAATGACTACAATGTATATTACATTATTTACTTATACAAAAATAACAAAATTTAATTTAACTTAGGCTAAAACAAACAAGCCCTTAATAATATTCCTACATTGCTTCTATGTCTATAAGTAAACAGATGATCCCTACCAAAGCTACAATTCTATCGCTAGGACTTAAATCCCTCCTTGAATCGAACACTGAACGATTCTTCCCTACAACTACAATTTACAAATCATCTTGCAAAAGCCTATTCAACAAGGAAGTCAGGAGAGCGTCCCTCGTCTCAGCCCTCGCCTCTTCCCTCGTTCTCCTCTGCTCCTCGCGCTCCACCCAGGCCCGCTCCAGCATCAGCCTCTCCCGCTCCAGCATCTGCATCGACTGCCGCCATTGCTGCTCGAAGACGAGCCGCTCCCGTGCCCGCCTCTCCATCGCCTCCTGCCGCTCCGCGTCCAGGCGGTGCTGCTGCTCCTGGAGATGCCGCAGCAGGCCACGAATGGCGGCCGCCGACGCGCCGCCCGTCGTCGTCCTCGGCGTCTGCGCCGCCGCCGCCTTCATCTTCCTTCTCCGTGGGCGCAGCACGTCGTAGCCGCCGCCGCCGCCGCCGCCGGTGTCAGCGGGAGCTGCGCTGGCGCGTTCCGCTGGTTCTGGCCCGAGTGGCTGGCGTTGCATGCTTCGTTACGATTCACGACGATCTGAAGCAAAACTACGACGTCAAGATCGATGTTTCGGCAATGGGAGTGTCTGGGAGCAAGGAGGAACGGGAGAAGGCCGACCTTGTGGACGTCGTCGTCGTCGTCGACGACGAGGCCAGCTCCTCCACTGGCCGCGGCACCAGGTTTAGAAGGCCAGGAAACGCGTCCGTGCGGGGTGTTGGCGCGTGGGGAAGGAGGGAAACCTTGGGGGCTTGCCGGCTTGGGGCTGGGGGGCGCTGCGTCTGTAGTCCGTACACGACTGGGGTCAGCAGCTGCACCTGCATGCAGCCGCCAGCCAAGCCGTTGGTTCGAATTTCTCGCGTTCTTTTCAGCTCCTCTGCCGCCGTCTCGTCATTCACACCGTGTGCAATGTGGATGGCTTTGGTCACGTCCACACCGGCTACGCCACGTCATCCCTGACGGGCTTCCTACGTGGAGAGCCACCCACAACCGCCACCTTTCCCGTCGTGATCGGGTGATTCTCGTGTATGACGTTGCACTGAAGCCGTAAACAATCTCGTGTGAGGAATTTCCTACTATTTTTTTCCGCTCCGGTTTGCCGCATTGACCGTCCCTCTCCTTCTCCTGCTGCACCGTTGGGTGGGTGCAGACGTGCCACGTGCGCAGTGCAGCGCGGCCACACGCGCATGAGCGTGACCTTGACCGCCCGGGGGCGTGGCCGCCGTCGTGAGTCAGAACGCGCCGCCCCGGCTGTTCCTCGGGATGCCCGGACTGGACAATGTCAGCATCGACCGGTCACGTTCGCCTCTGCGATCTCTGCCGGTGGCACGTGCCTGGCAGGTCAGGACAGCAGCATTTCTGCAGAGGCATCGGGCGCTTTGCGCGTGCACCGCGTCTCCACTCTCCACCCCGTGGAGCGGTGGAGGCGGAGCACAGCCGCCGCAGCAACGGCGTGCGGCGTGGCTGGATGCACACGGTAGCTGCAGTTCGGGGGCTATCGCTCGGGCGAGCCGATGTGGGCTCTGTATCGGTTGGGCCCGGGACTACTGGGTTCTTGCAAACGACCGAAGGCATTCTGGGCCGTGGTGCCTGCGTCCGCATGCGGGATTAGGCTGTTCAGGAGGGCTGCTGGGCTGGACTCCGTCTACAGTGAACGAACCGTCAGATGCTGCTCGACGTACGTAGGCAAATCAGACATTCGGCGCCTCGCCTCGCGCCATGTGCCGTATTGGTACCATCCTTGACTCCTTGTCGTCTTGGAACACATGTGACATGAATATTGGATACCGTGGTATCACGAGTCAAGTAGGAGTAGCAGGTTGGTGAAAAATTGAAAACACCGACGCGACCGGTCTTGTGCCGGGTTTTGGTCGTTCTTTTCAGCTATAACAAAATTTATTATTTTTATATAGTTTATATGTTTTAATAATTTGTAACGATTTTTTAAAGACTTTCAATGTTCGTATAAAAGATTTTTAAACTATTTTTAATTATTTTTTCAGCCTCTTTAAACCCATTTTCGAAGACTCTCAAATTTTGTTACAGTAAAACTCAACTTTACTCAACACTAAAAAGAACAGGACCTAAGAATTGCCTGCGAGCTCCCATAGAACTATCAATGTGTACTGACAAGATCAGGGCATGTTCAATAGATTTTAACTTAGAACATTCTAATACTATAACAAATAAAATAGTAAAGACAGTAAAATAGATAAATAGTAAAAATATGTGTGAATAGTGGTTAAGAGTCGTAGATTAGGACATTATTAGTGATGGCCTTATAATCAAGCTTGATATTAACTTAATCATATCTAACACTAGGGTAATGATGAACCCTATGGCGGTGGCCGATGGAGTCGCGGGCTACAATTGAGGAGGGCGTGGAGGGAGGAGGAGATGAAGATTCATCATTCTAGTGTGGGAGGTATCGGGCACTCCAGTAGAAGACACCGGCACTCCGATCTTAATAAAATCTAAAAATTTTGTACACTCCAATCTCACAAGTACTGGATACTTTAATTCCTTGGATTGAACACTCTGATAAATTTAGGAAAATTAAACAGCGCATTCAGAGTCTCAAAAAAACAAACAGTCAATTTCCTACCGGATACTCTAGTACTAAGCACCTGATAGTCCGACCCCGCCCTAATAGTGCAAAACCATTAGGGGTTTTTGAGAATGTGATGAGTTTAGTGTTTCTTTCTTAAGCTAAATTTCGACTAGAGCATTTGAGAAATGTAAAAGTTGTTTTTCGTTGTATCCCTCTTGTTAGTACGACTAGCCTTAGACCTAAAATAAAAGGCGAAAAAATTACAAGTCTAGGATACCAAGCTTCTTTATCCTTTGACGGTTTCACGATGCTTTCACATAAATGTCAATGGAAATTAAATTTGCTCATAAGCTTATTCAAACCGTTAATCCATTAATCGTTTTACCATTAATTACTCCCTCCAGTTTGATAATTCCTGTTGTTTTAGACATAATCTCACATACCAAGGAGTGATTAATTAGAGTGTACTTTCTTATTGTGCCATAATAAATATCTTGGAATGCTACCTATTTCACAAAAGGCTTCTAGCTCAGCTAGTTCATCCCACATTCCAAAGCCTCGGAAACCCGGGTTCGAGTCCCATGCAATGGATTTTTTGCTTTCTTGTAGGGCATGCAATGAGACCAGCGTACAGTGTCTTTGCTTATACGCATCTGGTGAGACCATGCAGCGCGTGTGCTTTGGAAGTCTAGCGCCCTCAAAAGCCAGGGAAAAGGAAAGCAATTTCGGGTGGAACACTGCTCAAGAAGCTACGGCGACAGGAATTTCCAAACATAGTGCAAATCTCTCCAGCGACAGGAAATATAAGACTGGAGGGAGTATCAAAATCCGGCAAGATTTACTTTCTGTAACAAAACCAAACCGACAAAGCTTTTGGTTCTGTTTTTTTGTTTTTTTAACTACTGGCTCAGTCCAGTTTTTAAAACTATGCTTGATTTAGAGCTTTTTAGGTGATTTCAATGATAAAAACTAAAAAAGTTTCATAGATTATGTTTTGTTTAATGTAATTTTTATTTTGCTCGTCTTAAGATTGTTAGTCTTAAGTCGAACTGTTCTTTATAAACTTGACTGTGTACATCTCACCATGTAGAGACCGGAATTTTATCCCATTATCTAAACAACAATAGACCCCTCTAAACATTGCCCGTTAATTCTCCGCCATTCAATTCACCTTCGCTTGCGCTTTCGCCGCATGCCTTCTCTCCGCGTGGAGTACAGTGCAGCGAGCATTACCCCAGCGTAAATGGCAGGTATTGATCACAGAATCCCCCGTACGCACGCGGCACGCACTAAATACTATAACTATTACTTGCCAACACGCACCAGGAAACGAAACTAAAGAGAAAAAAGACGTGTAGACCCGGCCCCGGCACGGCTGGCGCGGTGGGGGGAAACCGCAAGTGAAGGCGTGAAGCCGAGGCATTGGAGACTTGTTGGAGTGGAATGCTCGAAGCTTTTGCGCTGTTCGTTTTCGATTCCGCCGCTCCGGGGCAGGGCAGCTCGCGGTGCTAGATCGAGGCGACGCGGCTTCCACTGCAGGTTCTCCTCCTACCCCCATGGCCGCCGGCCGAGCGGCTGCTACGGTGGCTTCTTTGTTGTGTACCTGTATTTGTCTGTGCCTCGGCCACCGGTTCACGCTATCTCCGACCCTCTCCTCACCAGGATGGCAAATGGCAGGCTCTACCTATGGTGCCCTGCCCTCGCCTTCGCGCTGGCAATGGCATGCCTCGGCCTCGAAGCGGACGGCCATTTTGTGGACATTACCTATGTGGAAAGCGCTGTGGCCAAAGGAGCAGGTGAAAAAACAGCAAGCTTCGGAGTTCGGACTCCGAGCTTCTCTGCTTCTGCTTTACCGGTTCCTCTTTTTCTTTCTTGCGAATTTCTCCTCATATAGCACTATATTGTGTGCTGATACGCGTTTGGTGTGTGTTCGTGGCGAAGTGTGTTTGGATGGAAGCCCCCCGGCCTACCATCTCGCCCGAGGTTTCGGCTCCGGGATGGATAGCTGGTTGATTCATTTTGAGGTTAGTTGGGAACGAGGATAGTGATACAGTTGAGCTACTGGATGGCTGGATCGTACAATGCTAGGGAGAGGGCTCGGTTACATTCTTTGTGTGAATGGTAGGGAGGAGGATGGTGCAGCAATGTGACGACCTGCCTGGAGCGCAAGCACACTCGGTTAGGATCATCCAAGGAGATGGCAAAGCAAATTGCATTCTCAGGAATCTTGAGCAGCACCCCAGATTACAACCCAGGTACCGGATTCGTAGCTCGTTGAGGGAGAAAGATAGTGCTGTATTTCCGTGGTTCTTTTTAGCTATTCAGGTTTCAGACAGCCTAGGTGCCATGTGAATTCATAAGCTTAATGTCCATGCAATCATCAAAACCAGTCTTTTACAATTGGAACAAGATCAAGGTTCGGTACTGCGATGGCTCATCTTTTACCGGCGATGTGGAAGAAGTGGATCTTGTGAGTCCATAGCCCATATTTTAATGATTTTCGCTATGGCAATACATCACGGCCTCTTTTGAAGTAAGCATTTCTTTATATTTTCCATCTGTATTCTGTATAGATGACTAAGCTACACTACAGAGGTGCAAGAGTTTGGCAAGCTGTTATGGAGGACCTGCTTGCCAAAGGAATGAATAAAGCTGAAAATGTATGCATTCTTACCAGCGAAATGCATGAAAAGTATAAGGGTTCCCAATACTAACGAAATCGTGGCAGGCTTTAATTTCGGGCTGTTCTGCTGGTGGTTTAACTTCCATACTGCACTGTGACAGATTTCATGACCTTCTGCCAGTGGATGCCAATGTTAAATGCCTTTCTGATGCTGGTTTCTTCGTCAATGAGTAAGATAATGCTATTAAGTCAGTTGACAAAACACACACACACAGCCATGCTATATGATTTTGTCACTTTGAACACATATACACTAGCCATGCATTATATAGAGCAAAGTACATTGCCTTTCTAAATATCCTGTTGCTTGTCTAACACCTCTCATTTTTGTGCTGACAGGAAGGATATTGCTGGCGTGGAGTACATTGCTGCCTTCTTCAGTGATGTTGCTACAACACATGTATGCACTCTTGATCGCTCTATCTGATTTTAAGTTTGTCATGATATGGTAATCAACAACTTATGTTTAAAACAAATACATCCTAACATAATTGTAGAGTTTGACAAGCATTTATTTGGATGAGAATAAGAGGTGCACGTTAAAATAAATCTTCATTTTGAAAAGAAAATAATTTCATCTATATTTCTGCTGTTCTTTTGGTACCTGATTACATTGTGTATGGATGCCTCAGAAATCAGCTAAGAATTTACCATCTTCCTGCACTTCCAAGTTACCTCCTGGCATGGTAAGATGTTACTGCCAGCAGAGTTAAAGTGCACATCTAAGAGCACATTCCACCCCCTAACAAAAACATGTTGCTTGGATGCAGTGCTTTTTCCCTCAGAATGAGGTGAAACAGGTTCAGACACCTCTGTTTGTCCTCAATGCCGCATATGATTCATGGCAGGTTGTCATCTGATAGAAATCCTTTGCATCTGCAATCTTGCATGCCTCTTGACTTTTATCACTCTTGGATAAATATGCTTGGTATCGGCATCTGTTTAGGCATCAATAATCTAGTTTCATTGTGCTATAGGTTAGGAACATTTTGGTGCCAGGAGTTGCAGACCCTCATGGTAAATGGCACAACTGTAAGCATGATATAAATGAATGTTCTGCGGCCCAACTTCAGACCTTGCAGGGTAGGTGCTACTTTGTTTTCCTGACAGTTCAGCTATTGGCTAATTTAGGAGTCCACTCTTTTAAACTTGTGACGTCATTACAGGATTCAGGGATGATTTTCTGAAAGCACTGGAGGAAGAAGGGAACTCCTCCACCACAGGACTGTTTATAAACTCATGTTTTGTGCACTGCCAGTCCGAGACGCAGGAGACATGGTTTACATCCAATTCACCCATGCTTGGAAACAAGGTAACACACCCTTGAGCTTCAATTAAACCAAGCTCGTGCAGCTTAGAGCCTGGAAGGCAGCTTATGTTGATGTGACGAGCTTTGCTTACCTGCGTAGACAATAGCAACTGCAGTTGGAGACTGGTTCTACCATGGCAGATCATTTCAGAAGATTGACTGCCCTTACCCGTGTGATTCAACCTGCTATAACCGAATCTATGATGACTCCTCAGAGGCATAGCAATTACAGCATCCTCACTTCATGCTGCCATTCATCACATGGTTATGTTTGATGCATCACTATTGTTCGCAAGTTGGGAAATGGGCGGGCAGCCATTAATTAATTTTCAACAATTAGATCTGGTGCAGACGCAACTCAGCTGGTGCCTAGAGGTTGGAAGCATCTTCCAATATCAATTACAGAAGTTCGGTGCTTCCAATGTTTCATTGCCACTTCGTGACCATTTTCTTGTATTTTTCACCCGGTGTCCACCAGATCGTTCTCATTTTTCCTGTATTTGTCGTTTGTTATCGACAAGATTGACATTGATTTCACCGAAGAGAGGTGGCGCCGATCATTTTACACAGAAAGGATGATTTAGCGTTGACACGTGAATTGTTTTCATCGGACCGAAAATGGAGTTGGTTGTGCTTTATCTTATAATAGTCTCTAGATCAAGTAGTTAGTACACATAAATTTCAGAACATTGGATCGTCACCATTACAAATAAAAATAACTCCCTCCGGTCAAAAAAAAAAGTCACCGTTGACTTTTGAACACGTCTCTAACCATTCGTCTTATTCACAAAAGTTATATAAATATTATTTATTTTGTTATAATTTGGTTTATTATTAAATGTATTTTAAGTACGACTTATATTTTTACATATTTGAACTAAATTTTTGAATAAGACAAATGGTCAAAGGCGTGTCCAAAAGTCAACGGCGACTTTTGTGACCGGAGGTAGTATTACATTAGAGTGCATATGCCAATAGAACCCGCAACTATTGTCTATTCCACCTAATGGAATACCCAAACTAAAAATCCGAAGGGTCCTCAATCAGGGCTTGCCCATACTTAGTTTGACTACCGTAAGCAATTGATCCTTAGAAATAAGGGTGGTTTCCACACTAGGCCCGAGTCTCATGCATGTTGCACCGATCCTTGCAACCATCTACCTCTGATTTAGTTTTGCAGACAAGTTTTTCCAATAATATCCACTATCATCTACGCCCATTTATAAACATGGCATCATCAAATTGTCTCCCAAAATCCATGTTTCAACCACATTGCAATAATAGGTATAGAATGAAATAATACTAAACTAAGCAATTCTAGATATGTGCAAAACCTAGTCAAGGGAGGGCAATGATTCAAAATTAATAATAAACCTATCACGACAACGGAATATTTTGGCAAGATCAATATCACATGGGTTTATCTATCTAATTAACTAGCAAATTTTAGATTTAACATATACATCCAAGTTCGAAATTCTATCAAAAGCATTTTACAAACATAGGTAGCAAAGGTTCAACACTTTCCTATGTTAGACTTTAATCGTGAAGCGGAAGACTAAAATGATCTTAGCCCAAAGATTGAATGCAGGAAACTAAATCGGATTAGGGTTCCTCTTACTGTTGCTTGAGCCCGCCATCGAGGTTGATTAACAGATAGGTCGGAGGGGCCTGTTTGGTGAAGAGTCGAAGCAGAGGGTCATAGCGGTTGCAGGGAGGCGGTAGTAGTGACAACCTCACGCTGTTGGCGGCCTTCCTAGTGCTGCAGCGCGCCCAGAAATCGAATCGGGCTAAAGGGGGGTGTTAGGGAAGTCGCTGGCCTGTTGTTGAGTTGGCTTACAGAAGGTGCCGGTTTCCTCTTTTAATTGTTGCGTTGTGCACCAGGGGGCTGCAACCTTCAATTGGTTAGGCGCCCCCGATTAGGGCGCGAGGAGGTGGAGCCAACGGCTCCCTTCTTTTCAGGATCCGGCTGTTAGCTGTAGATCACTATCCAACATCCTATACCAGTATGATGGTGTGGGTCTTCTGATGCATCGGCAAAAAAATCCCTTCAGCGATCGGAGCTATCGTTCGAGAGAAATACAACAATAAATAACAATACAAAACGTACACAAAATAATAAGTGTGCAAATACATTAAAACTTTTAGAAGGTGTATATTATTTTTATAAACATTTTAAAATTTATTTCATATTTTTAAAATCTTGGGAAATAAAGATATGAAAGAAATATTTTTCTTTGCTTTTATTAATTCACAAAACAGGGACCGAGATGGCACGGATTGGATAGGCCCAGTCCGGCGCGCAGAGCACGCGCTTGCGGGCACCCAAGCGCAACGGCCTAGTTGGCTAGCATAGCCCAACGTGAAGGAGGGGGCGGCGCTCTGGCTCGGCCCAGCAGCGGACGTGAAGGTGCATGGGGGTGGGGCCCGTATGCTAGTGGGAGAATACAGGGGAGCGACGCGATGGTTTCGGGGATAGTGATTCCCACGATGGCTGCGACGCTCCGATGATGGCGAGGGGAAAAGGAGAGGGTCACGACAGTCATCGAAGTAGGGTCAGCGCGGTGGGACATTGGCCGATGGTGGCGAGAGGCGGCGGTGCGCGCAAAGAGGGGTCATCGGTTGCGAATTCTAGCGATCGGCGGGGTCGGTGCGTAAGAGGGAGACATGGGGAAGGTGATAGGGTGGTCGCCCAGGGAAGACGAAGGCCGATGCGCGGCGCAACGATCGTCGGCCACAGGGAAGGAAGGGGTTCTCTACATCCTAGGATGCTAGTGAAAAGGAGAGGGAAGAACTATACACTTCGACGACGATGGATTAGGGAGGAGGCATCAGCATTGACGAGGAAGACGACAATGACTCTGACGTCCGATCCAGTGACTCCAATGACTATCTCTTGATGGTGATGGCAAAAAATGAGTCACTAAGGAGTGAGGAGGTATACGAGGTCACCCTTGAAGGGATGGGTTTATACTTTATACGGGGGGGGAGAGAGAGAGGGGTGATCGGGAAAGGACCGACACAAATCGACCAAGACGCAGCTAACTAAGGCCTTGTTCTTTTCAGCGTATTATACCGTTGCGTATTATTGTAGCAATTTTTGTTAATTTTATATAGCCTATATGTTGCTACAAAGAAAATAAATGAGAAAGGAAAGCCGGTCAGCCCTGGATAGAAGGAAAAAATTGACGATTTGCCACTCTCAACATGTTTAGTTCGCTAAGTATGCCACTTGTGTGTATGACACGTGGGACCATCTGTGTGTATGACAGTGGGTCAGAGTGGTATTTTAGCGAGCACCAATGTTGAGAGTGATGTGCAACAGCGCAAGTGAGGGAGAAAGAAAACAGAAGAGAAGAAAAATAACTAGCAAGACCCATTTGCAAGAGGGAGAAAAAAAACAGGGAAAGGAATAGGAGTAGGAATATTCCTTAACCCTTATAAATACCAAATCAATTACTTAATATATAATAAAATTAATTTAGAATATATTTCCATACGATTTTAAATAAATTTATGAATATATATTTTGGAAAATTAATTTAAGGCATATCGGATTTTCTATATTTTCAAGTTTTAAGATGTTTCAAAATTGTTATGACAAAATTGTTATGACATGCGATGCACATGATTTTTAAACTTTGAAAATAGGGTGTGACAGTTTCTGATTCCTACGTGATCAAAATGTTCCGTATGAAATTCATACACTCTAAATGATCTAAGAGCGTGTTCTAAAACGTTCAAATTATATACTGCAACTGAACTTTGAGCACTTTAAACAGTGGCTTCAAAAAACTAAACTGATAATTGAAATCGGATTTGAGAATATTTATCTCGTGACTTGATATTTTTACGAAAGAACATAAAAGTAAAAAAAGCCAAAGCGTATAAAAACAAAATCAAATAATTTTAGGGAAAAAACCACACATCATAGTATGCTCCAAGTTTTGAAGCCTTTGACGTCTCAATTGCCTTTTTTCGCTGTGCAGCTCGTCTCAAGGTTATGCCATTTGGCTAAAAGGTAAAAAGGTATTGATTCACGCGGAATGCCAATGGGCCAGTCGCCCAGAACCGTGGGTCGCGCAAGTATTCAACTGAGAGGAGGATCACCGTCACTTGCTCTAATAGCTAGACAGCCAACCAAATACAGGCAACAAAAAGTCACAAGATGCATCAGTGGCTCATGCTAGCATCCTATCGCGCGTGACCATTCGGGACGAAGCAACATTCCCACTATTCCTACACACAGTACACACTAGAAAATGAAACGCGAGGCTCTGACAGCTCCGACCTCGAACTACGCGTGCTGACGTGCACCCAAATCCTGTGAACAGGAAATCATGTGAGAGGGAATGGTATAGACGCACTGTAGCAACAGGAAAAACATAGCGGCTTTACTGTAGCAGAATCGCTGTTCCTTCAAAACCATTACTACCCTCATTCTGTTAAAAAATTAATTAAGTGGACAAATTAATAGTTGCTTAACCTTCAAGCAAGGGAGTTAAAGATGTCTCTCTTGAAGGCATCCCTTCATTGTCTCTCTCCCTACTCTATATAAAGGGGCTTTGCCTATTGTAAATATAACTTGATTATTAAATAAAGAATCACTCTCTCTCAATTCTCTCTTGTCCCTCTCACTGTGCTAATAGCCCTACAACACGTTATTCTTTTCTTTTTTTTAACGTCCTTCACTTTTAGACACGCTTTTAATCATTCCTCTTATTAGAAAAAAATATGTAAATATTTTTTTTTGTTGTGATTTGTTTTATCAATAAAAAATACTTTAAACATGATTTTTTTACATGTTTGCACTAAATTTTTGAATAAGACAAATGACCAAATGTGTCCAAAAGTTAAATGCGTCAAAAAAATAAAACAATAAAAATACTTTAAACATGACTCTTTTACATGTTTGCACTAAATTTTTGAATAAGACAAATGACCTGTGTCCAAAAATTAAAAGCGTCGAAAAAAAACCAAAGGGAGTCTAGAAAAAGAAAACATGAGGCGCCTACGAGTTAGATCCATAGAGATCAACCTGCGAGGCTAGCGGTCCATGCAAAGCTCGGTTCTCCCACATTTCAGGCTCTGGTCCATGACATAGAGCATGTGATGTGTTTTGATCGAAACGGCAAAACCCTGATTCATCCTTTTTCTGCTGAAGTTCTATAGCTTTTGAAAAGAAATATATTCTTTTCGGCGGCCAAAGAAATTAACACAGCCCAACATTTTTTTTCCCTAGAAAAGAAAAGAATGAAATCACCACTCGGTCACATGGCTACAGGCGCTTCCAAACCATGTTTGCGGCAAAAACAAGGACTATCAACTATCAAACCCCCTGAACCATTACTAAAAATCACAGGACAGTAAAACCCGTGCCAAGTTGCGTAAAACTTCTCACATTGGAAAGGTGCATTCGACCAAAAATACTAAAATGGATTGATGAGACCCATCTAATCGTAGGGTAGCCCAATGCCATAGGTGGGGCGCAACACTTTTACCACAGGGTCTTTGCTGGTAGAAGCCTCCATTCCACGCATAACAAAGAATGAAGAATGAGATAATTATAACCCATACCATATAATTTCATGAACCGGAATATCTCAAGGGGACCAACAGGAGGAATGCAACAGATCGCAGAATCAACAGCATGCAAGCAATGCAACCAATAGTTGCAAATACAAACAACTTATGCCATCAATTGGATGGCATTCCTCCAGATCAAGGATTAAGAATCAAGATTAAAAGATCCTCCCAAAATCCTTCCTTCCGAAGGAAGATGGCAGTCCACTTGTTGCAAATGGGTGACCAGCCCTTCCTCCTGCATAGCAGTGATTTATTTTCATCAGTATCATGCTTGAAAGACAGATTTATATGTCTCTTTCTACAATTCAAAATGCATGCAAATTAGAACAGATATACAAATAGTTACAACTTTTAAGTAACAATAGGGTAACAAAAGTAAGGTGTTTCTTGAAAGAAAATTCGATTCAACAGACCACCAGGCACCAGTTAGTCTCATAAGGTTTGGCACAACAATTAAGGAATTTACATCCGTACGCAACAGCAGACCTGTCAATCAATTGTCTGGTGAAATATCCCTATCCTGAAAATTAGAAAATTTTAGAACATGACACTAAATTTGCAAGCTTAAAAGCATGTGTCTACGACACGTGGAACCATCTAAGTCAAACAGTGGGCCAAGGTGTCATGTGCCGAAATATGAATTTTAAAGTGTGCTGGTGGCCAAAATCTCCCTGTAAGACTACAAGACATTGAGTGTCTGCAACAAGCCAACAATAACACAAATTTACATTGGATTTGAACAAGACACATCCCTTGCATAATATTATATACAAAAAAGGCGCTGCAAATGACATGAAAATAATAGCCATGGAAATATCAATAGTTATTCTTGAAACATCAATAACATAAAATAGAATTGTATGAGCATGGAAATATACCCCAGGCCATCCCGTCACCCATAGTAGTGGGTGGAGGTTCTGCCATGCTATAATTAGGCCAGACAGATTGGCCATTGTGCTGGCCACCCATTGGGCGTATATAGCTGGAAGTCATGTGGTTATACCGCTGAAACGGTTGTCCATGACGACTTGGGAAATTTCGCTGAGAATAATTTGCATGATTGTAACTATCATAGGTGATATGACCAGCAGTATGGCTACTCTCTCCAAAAGTCGATGCATGAAATACACAGTCATTCCTGCAGCAAAAATAGGAACAGTAATAAGTAATTTGCACTTTAAAGAGGTTCAGTAACATTTTATAAAGGGAAAATTGGCTGTAGTGCACTGTAATTCTGTGGCCAATACTCTTGGACACTCTTTATACATGTATGCCATATAACATTGCAACTCAAGTTAATAGTGCCCTAGGAGTCTGATACTAGATATGAACTTCAGGCTATTCAAAGACAGATTAATTAGAATGACAGTGGTGCCCCCGAGTTAGCAATGAAGAGAGTAAAAATCTAAAATTTCATGCACCTGGGCATGCCACAAACACCTTATGTCATAGGCACAAAAAGTGTGCCTACAGTTGCTCTTGCACCATGCTATGGCACAACGTTTGTGGCATGCCATGGCTTTGAATTTTTTTTCTTCCTCCTCTCTGCTCTGCTAGCTTAACGGACATCATTGTTATTCTTAAAATAATCTTCCCTTAAATAGTCTGAAGTTGATATAGTGTCCTGGGGAACCATTAACTCCATTTGAAGTGTTATAGGGCATAGGTGTAAACGATAATGCTTAGGAGTGTTGGCCACAAAATTGTAGTGCCCCATAGGCCCATAGCTAAATATTCCTTTAAAAATGCCCATGGCATGGTGCATGGAGTAGTTTAACTTGGCCGACAAAACATAAGACTGTTAAGTGCACGAGAGGCATTATATCCAATGGTGCACAACGGTGCACGAAAAGCTATAGCATAAAAGGTGTTTCCAAGCATGTAGACTCATAAGCAGCATAATTAACAAAAACCATCTGAATGATAGTGGTATGTTCAAGGTAAAATGTGCATCTGAATACTATCAACTCTGGATGCAATCCATCTAAAATGAAGAGACTAAACAAGTCACATTCTTATCTCCATAAGTGAAGCATCAACAATTCCATTTGTTTCAATGTTGATAGTTATGTACAATTTACTGGTTACAAGTAGAGCTTGTGGAAAATGGAGACAGGGTGTAAGATGTGATGAAATAAAACAAAAATTAACAACACAGCACAAGGTGAAAAAAGCGAATTGTAAATTTTCCCTACCGACGTGGAGTCATGGACAGATTATACAGATGTCTTGATGACAGCCCAATGGTTGTCAGTTAGAATTTATCTATAGTTTCTGCCATCATATAAAGTCAAGAAAACGCTACGGTACCTTTGATGCATGAACAAAGGGTTCGAGTTTGCAGTATTGCTTTGGATAGGGGGCAATCTGCTAGATCGGTTCATTTGGCCACTTGCATCTCTCAGGTGGAGACTGTTTAGCTCAGCTGACAACGAATTATCCTCTTGCAGGAGTGACTCATCGCTGCAAATAAAAAATAATGAAAACTCATTTATAGTGTATATTACAAACAATCAACTTTAATGTGCATTGTTACCTATAATTGGGATCCCAATCGGCTGGATCTGGCATGGACAAAGTGGAAGGCAACGTATCTGCCGACACATCAGATGAGTGCAAACGGGAAAATTCATTGTAACGGGATGGTGGAAAAGAACCATGACTAGAAGAATGGTCTACAGATAAAGCGCTGTTGGTGCCTATCTGCGGCCTCCAATTAGAATGACCAGAATTAGGGAGTGCACTGTGTGGGTAGCCAGAATGCCCTCGAGCATAAGCATCAAAGTGAGTAGCACTAACACTATCCCCATGATGTCCTTGGATAGGCTGCAGTGCGTATTCATGTGGTGGCATTGACATAGGAGGGTAACCCAGATTTCTTCTCCTATTGTATTGGCCTACCGCGGCAGCTTTTCCCAATGAGGATCCATGACTGCCCCTTGCTGGAGATGTGGGGCCATACTTCCCAGTGCCAGAAGCTGGGATTTGCATCTGGGAATTTGGTGGAGTAAATTGTGATGGACTGGCCCCAAGAGACATAGGCCTCAGAGCCCCAGGACTTAATCGAATGCCACCCCCATGAGAGAAATGAGGTCTTCGTCTAATATCTGGACTGGATCCTAGAAAAGATCCTCCAGCTTGTGAATGTATATTGAATCCAGAAGGGCCTAGAGGTGAATGATACATGTTGTTGACATCATAGCTTCCGTAGCTGCTTGCAAGACCTGAATTATCATTAATGCTACCATGACTGCCAAAGCTGCCACAGCTGCTTCCAAATGAAAAGGGCATCTTTGGTGGGAAAGCATTATTAAATGGTAGGCATCTGTTAATGCTTCCAACCTAGAAATGTTAGAAACAGGATATTGTGAGAACATCTTACAACTTGACAACTTGATAGAATTATAAAGCATAAGACATACTTACAACCTGAGGGGAAAGGCCAGCAGCTAGCCAATGACCTCCACCAGGATTGTGATCAACTGCTGCAGCACGAGCAACAGGCTACAACACAAAAGACTTCAGTTCTTAACTCACAAGTTATAACCGTATGAACACAACTGTCGCAACAGAAATAAGACACTGCAGGGTTCCCACGAGCTCCTGCGACTAGTATGGCGGCTGCTGTACGGTCTAGGGTTTGAGGGGGGCAGAGTGAGGTTCCGCCAATCCATTGGATTGGGCGAGCGTGGTGGTCTTCTACAGAGAGGGGATGGAAGGTAGTCTCACGAGCATGAGCAGGAAGGAAGGGGAAGGGAGCAGGGGCGAAGGGGGGAGAGGTTGGAGAGGAAGGGGAGTTTGACAGATCTCACCCGGGAAGGGTGGAATGTCGGGGCGAATGGAGGAGAGGGGGAGTTTATAGATCTGAACAAGACACCCAGCAGCAAGGAGAATGCTCTGGACTCCGATGAGGCCATCCTCGGAAGACTTCAGGAGCTGGATCTATCTCACGAAAGGGGAAAACAAGTGTTGCGATACAAGCCGCATCAGGGCGAGAAGAAAGCAGTCCCGGAATGGGCGTTGGTTGGGAAACTACTTGCGACGAGATCTCTGTCGGCCCTCTCTGTGCTTGATGCTTTGCAGGTAGCTTGGGGCTTGAGAAGGGGGCTGTCGGTCAATGCAATGGGCAAGAATGTCTTCCTAATCGAAGTTCCGTCGGAGAGGGAGCGAAACAGGATTCTAGCTCAAGGCCCGTGGAACATCAGCGGTAATGTCCTCCTTCTCCAGAGACTTGACAAAAATGTGAGACCTGCAGACCATGTTTTCGACAAAATGCCCATCTGGGCACAGGTGTACAGGGTGCCCCTCCAATTGATGACAAGAGCTGGAGGAGAGCTTCTAGGGAGGCAGTTGGGGGATTTTCTAGGTGTGGAAGTTAATAGAGATGGAGTGGCCTGGGGGGAATTCCTCAGGGTGAAGGTAGCAATCAATGTCAACCAACCGATCTGCAGAGCATGTTTTGTGATCAAAGAAGGGTGCATTGATGAGGAGGTGCTTCCAGTGAGATACGAACACCTCCCCTTTATTTGCTTTGGGTGCGGCCGGCTTGGCCATGACTTGAAGGACTGCAAAGAGGCTTTTGAGGAGGGAGAAACGCTACCGTACGGGATGTGGCTCCGAGCACCAGTGAACAGAGGCACTCGTCTCCAACACAGAAGTGCCAGCAACAACACTTGCAAGGAAGGGAGTTCGGGTACAGGCGACTCCGGGACGAGGGGAAGGTCTTGGGCAAAAGAGGAGTGGGCAAAAGAGGGAGTTCGGAGGAGCAGCCCTGTAGAGGAGAATGATGGTGATCTCGAAGTCACATCACCATTGAAAACTCTCGCAAAGCCGGAGAAGGAGATGCGGGAAGCGGTAAAGGGGAGGCTGGTCTTCGATGATGTCACTGTCACTCAGGAAATTGGGCACACCATGGAAGGCGGAGAGGAGGAGATGGTTCCAGACAACATATCCAATGAAGCTGCAGGCCAGGAGGGGAGAAGGGCGAGAGTGGTGAAGAAATTTGCGACTATGAAGAAGTCCGGAGCGAAGGGGGGACAAAACACCATCAGGATTTTGTCACAGCCCTCAAATGGCGGCACAAAGAGAAATATGGATATTGTGTTGATGGAAGAGGGAGATCCTGTTGCCAAGAAGAAGTTTAGGAAAGATTCCGAGGCTGTTTCAGCCACCCCCGCGGATCCTGCGGAGCAGGCCCGCGGGAGCTCATGAGGGCACTAAGCTGGAATTGCCGAGGGCTGGGGGCGGCCTCGGCAATTCGAGAATTGCGGTCCATTGTCCGGTCCGCATGCCCCCAAATTGTCTTCTTGTGCGAAACAAAGAAAGGTGAGGAGGAGATGAAGAAGATTCTTCTTGATCTTGGCTTCGACGATTGCGTGGCCGTGGGCTGCGAAGGAAGGAGTGGTGGTTTGGCTGTTGGGTGGAGAGGGGTAGAATTTTCTGTGAAATCCTACTCGCGGTACCACATCGACGGCATGGTGTCAGAAGGTGGTGTCTCCCGGGACTGGAGGTTCACGGGGGTCTATGGAGAACCGAGTACCAATCTTCGTCATAAGACTTGGACTCTTCTTCGTTTTTTGGCCGGGCAAGCTGATGCTCCTTGGCTATGTTTAGGCGATTGGAACGAAGTCTGTTTCCAGAGCGAACACAAGAGTGTGCATCGTCGGATAGAGAGCCAGATGCGCAACTTTCGGGTGTGTTTGAAAGATTGTAGTTTGGTGGATGTTCCTTTTTGTGGTTACCCTTTTACTTGGTGTAATAAACAGCCCGGTGCGGCTAATGTCAGAGCTAGACTGGACAGGGTGGTATCTTCCACCTCTTTCCAGCAAGAGGTTGGCGATGTGAGGGTGGAACATCTCTGGACCGCCACATCTGACCATTTTGCACTCCGCGTGGAGGTGGGATCGGTTGTTCATAACAGATGGAGAGTGAAACCGTTCTTTTTTGAAGCTATGTGGCTGAGGGATGCAAGATTCACTCCTTTTTTGGAACAGAAATGGCAACATATTTCAGAAGGGAGAGATGGGCCTTTAACTGTAAAACTGAAACTCATGTCGGCAGATTTGCAAAGCTGGGGTAGGAACATCTTTGGAGGAGTCCAAAAGAATATCACAAAATTAAGATTTGCTATCCAGAGGAGGTGCGAGCAGGGAGAGGATCCCCTTTCAGTAGGTATTCTAGAGCTGAAAAAATCTTTAGAGGAGTGGTTGGAGAGAGAGGAGGTGATGTGGCGCCAAAGGGCAAAAAGACTTTGGCTTGCGGAGGGTGATAGAAACACTCGTTTCTTTCACCAAAAGGCGTCGGGGAGGAGGAGGAAAAACATGATAAAGGGGTTCAGAAGGGAGGACGGTGGGTGGGAAGAAGGGATGGAGGGGATGAAGGCAGGGGCGAGAAATTTTTATGCTAACCTTTTTACTTCGCAGGGAAATCTGCAAATGCAACAAATTCTGGACAATCTGGAGGAGGTAGTGTCTCAGGAGGACAATTTGATGCTGGAAGGCGAAATCACTTTGGAAGAGGTGAAGAAAGCCCTATTTAGCATGGCGCCCGAGAAAGCCCCAGGACCAGATGGTTGCCCCGCTCTGTTTTTCCAGAAAAATTGGGAAATTATGAAGGATGAGATAATAGATACAGTGAAGAGATTCCTTTCGGGGGAAGAAATGGCTTATATGAACGATACCACTATTGTCCTCCTTCCCAAAGTTGCAAACCCGGAGGACCTGACCCAATATAGGCCGATAGGCCTGTGCAATGTCCTCTACAAGATCTGCTCAAAGGTTTTGGCAAATAGGTTGAAGAATATCCTCCCGAAAATCATAGCTCATGAACAAAGTGCCTTTGTACCGGGTCGGCTCATCACAGATAATGCGATTATAGCGCTAGAATGCATTCATTCTATTCGAGGAAGGAGAAGGAAGAAAGTACCACAATGTGCAATTAAACTGGATATGCAGAAAGCGTACGATCGGGTGGAGTGGGCATATCTGAGGGGAGTCCTACAAAAAATGGGTTTCGGGGAAAATTGGCGGAGGATGATAAGGATTTGTATCGAAAGCGCCTCCTGCAGAGTGAAGATCAATGGCGAACTATCCGATGCTTTCAAACCGACAAGAGGTATTAGACAGGGGGACCCCATTTCACCATACCTATTTGTGTTGTGCGCGGAGGGCTTTACCAGATCACTGAAGAAAGCGGAATCAAACGGGAACCTAAGAGGTCTGAGATTTGGGGATATTAGGGTAACCCATCTCCTGTTTGCCGACGACTCGATCATCTTCTCTGAAGGTGATGAAAGAAGCATTGCGGCTGTAAAGGAAGCTATTGTATCATACGAGAAGGGTTCGGGTCAGAAGATCAACATCACCAAATCGAGCATCTTATTCACTCCAAAAAGCTGTCCGAACAGGAAGTTATCAGTCAAGTCAAAGCTGGGGATAACAGAGGAGGTGAGAAATGCAAAATACCTGGGGCTCCCAATCATATGGGGTAATAGCAAAGGAGACAGATTCAAACCTATTCTGGAAAGGGCGGAGAAGAAGATGAGTAACTGGAATGAGAAAATCCTTTCGAGGGCTGGAAAAGAAGTGCTAATCAAGGCCGGGGTGCAATCTCTCCCATCGTACTCGATGAGTGTTTTCGCGTTACCGGCTGGTCTATGTGAGAAAATTCAAAGAAAGACAGCGCAGTTTTGGTGGGGCAGCAATCAAAACAAAAAGAAGGTGGCGTGGAGTTCCTGGGATAGCTTGACCAGATCAAAGCAGGAAGGGGGTTTGGGGTTCAGAGATTTGAGTGCCTTCAATTTGGCCATGTTAGGGAGGCAGGCTTGGCGCTTACTATCTTGTCCAGAATCACTATGTGCACAAGTGCTGAAACAGAGATATTATCCTTCTGGCGACTTTCTGAGTGCGGTTGTTCCATCTAACGCCTCTTACCCGTGGCGTAGCATATGCCAGGGTCGGGACATTCTGAAGAAAGGTCTAATCTGGCGAATCGCCAATGGGGCAAAGGTGAAAATCTGGGAAGACAACTGGATACCGAGGGAATCGATTCAAAAGCCCCTAGGGCGCCCTAGCCATTCCTCAGTGGAGCTTGTGCAAGAATTGTTAACCGAGGATGGCCTGGACTGGGATGAAAGTTTAGTTCGTGAGAATTTCTATTCCTGCGATGTTTCGGACATCCTCAATATCAGAATTCAGAGTTCCAAACAAGAAGATTCTGTTGCTTGGCAACACAATAAGAGAGGCTGCTATTCAGTCAAATCAGCTTATCATCTCTTGAGAGAGGAGAAACAGTTGCAGAGGGAAGGGCAAAGGGGAGGTGGAGGTTCATCCGATGTTACTTACAGAAAGCATTGGAAGAAGCTATGGGCGCTAAAGATACCAATCAGACTGAAACATCTGCTCTGGAGGGTGTCCCGCAAAAATCTGCCCCTGGGCGAAAACTTGATCAAACGACGCATCGTGACTCACCCCAAATGTGTGCATTGTGGACAATGGGAAGATGACAAGCATACCTTTTTGAAGTGCAAAATTGCCAAACAAATCTGGGAAGAAATTGATGGCCAGAGTCTCATAGCCACGAACCAGATCTCAGATCTAAGCTCCTGGATCCTCCAGCACCTAACTGTTTCAAGCCAGTCCAACATCATCTTGTTCGCGGCCGGGCTGTCCGAGATTTGGCGTGCCCGAAATGAATCTCTATTCAAAAAACAAAGTCCAAATCCAAGAAGAAGTGCTGCTCAAGCTCGAATCTTGATTAATGCTTGGGATTCTTCTCAGAAGCCTACTTGCCAAGAGTCAAGAGGAGATGGAAGGTCGGAGTTTACCCTGGGATCTGGCGACATTCGGGTAACAGTCGACGCCGCATGGAAGGGAATCGAAGAGGAAGCCGCTGTCGCCGCGGTTGCTCGAGATGTAGACGGGAACCTGAAGGGCACTGAGATCCTTTTGTTGAAGGGGTGCACTGAGGCAGAGGAGGCCGAAGCGCACGCGATTGTCCTGGGCGGAAAGCTGGGGCAGAAGCTCGGTGCGGCGGCGATCGCCGTCGAATCAGACTGCCTTGCGCTAGTGGATTTGGTTACTGGGGGTGAGGAAGATAGGGGAAAGTGGGCAGACATCACCGAAAATATCAGGAGTTTGTGCAGCTCGGGTATGCGTCTGTCGTACCTTCCGAGGGCTCGCAATTTGGAGGCCCATGCTTTAGCTAAATGGGGAAGAGACTCAGGTAGCTCGGGTTTCTGGGTAGATGTTTACCCGATTTGTTTCCCCTCGTGTACCGAGACGCCGAGCGCGTCGGATGTAAGGCCCATTGTTGCTAAGTAATACAAATGGCTTACCTGTTTTCTCAAAAAAAGTTATAACTGTATGAAACAGGCAACACTCATGGTCCAAATATTTCATGTTTCTTTCCCAAAACATTCTGCTATTACCCATTCTGAAGTCTCAAGGATGTAAAGAACATAACATACAAAACATTTTTCAAGAATGGGAACAAGTCAATAAACACTGTTACACCTATATCAGGCTGTGTGTGTTTATCATGTAAAAAGGAGACATCTAAATATCTCCCATCCACTCGAGAAGTCCATGTAAGAGAGGCCAAAGTTCATTGCAATAGCTAATGATGTTTTAGCACCACCGGTGAGAAGGAAATATGCAGCAAACGTTCAGAATACGGCAATACTTACAATTCTCAGGGTCTCTTGGACAGGCTCATAAGGACCAGTGAAGGCTTCTCCAGTTATGAACGGGTGATATGAAGCCTAAAAATGGTTTTTATGAGTGTGACATACTTCCATTCATTCTTGAAGAAGATAAATTACCAACCATGGAAAAACATGTTCAACATTTTCAAAAGCACCAAAATGGCAAGTCCTGAGATCATTTTAAATTCTTCTAACTATTGCAAAGTAAAGATACCCAGAAAATTCCAGACACAACAATTAATAAAATCCCAGTTTGCAGAGAAGAACAAAGCCAAATCAAAATCTAATGCTATCATCAGCAAATACCTGCAACGGTGACCAGCGCTTATTAGGATCGAACTCAACAAGTCCTCTCAAGAAATCAACCAATGCTAAGCAATCAGTTTTGTCTGTATCTGCATAAATGAGAACACACTGTTGAATTTGCAACTTCATTATCCGGCCTATGACATTATTATTCAAGAAGCTATCGCTCATCTGTGCAATAAATACAAGTGCCTCTTCATTCTACCACTAATATTTTCAGTTTTTCACCAGTAAATGCCAAAAATACTTGTCTATTGTCAGAATTTTCACGTTTAATGATGTATAAACTACAACGCGAAAAATGGATAATAGTAAAGGGAATTATTACTAGGTTCAGATTGATCATTTTTTTAAAGATACTGGACCCAAACCACCAAAATTGCATCCGATGATGGAAAAAACAGAGTTTGTCAGGATTGAAGCAATAATTCTGCTATAAAAACATATATTGATGGGATTTCCAGGCCATCTGTTAAAACAGGGTAACAATATCAAATAATGTTAGGCGTTTAGCACACCATGCAAGATTGTGTGAGCAGCCACTTGATGTTCAAATAACATAATACAAATATAACTACAGAAGAAAACTAACTACTGGGAGTGGGGGCTTATTGAACCTTACAAACGCAAGATAGTGGTAGAACTACACAATTCATAAACAGGGCCAAAGCCCACATAGCTCCATTCTTAAATTTGTGTCATAGGACAAACCTGGCAAATTATCCCCATTCAAATTCTTCCAGGGGTATGTAAATATAAGCCTGTCAAGCCTTCCACGAGGGAAATACCATCTCCCTACTTTTGGCTTTTTGGACTCCCTCTGTGTTGCAGGATGTAGACAGGGCATAAATAACACTGTGGTGTATAAAACAAGACATAAAAGGAGCCTATAGAATAACTTCAGGTAAAAATCACAAACTTACAACTTCAACCTCCTCTTCTGTTAATATTCTGTATGCACTACCAAGACTATCCCGTGTTTCATCGCCAGGATAAATACTCCCAACTTGTTTAAAAAATTTCCCAGCATTTTTAGCCTCCCGTAGCAGATCATCTGGAGGTTGCCCCCTGTATTTTACCGATTTAAATTAAGCAATCAATTTAACACTGTTGGAAAATTCCTAAACTGAATTTAAGGGGCTCAAGCAGTTACCACCTATTCCAGTAGAAGAAATTCACCCGCAAGCTGCGATTGAAAAAATGGAGAAACAAAAAAATGTTCCACGAAGCACTTACCCAAGAATTTCAATCATACGACAAAGTACATCGTATTCAGATGCTCCAGGAAATAAAGGTAACCCTATATACAGTTCAGCAACTATGCAGCCAAATGACCACATATCAATGGCAGTAGTATATCTAGCGCTTGTTAAGTGTACAAGGATACAAGTTAAAATTCACAAATAATGCAGGTCAATGATGTGTAAACATAAAAACAATAGAGCAGACCAAAATAAGCATTATAAAATGTTTGTATGGCTATATTAAGCACTTGCTTGTAGAAATGTCACATAGGATACGGATAACCAAGAAGTACTTCTGGAGATCTATAATAACGGCTCTGGAAAAGGAAAAGATAGAGGCTTGACTTAAAAACAACAATTTTTTACTAGAATATGAATTGCATACTGATGAGTGAGTTCAAAGAAAACCTGAATATATGAGTAAATGGTTTTACCCTCCATGCATGCTGATCCAAAATCAATTACTTTAACTCCAGCTGCTGTTTTCACACTGAAATGGTATATCATAGTCGTAACTCATAACACTGTAGCATGGATGAAATTCATAGCAAACTAGATGCAAAGAAAGCAAGAACTTATTTTGATAGGAAGCAACTCACTTTGGAGTTATGAGAATATTTTCTGGTTTTAGATCACAATGGATAATGCCAGCATCTTTCATTACAACCAGTGCACCCAATATCTGAAAAGAATAGAGCATGGATAACATGGTAACAAATACATACAAAATTCATGCAACATACGAAAATGATACCCCACCTGTCTTGAGAAAGTTCGGACATATTTCAGTTGCAAACCTCTTAAGTTGTTCTTTCTCAACAGCTCATACCTATAAAGTGGGAGTTTATATTATCACACAAAGCAAAATTTACACAGGGGAAAGTTAAACATATAGCAGTGTAGGGAAGTTCGACTAGAGTCATCTTACAGGTTATGACCAAGCATTTCAAATGTTATGCACAAATGATTTTGGAAAAGAAAAAAATCCAGCATCCGGACAATGTGATGTTGATCATCAGGATCAAATTTCTCATTTAGCTGCAAGTATATGTAACCACAGTTGTCATGCCAATTTATACATCCTACCATATAAGGAAATATGCTAGGTGGACTAATGTACCATGCTCAACAGTGAAACCTCCATGATAGCCTGCTGATAAAAGGCAGGCTGGTTTTTTATAACCTTCACTGCAACATAATTGTTGGTTTCTGCATCCCAGCATTTAACCACCTGTCCAAAGGTACCTTGGCCAAGCATTTCTTTAACAATATACCTAATTACCAAAAAAAAAAACAGAGTCAATGTGGTCTAACCAATGATGTCCAATGTTTGGCAACCTCCAACTCTGAAAATGAAAAGTGAGGGGGGGGGAGGTTGAATTGGATAGCTATAATACAAATTCCATAGATTAATTGACAAGAGTCACAAGACTAAAGCCCTCCTTGATTCGTGGTTTGGTTTGGTTTTGTTTGGTTGAGCCAAAACTTTTTTTTTTATAGACCATTTAGTGTAACATTTAGTAATTTTTTTAGAGGCTTTGTGGGATTTTTCTCAAAGACCTCAAAAAAAAAAAATGTAGTAACTTTTTAGCCTTTTTCTATACCTCTTTTTCAAAGGCCCTCAACCTATGATTCAACCAAACCGAACAGAACCACGAATCAAAGAGGGCCACTTCTGACGGTGTTTGGAATTATTTTTCTTCTTATATGTTGATATATTAATTTCCATGAATAATTAGGAAAAACATTCACATTTTCTAATTTTTCATATAAAAAATAGTTTTGCGCAAAAATGAATTAATCTGGTAAAAAAGTACACAAACTCATTAAGAAATCATCATGAAACAAAAATTGCATGGTGCATGTGAAGAAACTTAGATAAGAAAACTAACCTCCGCTCTGATTTTCTATTAGCCAATTCCAAGTTGACATACAAGATGAGGTCGGAATTTGCATTATCAAGGCCATCGTTGTGAGTTGGAACTGCAGGATTGGTGAGAAAGCGCTTGGGATTTAGTGACTCGGAGTACTTAAACTCGGGATTGCATATCTCAAAAGTTTGGATGATGTCTGTGGTTAATCTTGCAACAAACTGCAGAAATAAACGGTTGTAATTCAGAGCGGAACATCACAGGCATATGAACATGAGGTGCGTATCATACATAAGAAACAGAATGAATTATGGATGCTCCCTCACCTTCTCTAAAATAAGTAAAAAAATGCAACTAGAAAGGAGCAACAGAGTTAATGATGTTCTTATATCATTGCATTCCCATTAGATGGTTTAGGTGTGGTTATAATGTTTAATGATCTATAACAATGTAGAGAACATTTCAATCTAACAACAATTAGGGCCTGAATGCGATTTGAGTTGCGCACTTCTGCATATCTCCCATTCAGTTTATATTGAACAATTAGAAACTTTTTGTACTAGCGATGGGTTAGAATAGAAAATCAGACAAATAAGCTAACATACTAAATTGCACGTTGTGAGCACATTTCTGCAGAAAGCATAAGGTGTTTAGTGGTTGGCAATGCTGGGACCAGCTAAAAATGAAGTTTGAGTCTAAACAAAAGATAATTATGAGTTAATCAACTATCCTTACTAGTCAAACTATAGTTGCTTGAAACGTGAGGGCAGGGAATGAGGAAAAATGGCAGCAGAATGGTATTGATTCATATAGTTCAATGGTTTCTTACGACCACTTCATTCTAATTACATTTCAACCAAGTCACCGTGTTCGAATTGCCCATAGACGATAGATGATTCAGCATGGTGAGGACGAGAAACAGAAACAGTTGCAGGAAGCAAGCATCTTAAGGTAGCCCCGTGTGAGGGGAAGAAGTAGGAAACGTACAGGTCTCCTCTTGACGGCGCAGAGGTTGCTTGAGCGGATGGCAATCCCATTGCTACGGGCGGACGGCGACTCCTCCGCCCGGTTCCCCACCGTCGCAGCAGCGAACGGACGGAACGCCGTGGACTCGCTCGGCGCCCACGGCGGCCCTGCCGCGTCATCCCCTCTCCCTGACGCCTCCATACGCGTCACGGCTCACGCGACCACCTCCCAGCACGCCGGCGCCAGCGCCCGCCGAGATCAAGTGCCCACCACTGCCACCAGCACCTCAGCCCAATCCACTCCACCCCCGGCTCCTATCGGGATCACGACAGCGCACTCCGGGGCGGCAGAAGCAGCAGCAGCTAAACGGCCGCCGGCGGAGTCCAGCTGCATCCTACGCGGCCACCATCGCCCAATGCTCTTCCAGCCCGGGGGCGCCTGCCAATCCGATCTCCCCCACCCTGCGTACGCCTCCTCTCCCCGCGGGGCTCCCGAGGTGAAGCCAACAGCTCGAAGCCGGCAGATTGTGCGGGTAGGGTTTTGGGGAGGAGGAGGAGGAGAGCGGGTTGCTCTCGGTGGCCGGGTTTGCGGTGGCGGAGACGAGGGGATGGGTGGCGGTGGTGGTGGAGTGGGGAATTTAGAGGGGTCGGCGAGTCCCAATCCCCCCTCCCTCTTTCGTCTCTTTTCTTGCTTTCCTTCCTCGTCTCCGTCACCCCCTCCTCTAGTCCTCTCTCACTCGGTTTTTTCGCTCGCTTTGCTTGAAGCCATTTCCCATATATATATATATATATATATATATATATATATATATATATATATATATACAGACACACACACCCCGCTGGAATTTAACTAATTAGTTGGTAGAATGGTAGTAAATTGGTAATGTAGCCTCAGTGGCAAAATTGGTAATATGGGCTATACATGGCCACCCACAGTGGCTGTCACCTGCCCTAGTGTACAATGTCGAAGACAATGGAGCGTGCCAAAATTGGAGTGCACAACTCAGTAAAAATGATACTCCCGAAGAATACTATTGTTTATGCAATATATAGATTTGATAAGTTAAGTTTCTCGATGCATAATTATATAGGTTGCCACCAATATAAATAAAGCGGTCACCGAGTAAGATCAGACCATAAAAGATGCGCACACTAATATTAATGAATTGTGAGATATAGAGCGGTGGAGCCTTCCGCATCTTCGTTCGCTCAAGTCATTGATGACTAAGCTATGAAATTTATTATGTCAGCATATGGCGCTCAGAGTTGAATTCTACGCGCCGCCCACAACATGAGTAAACGACAAAGTGGATACAAGATATAAAAAAAACTATGGGCTAGATTTATCTAGGATATGTTATAGCTATAGGAATAAGTCTATTTTACACCCTAACCTATTGTGTTTTGACTGCATACTTCTTAAACTATGAAACTATGTATTCTAACATGAAAAACCTCGAAAAGCCAACTCAAATAACCCTTAGGATGGTTTTGGAGATTGTGTTGTCCACATAGGGAGTGATGCACCGGTGTGATGAAAACAATAAATAAATAAGGTAAATGTGTGGACCCCATTTGTCATCCTCGTTCTCTTCTCCTACCTCTCATTCTCTCTCACTTTCCTCTCTCCCTCTCTCTAGTATTGGCCAAGTTGTCGTCCTCTGGTGGTGTCCACCAGGGCGGCGAGGTGCAGGCAGGGTCCACGGTTGTCGAGGTGTTGGACTCCATGGTGGCGTGACGATGGCGGCCTCCATGGCGACCCGAGCACAGACACTACATGAGGGTGCAGCCACATGGACTCCATGGCCGCACCTAGAGATTCACAACGAGAAGGATGTCAACAGTGCATGGTCCTACAGCTTGACATGTCATTTTCATTTGTGTACTGTCATTGCTCCACACATTGTGCGGGCGATGTCCCTGCTTCAACTTTGATGACCACAACGGGGATTGGCGGCAACGCCAGTTGAGGGCTTGGGAGGATGTTGGGGTGAGGGAAGCGCGAATCTAAGATTGGATCGAGTAGAGGAGGACTAAATTGGCGGGACAATAGTGGCTACAGAAGATGGTCGTGGCAGCTCCAGCCACAATTCCTGGGATCAACGGTAGTTCTCTTTAAGGTGGAGAAAACTACAAGGTCCACAACAACAAGAACCACTTTGGACCAAGCTCAATATGTGCAATCGGTCATGGGAACAATAGGACAACAAAGTTGTATTCGGTTAAGAGGGGAGGAGAGACACCGCAAGAAGGAATGCAATGAGGAGGGATGCGACCGGCGATGGCACTGGACCTAGAGTTATTGGAACTAGAGCACTCCATAGGCAAAGCTATATACACAGAGGAATTAAGGAGAGGAGCAAGGGAGAAGAGAGGGGGAAAAGGATGAGATAGTGTGACTAACATGTGGTCTCATGCCATGTCATAGCCATATCACACGCCACATGTCCACTTTCATGCCGGTTTTATATTGTTACAGGCAAGAATATTTGGTTTTAATGTTCAACGTGTTATGTAAATGAAGCGCGATATTTAAGGTGTAAAATAGACTTCTTTCATAGATATATGATTGAATCTTTTCATGTATGTAGTTGTTGACGCGGAAAAGTGGTTTTCCGGCACCAACTACAGCCGAACAACAGGAGATCGGGCTTTCCGAGGACGTGCTAGCCGATTTGACCTTTTGCAATCGGCAAGGTTTCAGATAGGCAAGATACCGACGAACAATGACGATTTACCGATAGCTTGGAAATAAACCGATGATCGGCTTAACAATGAAACGTCGAGCCAATAGAGCAGACAAGCCGCCGGCGAAGCGATGAGCGCTTTTCCGATAGCTTGGACGATAATCCGATGGTCGGCTTAACGATGAGACGTCGAGCCGATAGAATGAGATGGAACCTAACACCTCCGGCAGACGGCGATGCGCAGCAATGCCGCCGAGAGATAGTATTCCGGGCGAAACCTAACTCCTCCTGGCGGACGGCGATGCGCAGCAATGCCATCAAGAGATAGTATTCCGATGCCGACGGCGAAGAGATCGGACTGAACCAAGGCAGTCCCTACCGAGGGAGTTGACGGCGAGAAGATCGATCTTAGTCGAGACAGTAGACGCCGGCATTTGTACTTAGAACACCGATACGAGCAGATCGATCGGGTTCATGGCACAAAGATAAAAGTAGACAAAATAGTAGATGTATTATTGATTGAAAAAGAGAGAGGTCCTTTACACGCCGCACCACGGCTCTTATTTATACTGACGATGTACCGGTTAATCCGATTACTTGACATAGACTCTATCTCTTAGCTACCTAAAATAACTAACCGACTAGACTTATCGTGCAAGACACGAACTAGATACAAACTGACTCAATATATATTTAATAATATAAAAGCAGATTAATATAAAAAACTAGCCGACGTGATTCTTTGTAGCTTGCCATGTCTCCACGTGATGCCTCCATAATTTCCTCTCATATCTAATCACGTATAGCTTTTCCTAGCTTGGTCTTCATCACGTGATGGGCTTGATATGTAAAGCCGATTGTGAATAATCCAGACAACTTATAGCCTGTTTGGTTGCCTTCTTAGTTGAACTAAATTTGTATAAAATTTGAGCCAATTTGGTTGGAGCCAGGTTGAGATGATGCAAATGGTTGTTGTTTGGTTAGGTGTATGAGATTATGCAATTGCATAGAGATGTTGTTTGGTTGACTGCACTAAGGGAGAGAATGGCATGAAGAAATTCAAAAGAGGGATGAAACATATTAAAAAAATAAATTCTAGAAAATCAAAATAACAAAAAAACAATTACGAAAATAAAAAAATTCAAAAGAAAGTCTCATAATCAAAAATGAAAATTTTAAACTTTTAAAATTTATATGGCAAGTGTGGTCTCGTTATATTCGAAAAAATATCGATAACCCATTTTTGAAATCGGTTCAGTAATAAAAAAAATACTAATTAAAAGATATAGTAAATAAATGAATCAAATGTGTCACATATGTGGTTGTTGCTGCATCCGCAGAGCCTGGCTCTGGGGAAACGTCCAATTTGGTCTTATCTCCAGAGCCTGGCCTGGAGGGGGTAATTGTATCTAGAGAGCCTGATTCAGATGGGTGAGAAGACAACCAAACGCCGTAATTTTGTATTTCTAAATGCAAAACTTCTTAGATGCAGGCAACCAAACAGCCTATTAGTCTTTACGTAGAGCTTTTCCATATATTGTTGAATCGGTTTCCATATATATCTGAACCAGCTAATCAATGATCTAATCGGCTACGTACTTCAGATCGTATACTCTTCTGTTATTTGGTCTTCACGTGAGATGTTCTTTGCCATATATGGCTTCATCTTCCCATACCGGTCCATGCATGCGTGCCTGAATATTCCATATACGTGTATGGCTGATCACCTCAAGTGGTCTTTAATTATTCATTAACCATGACGCTCAGGCTTGGCTATTAATCTATGTATAGAAGCCGATCTGCATCACATCCATGCTTGATCAAGTATTCTCCTCCCAATAACATACATGCTCGGCTATTAGCTCCTTCTATGTATATACATGCCTGATCAACTTTTTAATATTTGCCACACCATTAATGCATAAGCCGATCCGCTAACCAGTTCATCACCTCTTTTGATCGGCTATCTAATCCTTCTACGTATACATGCATGCATAAAAGCCGATTATGATCTTTTCCAAATATTAGCTGATCAACCAATAATGATGCTTGAGTATATACCGATCTAACTTCTTTTTTGGACGAATATGCTATTTTTCACCCTCTTTTGGCCACTAAAATAACCGTATTTTTGTGCCAAATTTGGGTGTCAACAGTAGTCACTAATGTTCGTCGGTGACTCTGCTTTAGGCTATAGTCACATTCACACACCATACTAATTTTTTTGAAAGTGTTACATACATTATAAACAAAGTGAAATTATAGAAGCTCCTATAATCAATGTGTTTTTTTATGAAGGCTCGATGGGGAACTCGTCCTTATTCGAAAGTGGAAGGAGAGAGAGCTCATGCCTCAGTCTTAGACTTGGTCGGTCCCTCCTTGGCCCTGTTTGTTTGAGCTTCTAGCCAGCTTCTCACAAAAGCTCAAACAAACAACCAGCTTTAGTCCAGTAGTCTTTCGGCGTCGAAGAAGGAATGCTACCCAAGGTTTCGATAGATGTAGTTAGGGATAGTTTGTAGGCTGGATGCAGCATCTAGAGGTGGAGGGCACAATGTTTAGTCTCATGGATCGGCTTCCGTGTTAGCGTTGTCATCGAAGCAACATCAGAGACGCATGACAAGGGCCGCGGAGAAGGCAAAGCTGCCTTCTTGGATCACCACGATCTGGTGAAGGACATAGTGGTTAGCGTAGTGGGTAGGGGTGGCGACAGGCCCCATTCCCCGTTCCCCGGTGGGGAATTCACTACACCATGACACACAATTAGGGGCAGACGTCTGCCGGTAAAAATCAAGAACAACGGCAGACTGTGTGCCGGCAATTATATAAAAAATTACCGATGCACTGTCTGCCGGGAAAAATCTATATTAGGGGCGAACCGTCTGCCGGGAAATATAAATTAAATACCGACGAACCGTCTGCCGGTAATAGAAATTATCAGGGACTCACTGTCTGACCGGTAATATTACTTCTATAATACAAAGCGCTAGCCGGGCGCTACAGTTCTCGCCTCCCAGTGTGGCCACGTCGCCCACTTTTTTCCCCACCGCCCGATCTCCTTTCAGCGTTGATTACCGCAGCCCGCCTCCTCTATTCCCCAACCCGCGGCGCAGTCATCCCGCAACCCTAGCCGCGCCCCAGCCCCCTTCCCCGACCCGCCCTCGCCGTCGCCCGCGCTCCGCCTCTCCCGGTGTCTCCACGCCCTACCCCACCGCCTCCGCGAGGTCCTTCGTTGCTCGCCCCGCCGCCGCCACCGTCTCCGGCTTCCCCGACCGCCGCCACCTCTTGATCTGGCTTCCTCGACCGCCGCCGCCACCGCCACCGCCTCCGTCTTCCTCGACCGCCGCCGCCTCTTGATCCGTCTTCCCGACCGCCTCCGCCTCTTGATCCGTCTTCCCCGACCGCCACCGCCGCCGAACCCCACGACTCCAACGTGCTTCGGGCAACCCCCTCACCGGATCTGCCCCATCCTCTTCCTCTTCCGGCCACGGCGGGCTTCCTAGACCACGGCGCCGCTTTCTACTAGGAAGCATGATTTTTTTGTATTGGTTTCCTAAAAAAGGTATGTTCCTTATTTCATTTTGCTATGTCAAAAGGTTGATAAAAGAATTGGGAATCTAAACCCTTAACCCTAATATGCTGAATCTGCCATAGGGTCTTCAGTTTCTTTTACTTCCATGTTTCTTTTGCTCTTTTATATCATTAGTGTATGTGATATTCTACCATTGTTTGCATCATAGTATTGGCTCAAGGAATATGCGCCTGCAAAGCTTAGTCTAAAATTTTGCAATACCGGTAATGGATTGTGAGATGTATTTAGACTATCCTGTACTTATGTCTGTTACAATATGCAGAGAATAGTCTGAAATTTCTGATACCAGTAATGATGATGTCTGCCTTCGTCTAGAATTAAGATGTATTTAGACAATCCTATACTTCTGTCTCCTAATTTGTTGCACCTCATGTCGTTGCAGTCCATAGACTTAAAAAATGAAACTGCATTGATTCGTATGTAATGTACCTGCAGAGAGATTACGTTAGTTTCTACCCGACTGTTTTTTTTCCTATAAGAATATAGCCTCAGCTCCACAATAAAGGAAAGAAGAGAATGAATTAAACCAGCTGACTTTTCCTTTCTCATTTGCTAACAGGGAAGCTATACTCATGGTAAGAAGTCTGGTCTATATTCCATCTTTTGTGTTTACGTTTTAGATTAAGACCTGGACCTTCATTGCCATGGTCTATAATAAAGGCGTTGTTTACATTTTAGATTGAGACCTGAACTTTCATTGCCATGGCCTACAATATACGTGGGAAGATAGCTTGGTTTAGCCTTCCATTTGTTCAAATATCAAGATGCATGATATATGTTACAATCAAGCACACCTTCAGCCATTTACCTGATTTATATGCATCTTAGTTTCCATTCGAAGCCATCACAGAGCAACTGCTCTATGTAGTGTTGCTTTAGTTTTATGGATTTGGTGGTGTAGTATTGACAGATAAACCTTAGAGCACATTTTCCGAAATTTGAGTACATTAATCCTTTACAGATGGAATTTTACTTGCATTGTCATAAGAAATCTCCAGATTCATATTTCTGATAGCTCTAATCCAGTGCCACAAGCTGCTTATTCCTCTGCGTTAACGTCCTGCTTAGGTTCTTCTAATCTGTGTTAAAGGCATTCATTATGGCTTATTGATTTAGGCCACCATATATCATGATTCATGTTTTCTCTTCCTTTCCTCTCCCTATGACATTAATGCATTGCGCTCTTTCTTTTGTGTCTTCAGCTGTTACTGCAGGCTCTTTATCTGGTTGAGAGGTTATTTCCTTCATTGCAAGTTCGTAAAAATATGTGTTATTATTCACTGCATGTTTGGTTTCTCCCCAGGGATGACCTTATTCAGACATATTCAGACTAACAATGCATTTGCTGTAACAATTTTTTGATATGTTGTCGTTTTTGTCCTGCCTTCTGCTGGTGTTTTAGTACTTTCCTATTGATTTTTATAGGTTATCTTCCTTTTATTAACCACCTGGACTTGAAAAGGTCTACAAATGTTTACATCCTCATGCTCTTCTGTAGGAATGGATACAAACTACACTAAAGGGTCCATAATTGCTCATTCTGGGTTATCATTTTCAATGCAGAGCTTTCTATCAAATACCGAAAAGCAATATCGGCAATTACTGCAAACCTTGAACTTGATCACAAATCACAATGCATATTACTGCTAGCCTTGGACAATCATTGTTTTCTTCCTATTGCAGGTTGCATTTTCCAATGCTGTTGCAGTTCCATAGGTATGTCTTCTTCCTACAAGAGGGCCACATCATTTCTGTTATTTCCCTTCTGTAGGTAAATGCTGCCACCTACGCATTTGTTTTCTATTGGACATCAAGTTAATGTTGCAGCTCACCCTCCGTCATTATCTTATTTTTATATACCATATGTTTGTTACTGCATCCACTCATGAAGTTAGCCTAGGATCAGCCATTCCATTCGATGGAGTGTGATTCTGTTGGTTAAACTATAGAAGGTTGGAGTATGACATATCTCAAATCACTTATCATTTTAGTAGGTTTTAGTTGGGACACATATCTAGATGTAGGTTAATCTACAAGCACATATAGGGTTTAATCTGTTCCCATCAAATGACTGCCTAATAGTTACATCCTGCTGTTTTTTAAAAAAAATTCTTAATAGAATCCAAGTAATATAAATGTGACAATATACATACGATAGCCTTTACTATTGATTTCTATTATGATGATGTAGCCCCCATGTCCTCTTTTCCTGCTGGGTTCATAAATTTTCTTGAAACATTTTGAGAACATGTCCTTTCCTAATTGAAAATTATATAGTTCTTGTTTGGTATCTATGCCTCAAATGACCCATGCTACGAATTACACAGAGAAGAGGAAAGCTCAGGCTCTATAAAAGTTTAGCTCATGTTACAATGCTCGAATGTAATAATTTTTCCTAAAAAAAAATCTGACAATGCAGTTAGCTATTGGGGTTAGTTTCTAATTTGGTTTATTGATCATAGACTTCCTCCTGTTGTTCATTTAAAGGCATGCTTAGGTTTTTATCTTAGTATATACTTAACTCGTGCTTAGGTTTTTTTTATCTTAGTGTGTGTGTGTGTGTAATGTTATGGGCTAAAAGGTCTGACTGAAAGCTTGTCCATAATAGCTAGCCGTTGATATGGTTTGGTATGTGATCATACTCCTTTTATGTTTTAGGCCTTCGACGAAGCTATTGCTGAATTGGATTCCCTCGGGGAAGATTCCTATAAGGATAGCACCCTTATTATGCAACTTCTTCGGGACAACCTCACCTTGTGGACTTCTGATATGCAGGTACATCAGTGTACTACTCACCGGTAGTAATTTATAGCCTTGACATGTATGAACGCAGCATTGGTCATTTTATTGCCAATAATCCTGGCAATTTGTGTACAGGATGATGGTGGCGATGAAATGAGGGATGCAAGCAAGCCCGAGGATGAGCACTAGCTAAGGATCCCAGTGATTGCGATCACTGCCGCTTAACCGTCGGTAGTTATGATGCTTGTACAAGGAACATTTTCATGTGTCCTTTATTGTCGGGTCTTTACTTACCCTTTGTTTTGTTATATTGCTATTGATATCCTCATGTATCATTTTTTATTTTTCAAGTGGAATCCTACTTGTGTGTGGGAGAATGCCTAAGCCCAAAAAATTTGTGGCAGTGTGCACAGTTAATTTTGTTGTGCTATAAGCTATCTTGTGATTGTCCATGTATATGAATGTACATTGATGCTTATGTGATGCCGTAAATAAGTTCTTGTTTGGCTATCTGATGTGGTGGTGATTGCAATTAATTTAATAGTATTGCAAGCCAAAACACAGATAGTGGTTGCTTGTCTGTCGGCAATGTCATGCATGGACAATTTTTCAATTGGAGGTGTACCAACGATAGTGGCATATAGGCTGTCAGCATTTTGAAAAATAGTGGCATACAGTCTGCCAGGAAAAATAATAACATATGCTAGCAAACTGTCTGCCGGGAAAAAATGAGGATCAAGGGCAAACTGTCTGCCGGGAAAAAAATGAGAAACGAGGGCAAACTGTCTGCCGGTAAAACTGAGAATCGAGGGCAAACTATGCTGGGAAAAATTATTCTGCCGCAAAAATAATTGCTTGCACTAACTTCCTCGCATTTGGTCTTTGTGAATTGTCTCTAGGGATACCTTTTACCGGCAGACAGTTTGCCGCTATACACTGTTTTTCTCGGCAGACACAGCTGCCCTCAAAGCTATGCTGTGGTGTAGTGATTCCCCTATTAGGGAACAGTGATGGGGGGGACTTGCCTCCACGGGGATGGAAACGGGGCATTTCATCCCCCATCAGGTACGGCGGGGACAGGGATGGGGAAAAGCCCCCGCGGGGATCCGAGTGGGGACCTAAATTCAATATTTATTGGATAAAATACATCCATTCTCAGCATAACTCCTCCCGCATAGGGCTAAAATCAGGCTCAAGACTTTTCTCAACATGCTAGTCAAAAGAACATCCATGCCATCTAAGCCCACACCTCCTCATTTTTCCACAAACAGCAATCCTAATCCTAATCCAACACTAGGCGACGCATTAAGCGACTGGTGGCAGAGGTGCATGGTGAGAGCAGCTGCGGAGACCGGAGTGGCGACAGCTTGTGGCGGAGCAGCGGCGAGCCGGGGACTGTTGCCCCCGCGAGAGGTCTCGAGCCCCTGCTCTTCTCCTCCCCTCCAGATGCTGGTTCGAAGCAGTGGGAGTAGCAGTGAGTTGTCTATCCCTCTCCTTACTCAGTCCCTTACTCCCTTGATCTCTTCTCCAATCCCCACAACAACAATGTGTAGAACAACCCGTGTGTGGAGAGTTGGAGGCCGACCCTAGTCCACGGTAGGATGCGTTGATGTAGATGAGGAGAAACCGAGCAAGGTAATTTTGGTGGGGGTGGGGATCCGTCGGGTTCCCCGTTACCCGAAAAGGGACGGGGATGGGGAGAATCTTCACCCGAGACCGAGGACGGGGATGGGGAATGGGGAAGTGTTGGCTTGACGGGGATGGGGGCGGGGAGGCCATCTTGGCGGGGACCCGCCCCGCTTCCACCCCTAGTAGTGGGTCGATTTCAATGTCAACAACATTGTTGGAGTGGCGCAGGAGCTACATTGCAAGGTCGGAGGAGAAGGTGGGTCATTTCTTTGGCTCGCCAGGGCCATTGGCTTAAATTCCAATAAGTTTGTCGGTGCCCTTGTCTTCTCGCTCAAATAATGTTTGTGGAGTTCAACATGGCTTGCGCTCTTGGTTGTTTGCCATCCCACTTTTCAGCCGGAAGTAGTTGAAAATTTTAATTTTAAAATGTTACGGATTGTTGAAGAATGCTTGGGAAGGTTCAAAAAAATTATGAAAAAATTTATTTTACTAAGTTTAAAAAGGATATTTAAAATTCACAAAATCATTAAAAATAATCCATTGTTTTGGCTCGTAAAAAATAACAATTTTTCATTGTTATCTTTTAATTTTAACTAGCATGATGACCCGCGCAATTGCGCGACTAAATTTATTAACTCTTTCCTATACCTATCGTATTGAGTATGACCTCTACTTTTATATTATTTTTTATTCTGAATTTTATTTAAAATATTTATGAACTCTTTTCTAATATATGTCATATTGGATACGAACTCTTTTCTATTATTTATCGCATTGAATACGGATCCTTTATTTTTTTTATATTTACGGACTCTTTTCTAACATCTGTCGTATTGTATAGGAACTCTTTCCTATTATTTATCGTATTGAATATAAATCCTTCTTTTTAATCTAGACCGTTATAATCTGGTCCCACCATTGAACCGATCATTTATCGTATTGGATACGGATCCTTTATTTTTTATATTTACGGACTCCTTTCTAACATCTGTCGTATTGGATGGGAACTCTTTCCTATTATTTATCGTATTTGATACAAATCCTTCTTTTTAATCTAGACTGTTATAATCAGGTCCTACCAGTGAACCGATTATTTATCGTATTGGATACGGATCGTTTATTTTTTATATTTACGAACTCTTTTTTAACATCTATCGTATTGGATAGGAACTCTTTCCTATTATTTATCTATTTGATACAAATTATTCTTTTTAATCTAGACCGTTATAATCTGGTCTTACCATTGATCAAACGGTTCCAATAATCTGGATGATGTGGACTCACGTGGTGGCTTCTTTTTCCCCTCCTTTATATATATAAAGAGCAAGGTGACCCGCACGTTTACGCGGCTAGATTTATGTTAAGATATAGATATTATATCATATTAGATGTAGAGTTTATTTTTAATATATAGATCAGCTTCAGCAGTTTGTTATAGAGGTTAATATTGACCATTAGATTTACATAATAATATTCATATTCGACGATGTAGACTTTTTTTGTTTCTATGATTAACGTGAAAATTTCTACTATTTTTCGAGAGGTTAATATTGACCGTTAGATTTATATAATAATATCCATATTCAACGATGTAGATTTTTTCTTGTTTCTATGATTAACGTAAGAATTTCTACTATTTTTCGATTAACGTGGGAATTTCTATGAATTTAGGATTAAAGTGGTGGCTCCGTTTAACTATGCTTTATATAGAACAAGCAAGATGACCCACGCGTTTGCGCGGCTAGATTTATGTTAAGATATAGATAACATATCAGATTAGATTTAGAGTTTATCTCTAATATATAGATCAACTTCAGTAGTTTGTTATAGAGGTTAATATTGACCGTTAGATTTACATAATTATATCCATATTCGTCGATGTAGATTTTTTCTTTTTTCTATGATTAACGTGAGAATTTCTATTATTTTTCAAGAGGTTAATATTGATCGTTAGATTTACATAATAATATCCATATTCAACGATGTAGATTTTTTCTTTTTTCTATGATTAACGTGAGAATTTCTACTATTTTTCGAGAGGTTAATATTGACCGTTAGATTTACATAATAATATCCATATTCAACGATGTGGATTTTAACTCTGTTTTATATAGACAGTAGATAGATAGTAGATAGATAGATAGAAATATAGAATAGATATATAGATAGATTTGTCTGAACTGAACAAGGCCTCTCAGTTAGTGGAACACTAGTGTCATGTCTCTTGCCCTGTTCAGACCTCGGAATCGAAGCACGCTCAATCGATCGGATATTCTCGTCTGTGAAGAACCCCACGCTCACGCATGACGCGTCTAGCTCCAGGCTCCTGAGACGCGTTATCCTGAACCCGTCAAGCAGTATTACTCTCTTGTACCAGTACCAATTAGGCGACCAAACCAAGAGTATTACGCTGCCATAATCGACTCGGGAGCAGCATTTGGGTTGCGATCTGCAGGATCCAGCCAATGCAAGCAGCTTTCACACGAAGCACTACCCGGTTCGTCCCAAAATACAGTACACCACCAGTAAGGTAAACCTGTGTAGCCGGCAGGCATGCCTGCACCGCCCTGTACAAATACCCCCCTTCCCACCAAACCTCAACGCCCCTGTGCCTCACCATCGAAGTTGCTTCACCCCTTTCTTCTTCAGGGCCGCCACGTCTAAGCGGGCGTCGACCATGCTGATCTGGTCCATCAGGGACCGTCGGATGTGGCCGGGGGGCGTCTCCGTGATGCCCGCAAGGTACACGTCGGAGGAGAGGTCGAACTTGAGGGTGGCCATGGGCGTGTTGGGCTTCTTGATCAGGTCGTCCTCCAGCAGAATCTCTGCTACCCTCGACAGTATGCTGAATGCCACCCCAACAAGAACCCTCGAGTAGGCCTCCACAATGGCGTGCCCCACGTCCTGCATGCATGCAGTAGATATTCATGTTTTTAGACAGCACAAGAATTGAAACACAGAGCAGAACATATTTAGAGCTTGGTATTTTAGGGGCTACGAACAAAGATGCACCATTCCTTTGTGGCGGCGAAGCTTACCACGTTGTACTGAACCTTTACAACATCTATGAAAGTCGGAGGAAGGTTGGGGAATCTTGTTTTAAGAAGCTGCATAAGGGTTTCGACCCTTTCAATGCATGCCGACATCTTGTCTACTTCTGAAGAATTATCCTTCATGAAGTTCCAGGAATGCCGTCCAGGGGACCGCCTGCTTCTTTCCTCTAAGATCCTTTGATTCCACGCAAACACCGCACCCTCCAACCGGTTCATAGTATGAAGCACACTGTGCTCAGTTTTTAAACTGAGAGAAAGGAAGATTTCCTCTATAGGAATATACTCTGTGGTAATAGCATGGTACAAGTCTTCACCCAAGCTAGCTCTACCAGACTGCAAAGTTTAATCATATCTCATTGTCAATTAGAGCAAAAATGAAGCTTATAGATAGATTATCACAAGACAATAACAGCATGTCCATGTACCCAACTGAGGATGAACTCAGCACTCTTCAGCACTATTCATCAGCCTTTTTCTTTCTTCGCTTTAATTTGCTACAGTGCTAAGTTCACCCTAAGTTGGGTATCATTGGACATGCCCTAACAAAGTAAATGGAATTGGTGCTTGCCTTTGGCAGGGCATCAATAACAGCTGTGGGAATAGGCATCTGCAGGAGGACTTGTTCATTGATGGATTTCGCAGCTTTGAGGATTTGATGAACAAGCTTAGCCTGAAAAACAAGTCTTTTTCTCTGAAATTGAGATAGCCCTAGCTCAGGGATGCGGGGGGATGGGAGCCACCACTTTTTAGTCTGCCTAGGACCATTACTTTTGCCCCGCCCATCAGTTCGGCTACCACTCTCCACGTACCAATACTCCGTGTCCACCATCGAGTCCAACACCTCCTGCATATTGTGTTGCATGCTCCATTATTAAATTCAAACTATGGCATTGTATAATGAAGCGAAAAATATGCTAAATGCACAATTTCTAAAATGTAAAATAAAAAACTTACTACCAAGAGTGACAACAACATACAATGAGCATGGTATCAAGCTTCTGAAGAGCAGGAAGGTTCACATGAACATCTGAACGAGCCTTTGGAGTCATAATCTGTATGAAGCAGTGGAAAGAAGAATGCAAGATAAGTCGACTAGTCAAAACAAACCTTTATGCAAATGGAAAAAAATTCAATAGTTTCATACCTCTAGCATGCACCCATCTGCTCCATTTTGCTTTGTAGGAACCAACTCGACCATGTATGTGGTAGGAGAAAGCAGCCAATCCATTTCCTTCCTCCACCTGATCTTTTTCTCCTCACACAGTGGTTCCAGCTTCCACAGTTCTCCAAAAACAGTAGCTGCCATGGCAAACAGTCGTTAGTCATGATAAAGTATACAGCAGAACTGCAATCGGAAAAAACATAGAAGCATACCTGAGAGATTGGTTATGCCATTGGACAGGGCCAGAGCAGCACAAACGCCTCTGGCTCCTCCTGAAGCATCATCACCAAGAAGTAGCTTTGCAAACTTTTCCCTCATTATTTCAATATCTGAAGCACTCAAGGTATATGTGATTGTATTCTTCCCTTTGACAGGAAGTAGATGGACAGCACGGAGTGTATCCAACTCATAAAGTGAATGCTCCTCCTGCTTGCTCAGTGAAACGCACTGGGAAGAGAAGGAAGAAACATATACATCTTTATTACCAGAGGAGCAACTTGAGACTCCATCGTCAAGGGAATCAGTGGTGACACAACCATCTGCCCCAGTTGCTGCACTAATGCCACTGTCATCATCATAGGAGGAATTGTTGATAATGCAGCTCTCAAGGCCATTGTATGTCGTCACCCCTACATCATGGAGTTTTTTTATCAGTTTATTCATTCAATTAGGAATATCTCATATATATAAATCTCATATATATAGAGAGAGAGAGAGAGAGATTGACAATTGTGCTATAGATAGCACGGATCTCTTCGTGCTATAGACCGGTTTTGGAAATTCTAGAACCAAAACGAAAGATCCGAACCGTCAATCTTGTTCATCTCCATGAAATCAAACTACACGCCAAATTTCAAATTTTTTAGAATTTTTTTACTATCTGTTTCGTATTTTTGAAAATCGCAGATCTAATTAGCTGTGGACCCTCCAATAAGTCCAGTTTTCAAAAATACGAAACAAATAGTAAAAAAATTCTAAAAATTTGAAATTTGGCGTGTAGTTTGATTTCATGGAGATGAACAAGATTGACGGTTCGGATCTTTCGTTTTGATCCTAGAATCTCCAAAGATTTCTAGTAGTACGGGAGTGTCCGAGCCTCTATAGTGAACTTGATGGGTTTTGAAATTGAGAACTTTAGTGATTGATCAAACCATTGATCTTGTTAGTCATGTCAAAAGGTAGCCACCAACCAAGTTTAGTATTTTTTTAAATTTTTTTGCTATTTGTTTTCTAATTTTGAAAATCAGCCTTCTAAATAGTCGTGGTGCGTCCAAAAAAGCTGATTTTCAAAATTAGAAAACAAATAGCAAAAAAATTCAAAAAAATACGAAACTTGGTTGGTGGCTACCTTTTGACATGACGAACAAGATCAACGGTTTGAATCGATCACTAAAGTTCTCGAATTTCAAAAACCCATCGAAGTTCACAGAGGCATCCGTACACTCAAGTTCACACTAGCAAATCTCTCTCTCTCTCTCTCTCTCTTTTATATATATATATATATATATATATATATATATTCAGAAATAAACTGCGTGTTTTGTCAGATGCTGTGGCACCTGATCTGAGGCTCTGTATCTCGTTTCTAATTTTCTGTGCACTGTTTCTAACATAGAGCATAACAAAGAACGAACTACAAAAAGTTTGTACAGCAAGCTCATCTAAAAATTACCCACATATAGGACGTTTTGGTTCACTGGGCTTATGCATGTGTTCATGTGCTTCGTTAGAACAGTTTAAGAAATCTACTACAATTAAAAATAGCGCAAGGAGGAACCTCAAACCAATCAAATCAAAATGCCGCTAGGAGGAGCCTCAGTTAACCAAAAAAGTATATTTTCAGGTGGTGATTATTCCCTTTTCAAAGTCTGGTTAGAATGACAATATAAATAGGCAATTGCACATGCTTTGCTGCTAATATACATAGGTATCCACTATCTCCATGTGAACTGCCATGTCCTATGTGTACCTCCATAGCAGCACATGAATCTCACAGATCCATCTACAATAGTATTAGTGTGACATATATAACAACACCCCCCCCCCCCACCCCCCCGCCACCATGGATAAGGTGCTAACTCATAAAAGTTGTCCATAATTGTACACCTGAAATTTCAATTTGTTGCACCAAGAACTCAGCTTAAATTAATTCAACCTTAATCTGTACTGTCACTAGTCCACCACAAAATAGAACTTCTACATCCAATATGCTCCACTTTACAGACTAGCTTCAATTGATGGTTCCTTTAAACAAGTTCAACTTTGGGCATATCATCGATTTTCTCTAATAAAAACTAGGCGACGAGTGTTATTCACTTATTTGCCAATGCCCAGATGGTCAGATACCCACACTGCCCTACAGGACAAGAAGAAGAGCAATGCTCCGTCACGAGATGCGCACATGTTGAGAAGATTCCCACATGGCACAGCCACATTTCCGGGTCCCTGGTTCTTGCTACTCCCTCCTACCCGCGCAGCGTCTAAAAAGAAGTTCCTTTGCCTCAAAGTCAATGGGGGCACATAGACATATACGGCACTATACCATGCTGAAAGAAAGCAGCCAGGGACCACACCACAAGCCGCTGCCTCCACTGTACCACGAAATAAACTCTAGTAAGCTGGAAGTTACATAACAAATGAACACAATTACACAAACGAAAGCTATAAAAAAAAGGTAGCAAAAAGAAAGAAAAAAACTTCACGGAGTCGACGGTGCGATCGACAAGCGGAAAGGCGCGGCATAGGCGTCGCCGCGTCGGTGATTTAATGGGGAGAAAAAAAAGATGCTTTGAAGCACCGAGCAGCTGATGGGAGGACTAGTAGTAGTATTGACTGCAACAGCTGAGCAGTGGAACTGTGCAACAGCAGGGCGAGGCGTGAATGCGGCCGGCGCCGGCGCCGGCCGCCGGATTGTATCAGCTTGCGGAGGCCATGACTGACTGCCCCCTTTTGCTCATCCAGTTCCTGTGTCTTTCGTGACCCCCATTTACTCCCACGTCCGATCGGCCATGCCTCACTGTGCTGCAGCCCCCCGGAACCGAGCACGCGGGGAGGCCGATGAACAGCTGACGTGGCCGTGGCCTCTCAATTTTCACAGCTCCTAATCCATCACGAATGCTGGCTCCGTCGCTCGCTCGCTCATCCATCCAGTGGCCAGTAGTGTTCCAGTACTACTATTACTTTGACATTTTTGTTTCGAGATTTCTTCTCTGGTAGGTCGGGTGTATTTTGGGGTGGTCAGCCCCTAATCTTGGCCAGATTTGGGACTCTGCAGGGAGCAAGACGCACAAAGTATGCAGGTAGGCAAACAATAGCATCCAACAAGTAGCAGCCACTGGTTGATGTATCGACTCCCGAACCACGGGAGAAATGGCAATCAATGTAAGAACATAAACTGCAAAACCAAACAATGCAGGAGGCCAGGAGCAGCAGGCACATGACCGGACCAAGAACACCGCAAGAACAATTTTTGTTAACAAAAACCTGAACTGAAAATGGCAGAGGAAGAAAGGGGAGGGGAGATTTTAGGCTTACTGTCCGGCTCCTGATCCATGTCGATGCTGAAGTCCTGCGGCCGCCGCCGGCAGCACGCCAGCGTCTTCATCCTCATCGCGCCCTCCTGATCCTCTCCCAAGAACGCACCGTCACCACCAGCAGCAGCAGTAACTGAAACCCCACAACATCACGATTTGAATGAGCAGGCTACGGCGCACGCTGCTGCTGCAGACCGAAGCACATCTCTTCGCAATAAATGCCGCTGCTGCTGAGCTCGAAGGTACCAGCAGCGCTCGCAGTAAACACGGTGGAGACGTACACGGCGGCGATGGGAGGCCGGAGGGGCGAGTCGGCCGCGAAGAAGGAAAGAAAGAGGAGTTGAGTTGTGTAATTTCGGTTCGGGTTCACGTCCGTACGGTAAAAATCTGATCTTTTTTATCCACCTCTCCCCCCACGAGCGCCGTCGAGCACCCGCGCGGCGATTAGCAGCGCGCCTTTTCAGCCGCTGCTAATGATTGAGCCATCAAGGCGAAAGCAGGAGGGGGAGGTGGAGCAATCCAGCAACCAGGTGCGGCAAATGACGCCCTAATGAGGGAGACTAAGATTAGAGACCACCCTGCTAACCTAACCCCGCCGTCCGGGACGGGGATTAATGGAGCTACGGCCGCTGCTACTGGGCGGTGACACCGACCGATCAGGGACTCGCTGGTCGAGGCCGCGGCGGTGCGGTGCGGAGGCGTTCGAACTTTGAAATTTGAAATTGGAGGAGGACGGCGAGAGGAACGGGACGGGGCATGGGCGTGCGTACGTACGTAGGCTTTCGCTGTGCGCTTTTAGTGCGCTTCGACTTGGCCCTCAAGCGGAAAGCGATGACCTCCTGGAAAAGGGAGATGAGAAGGGAGAGGCGAAAGGCGTCAAGGCGATGGAAAAAAAGCGTGGGGATTTTCAGTTTTTGCCACCCTTTTCCTTTCCGCAGAGACAGAGCTTTTGTTGATGCCGCCGCGGCAGTGCCGGTGACGACGACCTCGCAGGCACGCCGTTTACTAATCAGAGAGTGAGAGTGTGAGTGTGAGAGCTCACTGCTCTGCTCAGCGGTGGACGGTGCCGGGACAGTGGACGCTTTTCTCTCTGCCTGAGAAGCGCGACGCGCTTTTCCCTCTTGAATCTCGCCGGTGGCCGGGAAGGAGACGGGGCGAGCAGGAAAGGTGGCGGGGCGTGCAGGAGAAGAGAAATACGGGGAGGGTTCGAGGCTTCGAGCACCGGTATTTCGGCGGCGGGAGGAGGATCTCTGCGAAGAAACGTAGAGGTGGGGAGAAGAGGTGTTACACTGTAACGCACCTTGCCGGCGTGCCGGCCGACGGGAACAGGTCAGCTGGATCTGCGGCGAAGGTGAACAGGATGAGACCGAGAGAGAGAACCCCTGAGAGGGGTGTGTGCTCGTGTAGAGCACCCGAGTGTGCCAAGAAAACAAACGGTGAGGAATCAGGATGGCGCTACACTTACCGCTGTGCTAGGTGAGGGAGCGCCCGCCCGTGGCCGTGAGCGTGAGAAGATGCGAGGAGCAGAGGGGCACCGGGGCAGAGAGCAGGGAAGAGGAAGAAGAACCGAAGAAGAGGCCAGAGCCCAGAGCGGGGTGTGATCTGAACGAAATGCCTGAACGGGGGGAAGGGGGCTTGGAACCGTTTGTCTGACTCTGTCAAGTAATAAATGCAGAAGGAAGGGAAGAACAGAAACAGAAGCAAGTGAACCGAGAAGAAACGCATGTGACCGACGGTGGATAAAATACTCCGCGCCACTATCAATGGCTTCGCTGGGATTTGCTCCCCGGCATTCTTGCATCGAGTTCGGCTAAGGGGCTGTTCATTGGTGTCTGACTATACCACGTTTAAATTTCGGTCTTATTTTTTTTAGCTGATCTGAACAGCTGAACGACTGAAATGACTGAACTTCGAGAGCTTCTCAAGATAATCTCATGATTCGGATCCATTTCGTTTGACTTGTTTTTTAAAGTGTTATGACTCACCTTCAAAATAGCGAAAAAACGGACACAAAACTCAAATCATATGTCTTTTCAAAACATAAATAATTTGTTAAGTTGTTAACCATTAAGGCCCTGTTTGGGGTGGAGTTTTTTAAAACTATGATTTTGTATGCTATGATCATGAAAAACTATAATTTTGAAAACCATTGTTTGCTATCACAAGTTAGAAAATTTTAGTATAGAATGGAGTCTACAAAACTCAAAAACCATGGTCTCAAAAATCAGGGTTTTTGAGAAAACCATGGTTTTGCATAGAAACTATAAAATAACTCCACTTCCAAACAGAGCCTAAGTTGATAAGCTGAGAAGAACTGGGCCTTAGCCAAGTATGGCTAGCCGCACCTTTTGTGGCAGTCAAATTGAGCGCCACACATGTGGCAAAGTATGACAAAAAATGAGTCTATGACGCGTGGGTCAGCTAGCTAAGAAAGTGTAGCAAGCCGCAGATATAGCAACAAACCAAACATGAGCCTAACTTGGTCAAACCTGCCTAGCTTAGATGTAGCTAGGTGAAAGGCCCTAAACCTCCAGGACCAGGGCCCGCCCCATTGCACTAGTGCACTACAGACTACACTTTTTTTCCCTGTTTCACTGTTGCATAAAATCTAGAAAAAATATTATAGAGAAACTCATTCCATGCCACTCGAAATATTCGAAGTTTTAAAATTCACCACCGCGTTGAATAGGTGCCCCATGTATACATGGGTATACTACTTGGAGAGAAATGGGAAGAATCCTCGTAATATGGCTAAAATGTGATGCAGTGAACAAAGAGAGGATTATGGGAGTGTTTGGTTCACTGCCCACGCTCGCCAATGCGGCCACCGGCGCGTCGTCGTATTTGGCTGCCATTTGGTGCGCTGCCCGTGGCCGCTCGCCCTCGCTAAATCGCCGGCGCGCTAAAGGAATTGCACGCACACGTGAGCGCGAGCGAGCCTTGACTGATGGCGCGCAGAGGGTTGGCACGGCGAGCGCCGACTGCCAACCAAACACGCGCCTGTGTACTTTCATGGTTGTGACAATCAACTTCCTTGACTCAGATATTTAAAAAAATATCAAGGTATTTTTTGCAAGTACAGTGGTGGCGGTGTACCATTTAGACTTAATAATAGTAGTTTTTATGTTCACTTAAAATATTGTTCGGTTGAGTCAACATTTGTTACTTCTACAGTCCATTCATTTTAACATTTTGTAATTTTTTAACACTTTGTGAGAGTATTCTCTAATATCTCAAAAATATTTTAAAATTATTTTTGAGCCTTTACACACCTCTTTTTAAAATCCCTCAACTTTTAACTCACCCATATCAAATTGAACCGAAGCGCGAATCAAAGAGAAGGGCTTTGTCATGTTTATACGAACCACACATTGAAGTACTCTAAATTATTTTAAAAGTTTTAATGGTTTTTTTTAAGTTCCCCAAATTTTTTTAAAAATATTTTTTAACATCTATGAGCCTCCTTTGAGGATCTTGACCTTTCAAACTATAATCTACCACCATTTTTAGCTACAAAGTACTAATTCTACAACGGCCGACAAATTTGAACTGAAATATTTGTTTTTTTTATTTATTATCATACTTTGGTTTTAAACACAGGAAAAAAATAAAACTGCTCTGCAAGTCTTTAAACTAGTCATGCATTCCCTCTTAGGTCCAAAACTTCTGGATCGAACAATTGGACGCACGAAGTTATATTACTATTTCGATTGGATCCAAAGCTGTATTGAGAGGTTGGTTATGATTATATGAGCTTCCTACAAAGTATAATATGTGGAAAAAATGACCACATGTAATCTTAAATCCGTAAATATTTAATTTTAAAGACCAAATATTCTTTTTTTTTTAGCTAACGGGCAGGAGCTCTGCCATTTCATTAAGTAGGAGAGAAAACAAATTTACAAGAGTGAAAGGGGGAGGGGGAGGGGGAGGAGAACAACAACGGCCTGAGGCCACCCGCGACGACAACACGACAAACAAAGGGAAGTCCGAGGCGAAGACCAACGAACTGCAGAGGCGTTGCCTTCAACAAGGGAACGACACAAAAGTGCCGCCGACGTAGAGCTTTCGGCCCAGGGCTTCAGGAGCGCAGTGACGACCACGACAATGCCTCCAGGGATGGGAACGACGCCGAAGCGCCGCCATCGCCGGCCAAGCGCGAAGCATAGGCAAGACTTTCACCCGACGCACCCGCTCCCAAAGCCACACTACAGGAGGCCCAAGCCAGGGACGCCAAGAGAGCACAGCCAATCCCGAGGCCACCGCCACTCCCCCGATGAGGGGCAACAGGGAAGCAGAGCAGCAAGGGCAGTCAACGCCGGCGGACCTCCGGACAGACTCGGGGAGGACACCGGAGCCATCTGCCACGACGCAAACCCGAGAACCACAAAGCCAACCGCCGAAGACTACCACAGCAACACCGAGGACAATCAAAGGCCCGCGCCCCGGACCCACGAACTGGGCTCGTCACCAACGCCGAGGGGCACCTCCCACGAGCAAGCCAGAACACTCGTCGGCTGCCGGGGCGAGCGTGACCCAGACCAACACCTTCCGGAAAGGGGAGAGGCGAGGGGGGCAGCGAGCCCAACGCCACCACACCGGTAGAGGGGAAGGGCCGGAAAGACGGGCGTGGGAACAGAAGGGGCGCTCCCCAACCGGACCGACGATCCTCCCCTGGACAAAGGGAGGGACCGAGGGCACACGGCCCGAGCCACCGCACTCCGGGAGAGAGGAGGGCAGCGGGGCAGGGTGGAGCAGCATACGTCGAGGGAGCAACGGCAGCGACAAAGAGGCGACGGGGAGCTCGAGGAAGGCCCGCCAGGCCAGCAGGGCCCAGGCCCAAGCTGACGGCGCGGGGCGAGGCAGATGGCTCGCCACCCACCAGATCTGGCCGCCGCCAGATCTGCCTGCCACCGGCAGGGCGTCGACAAGCGGGGAGGCGAGGAGGAGGCCCCATGCAGTCGTCTAACGCCGACTAACGCCACCCGCGACCACCGTGAAGCCAAGACCGCCACGCCACCGACCATGGCTCGGCACAACCGAGACCAAGCGCCGCCAAGCCAGCATGCTGCCGTGCGACCATGAGCAACAACCGCCAGCACCAAGCCGCTGCATTGGATCCGGCCACGGGGAGGAGGATCCGACCTCATACGTCGGAAGCAACCACGCCGCCGTCGCCACAAGCCAGCCAAGACCTACTCCGAGAGAAGGAGAGAGAGGGTAGCAGGAGGAGAAAAGGGGGAGGAGGAGGGGGCCGCCGCCAGGTTTGAGGGGGCTTCGGGTGGGGAGGGGTGTCGCCCCTGAGCCGCCCCCCAGGGACGACGCGAGGCCCAGGGAATTTCGATTTTCACTTTAAACAAATTTAAAACATTAGAAATTCTTAGTTTTGTTTTGAAAATAAAATCTACATATCTAAAATAACTTAGAAAATCCTATTTTAAAAACTTAAAGTCATCTAAATATTTAGATAATCCTTTAAAAACCTCAATATTTCAAAAATTTTGTTTTTAATAAATCTAAATAAAACCTTAAATAACCCCATTGATTGATCCCTCCACTTCCCGGCTTCCCGCGACCCTGTTCTTTGTCTCCTCGTATCGATCTACCTCTGTGGCCTAGGGTCTTTAAATTTACTCTTTTTGTATTATTTTTTGACTTAGTTAAAACAGTAACACAATTTCATGTGCAAAAAATGCAGCTCCGAAAATTTTAAATCCAGACGAAAACACATGACATTTTTTTAACCATGCAGTGTAATTTACAAAATTGTACTAACAATTACGCGGCCACAGCAGCCCGTTATTGCATGGAGCTATGAATCTCAACGTCAAAAACACATTGACGTTTGTGTCAACCTGACGGTTAAAGAAAAAGGAAAAAAAGGTATAGATTACCCCTAAACTATTGTTTTAGTATAGAATATCTGTTTCAACTTCAAAATCAGAAATTTAACATCCTGAATTTTGTAAGCTGGATAGATTACCCACTGACTCAGTTTTCAGCTAAACTGCACTTGGCAGCAGCCCATCCAATGCATAAATAAACAATATTTTACACGTTATGCACTAAAGTTTTGAGCTTAAATCCCCACATAATTGCTCAAATCTATTGCTTATATGAACCTAATTACTTATGTGCCTTGTGTGGCTTACATGTTTTGTTTGAAAAATTGAAGACAAAACTTTAATGCATTTCATGCATTGGATATGCTGTTGTACATGCTCAATTTTTATTTGTTCAAAAACAGCTGAAAACTGAGTCAAGGGGTTATCTATCCGGTTAAAAAGTTCAGGGTGTTAAATTTCTATTTTTGAAGTTGAGAGGGTATTGTATACTAATAAGGCAATAGGTCGGGTAATCTATATTTTTTTCAAGAAAAAAAATCTTTATTTTGAGTGGAGTTTGTCTTGATTTCTATAAACCTACACACCAATGAGCACGGCATCCAAAGCAGCCGCAGCCGCAGCGCGGGGATCAGAATCGTTTGCTGCTGCTCCCACTCCATCCCCCTGACACTGCATTTGTCACTGTCTCTTCACCTCAGCTACTCAAATAACCTCGCGGCTTCCTTCCCCTCCCTGACCGATCACTTCGCTGCACGCAGCAGGTGAGGCCTTTTCACCGCAGTAAACACGAACCTTTCCGGTCAACCTCTACGCGTCCGAGTACACACGACACATAGGCAGAGGCCGCTGGGCCGTTGGATCCGAGACGGGCGACCCAGGCCGCTTGCCCTGGATCGAGGGTATCCGAGGTTTGGAGAAGGTCACAAGATACACTCCCACGTGTACATGTTCCCATGCCAAGTGCGGCACAAGTCACCCGTCCTCCATTCTCACCGCATGAACTCACGCTCATGGCAGCCGTGCAGGAGGGTGCCATGCAAATCCTGGCTGGATGGATAGCTCTACCGAGTACTGCACACGTATGTGAATGCAAAGACAAGCGGCATTGATGAGCCAGAAGAATGGGGGAGCTATGGCGCTAGTAGCTGCAGACCAAGCAATGAGAAGATGAGATGAGAATGAGATGGCGCAGAACGAGCAGACATGTATGCGCGCATTGCATGCAGGGCTTCGGTCCCCGCGATAGTACCAATACCCGGTGGCGTTTTCACGGAGGAGACACACGATGCGATGCATACGCGATCGCGACAATTTGGCGGGCTGGCCCATGGGGATTTAGAGGCAGACACACACGATCGCATGGAGATTATGGTGGTGGTGAGTTCGTTGGGAAGGGCCGGCCGTGACCACCGCCGCACGCAACGCATGCAGGCTAGCCGTGGATGGAGTAGAAGAATTCAGGCATCATTGCGTTGCTGTACGGTGTACCAACGTGCACTGCACTGGCTGAACTGAAAGACTCGCCGTTCAGGACAGCCCCAGTGCCGACTGGTAACTTGGGCTGGAAGCCTGGAACACAAGACTCTCATAGCAAGCATGCATGGCCAGACGTGGCACTACAGGAGGCGGCAACAGTACCGACGGCCAAAGCAGTCGAGAAATATCATGGAACCGTCAGGTTTAAATAGTGTCGACGGTCAGCCGTCGAGTCAAGGTCGTCGAGAGATGGACCTAGTATCGACGGCCAATACTACTATTCTCGAGCGCTAAAAAACAGGCCGTCGATACAGATACCGCAGACGCCGTTTCCGTCATGCAGGCTCTTTATCGACGGCTAATATCTCGCCGTCGACACTACATTTGGTGGGTCCCACGGCCGCTTGCTCCGATGACGTGGACGTAGAAGGCAGTGTCGACGGTTAAACCTAAGCCGTTGGGACAGCCTTTGCCCAATCAGTATCGACGGCTAGCAATAGGATGTTGAGACAGCCTCAACCTGCCATACAGTGTCGACGGCTCATTTTTGGCCATCGAGAAAGCTGAAGAGCAGAAAAAAAAAACAGCCAATTTGAAAAAAAAAAAACACAAATTTCTGCATTTGCCGCTTCTAAATAACAAATACAACGGACTTTTAAAACCGGCACCCGACAATACATATATATACCCCTCGTCGCATATATGCCACCACAATTCAACCAAACCATAAAATACACAAATTTAAACACAACCACACCTCCACAATCACAAAATATAGCACATATAAAGGATATCCATGACACAAGCACATCAAAGTCGAAGTTCGTTACCACGAGCTATAAAGTAACAAATGCAAGACGAATATATTCAACTATAAGTAACAAACTGAAAAGTAAAGCTAGCTAGCTATTGATCAGGGTTGGTTGGCGGAGGATCGTTGCCCGGTGGGTTCTCTGGGGGATTAGGCGGTGGGTGAGCAGTGGGGCGCCATAAAGAGGTCGGTGACCCAGTTGGGATTGTCCTGGCTCACCGATGTGTCTCCTCCCTCCTAGCCACGAATTTCACCTTGAGCCGCTGAACCGGAACCCTGCATGTGTACAAAACAGTTAAATTATTACTTCGTCACATTTAAACAGTTTCAAACATGAATTAACATGAGTTAATGACTTACCGTCTCCGTAACAAACGGCAAGCCACCATATGGGCGAGCTGGACCCACGTATTCGCCTGGTGGAGTAGTGTGGCTGCCGTAAGGGATGTAGGGAGTAAGTGTCCATCCACCACGAAACGATGGCGGACCCCCGTAGAAGACCGGACCACCAGCAGTACCACTGGGACCAGCCTAAAATTTTATGGACACCGGACTTGTGAATGAAATTGCAATAAACGACATGTGGATGGATAGTACTAGGTTTACCCCGCCCAATTGAGAGAGCGACTCCAGATAGGCGAACCTTTGTTCGAACTCATATCGTTGCCTCGCCATCTCCGCCTCCTGCCTCTGTCTGGCTTTTTCTTGGGTCCTCAGGCTCTCCCTCATCGTCTGCATCAGCTGTCTACTCTCCTCCTTCTCCTTCTCCCGCTCCCTCTCCTCCCTCTCCCGCTGCCTCTCCCTCTCAATGCGGGCCTTGAAGGCTCGTCGGCTCTCCGTTTGAGAGTGGGCAGCCCTCACCTGAGGCATGTAATCCTCCGACCTGTAACAAAGCGATGTTAGTGGTTACAAAATATGATCTGAGCTGACACGTACATAAATTAGACATTATCATACCTCAGGTGGTCCCCTCCGATCGCTAGCCTCCCGTGAGCCTTCCCGCCCATAGCCTCATATATCACCAGAGGGTCAAGGGGCTCCTCTTCTGTGTCCTTCTCTTCGCCATGCTTCTCAGCGAAAGCCTCTCTATAGCGTGTCTGCATAGAAGTGAAGATAATCGAGTTAGAATGTACGATTGTGTACGAACTAATTGATAAATTATTACGTACCTCTCGCTGCGCAGCTACAGGGTCCATAGGACCGAAGGAGCCATCCTTTTTCTGGGAGGTGTGGCCCCTCCGGAACACCGACAGCCAAGATGGAAGTTGGCCTGTCATGGCGCCCTACACAGTACAAGTGGAGTATCGATATATTTCTTATTAGAAGAAAACCAGATCGAAATAGTGAAGGAATAGCATTACCATCCTTTTCCTTAACTGAGCGAACAACGACTTCCCGGTCGTCGTTTTGCTCGTCATCGCTGCTCGGCTCTTCTTGGCCTTCAAGGACTTTTCCTTGAACGCCTCGCTGGCCCAGTGTTGCGACAGGGCCTCCCAGGCATCCGGGGTGTTCGACACCCAGTCCGGTCGAACCTGCGCGTACTCTTGAGCCTCGAGGTACAGCCTACGCGCGTCGGCCTGAGTTATCTTCTCTCCCTTTACAATCCTGACAAGACAAAGTAAATTATTCGTATTAAAACCACATGCGCCAAAAACGACAAAAAAAGTGAATACTTATGGAAATCCTGAACGGCGGTGACCCGTGCACTCGACATCAGATCCTGCACCTTCTGTTTGGTGTTCCTATCCATCACAGAATTGATGTCCTCCTCCTCTAACCCCGGACACGGGCGGTACCTAAGCTGGCAAGAAATAAATCCGAATGAACAATAGTTGTCAATCATCTGTGATATTTAAAAACAAAAATGTGCGAACTCACCCAGAACTCCCGCCTTATCTCCTCGGCGGTGGTGCTGTCCCCGTGAGGTGCCACATTGTAATCATCCCAAGAGTAAGCGGGATGTTGTGCCCCCTCCTCTCCGACCATGCCAGGATAGTACGGGCGCACGAGGATGCCAAGTGCATTAGCTGGCTGGTGTCGACGGTTGGGATATTGACACAAGTCAACTAAGGTTCTTCAAGAGGGAGATAGGAGACACGCCGAACAGAACAAATCACAACGAATGGGGGGGACAGGGTTTTATCCTCGGTTCGAGCCTCTCGGGAGATAATAGCCCTCGTCCAGCCTTTCTTTATATCAAAGAGTATTACAAGACGGAACTCGACGCGATGAACAAGTCTCGGCGAGAATATGGGTGTACAGGAAGTATTAAGCAAAAACCTCGTGCCCTCTACACGCCATAGGGGCCCTGTTTATATAGTGCGAGCAAACCAACCTCTTGAGAGAATATCGGGCGGGCTAACTACGAGATAAATAATTAACTCGGCGTGCAAATATATCCGAGGCGATAAGGCATACTCCAATTCTTGGGGATCACGACTTCTATTCAATCCGGAAACCAACGTCCGGGTCTTCACATAGCCGTCGCGAACTCTTATTCGAGTCGGACTCAAGCAGGAATCCTAGGCCGTTCGCATCGTGTTGACCAAGAAGTTGTTCGGCGGGGCGCATATGGGCTGATAGAACCTTCCAGGTGAGCCGGGCTCGGTAGGTTGCTCGATTGGGCCGTCGGGAGTTAGCCATGGCAATGGGCGTGATTTTATCCCCGACAGCTAGCCCCGAGACTCAAGTGGAAGGACTCACTAGAGTGGGGTCTTCCTCTTGAGACTCTAAGTCACGAAGAGGGTATTTTTCTGTGGATAACATAGACCCCGGGTATCCACACGGCGGGCTTAAAAGACAACCCGACAGGGGATGGACCAAGACGGTGGATGAGGACGGGTACCACTCGGACTCTAGAAGGCTTGCTCGGCAAGGAAAGACATGAAGATAGAAGCCTATCCCTAATTAATAGGGAAGATATACTTGTAATCCCGGATAACTACTACAGGATAGAAATAGGAATCCTACCTCGTAACCGACTAGGACTCCTCCTTGTAACCCCACCCCCTCCACTATATAAAGGGGGTAGGGGGCCATAGATCGAGACAGATCTGGAGAATCACACATCTACATCTTGGTCATCTTGATCATCTTGTACACATATACCCCATATAATCCCAGAGCACAGGACGTAGGGTATTACCTCCGCCATGAGGGCCTGAACCTGTATAAATCCTTGTCTTGTGCTACCATCGAGTTTGGATCTTGTGCATCGTCCCATATATAATCATTGCCGGCGGTGACCCCCCAGTTAGTCACCTGTCGACAGTTGGCGCGCCAGGTAGGGGCAGCGTCAAGATCATCTTCGTCAAGCTCGATGGCATCGATCAACGGTGTCGCCGTCGTCTCCGCCCTCGGAGCCGACTGCGTCATCAACGGCTTCCGCGACTCCACTTCTCTGATTTGGATCAGATCCAATCTAGGGATAAATACAGCAACGCCTCCCGCTCGGGTTGGGGAATGCCACGGCCACCTACTCATGAGTAGTACGCCAACGGCTCAATTAATTCCCGACTCGGATACGGCGAGGCTCGAAGACAGATTCTGGACGTGATCTTGTTTCTTCAATTCCCGTTGATCCAGAAGGAATTTCGGGATGAGACTGGATGCGTTTGAAAGATAATTTCGTCATCTTTCCGTGAAGCCCAAGAACACCCAAAACGGAGTTCGGATGCGTCCGGGACATCCGTTTGAAGGCAGGCTGCGCGGGATGATCGCGAATCTCGGCGAGCCCGTGAAACTCATCTGCGGAGGCTACGGCATGCGGGTATGCCGTGGCACACCTCCAAGGACATCGAGAATCAGCAAGGAGCTTCTCAAGACAATCGACGACCAACACTTCTTCCGGACTTGGATCCAATCTAGTCTGAGGAGAATATCGACATTGCTTCGTTTGGACTCCCGTTCGGGTCGAGAAACGCCGCCGCCATCTACTCCCGCGCCGGGGGCTCAATTCTCGACTCGGATACGGTGAGAACTCAACCAAGGACTTCTACAACACTTTTGCGGGTTCGGACATGATCCAATCCATGGGAGGAATTTAACAGCGCTTCACTCGGACTCCCGGTCGTGTTGGGAAACGCCGCCGCCGCCTACCGACGAGTAGTGCGCCGGGGGCTTAATTCCCGACCCGGATACGGTGAGGTCCCGATGGACGGATGGAGTACAAATCTCGGGTGGTGACCGTCATCAACAGCAAATCATTCGGACTCGACGATTATTCCGCCCATTGTGCGACGCCGGCTTCATCAACCGCGAGATGAACATGAGAAGAAGATGCAATCTGTTCCCGTTCAAATTCTAGACGGAACTTGTATCTCTATTTCCCGCTGACTCAGGAGGAGTTTCGGGGTGATATAAGATGCGTTGGAAAGCTTATCTCGTTATCTTTCCAACGAATCTAAGAACGCCAGAATCCGACTTCGGATGCGATAGTGACGCCTTTTTCAAGGCAGACTGCGCAGAGAGGTCGCGAATCTCGGTGAGCTCGTAAAGCTCGTCGGTGCCGGCTACGGCGTGAGGATTGTTCGTGCCACATCTCATGGGATATTGAAGACCAGCGAGCACCGTCATCGACCTTCGTCAAGCTACACCAACCGCTTGCAGATCATGTACGACCACGGCTGACTACAACGACCACGGGCGAGACCTCGGCGAGCATGTGCTGTTCAACGCCGACCGCGGCGTGTGCAGCTCGGTGTTGATCAAGATTTGAACGACTACTTCCTCTACTCGGTTACATCGCCACGCCCGGCGCCACGGCGCCCAAGTCTAAGCACGGCGACACGCTACTCAGCGACATCGCCACGCCCGCGCCACGGCGCCCAAGTTTATAGCTTCGGCTATCGCCATCGCAGCGCCACGAAGCCCGTGCGGTACTGCGCCTCGAGCTTCAAATCTACGGCTCGGCGACAAGCCACTCGGCTACGCCTACGCCAGCGCCACAGCGCCAAGTTCTGGCGGCGACACGCTACTCGCGACACGCCTACGCTGCGCCCACGGCGCCCAAGTTTATAGTTCGGTATGACGCCATCGCGCGCCACGAAGCGCCCGTGCACGGCCGCACGCCTAGAGCTTCAAATCTACGCACGCGACAAGCCACTCGGCTACGCGCCACGCCAGCGCCACAGCGCCCAAGTCTCGACTTCGGCGGCACGCTACTAAGCGACTGCGCCTCGCCGCGCCACGGCGCCCAAGTATTTAGCTCGGTTATGCGCCATCACGCGCCCACAGCGCCGATGCGGCTTCTGCGCTGCGACTTCAAATCTGCGGCTCGGCGACAAGCCACTCGGCTACGCCTACGCCAGGCGCCACAGCGCCTCAAATCTGCGGCTCGGCGACACGCCTACGCCCGTGCCACAGCGCCAAGTATTCGGCTCAGATGCGCCATCAGCGCCCGAAGCGCCCGTGCGGTTGTCGCCCTCTGACTTCAAATTCTGGCTCGGCGACACGCCTCGCCAGCGCCATGGCGCACAAGTCTGGCTCGGCGACATGCCTCACGCTGAGCGCCACGAGCGACCAAGTCTACGGCTCGGCTACACGCCTACGCCTGCATCAGAGCTAAGTTCTCTTTACCATAGTTTTTTCTTGTTAATCTAAGTTGTTTCTTGACTTGCTACTTAGTTGTTCTCCAACTAAGCAGTAAGTCGGGGGCTACACCTAATTGGTGCACTTGCGTGCACTTTTTGTTGTTTTTTCTTTATGATTGCAAATGAATCCGAGTGGCTTTTCCGAGTAGTGAAGCTCTGACCCGCAGACGGCGAACTCTAGTCACTCGTCTGGCGTGCTCGAAAAGAGCCATGAGCCAATTCCCGGCGCTTGGGCTAGACTAGTCAGGCGAGTGCTTAACAAAAGGAAGATTACTTGGAGAGATTTAATGTCAAAAAGGAAAACTAGCAAAAGTATAAAAATTATCTAAATGCTTTCAGATACTGCCTAAACTCTACATGTACATGCTACAGGAGTTCATGAGTTTTTTACCTCATCAAGTTGGCACAGCTATACGCCCACACCAACTTCGGTATGGCTATACGTCTACACCAACTTTGGTACGGCTATACACTTACGCCTCTGGCCATGAGCCATCATGCGCCCTGAGCGCTAACCACGGCCTTCCATGCAGCGTCCTGACCCGATGGCTACAAGCGCACCAAGGCTAAGCCAAATTCAGCCTCGGTGCACCCTTTGAGGGCATATCACTGTGAGCTACAAAAATTACCCATCTCTTGGTATACCCCATGTTGGGTCACTAGTTGGTCGTTGCATGTCGGGGATCAAATACCGTTGATGTCGGGATTGAGTTTCGATGGTACGCTCGATTGGGGCCTATGTTGTACACCGCTACGGGTATGGATACCATACGGCTAAACTCTTTCCTTAAGGTACATACATGGTGGGGTCGCTAGGCTGTATTTCGCTCTGATGGGATCTGTGTACCGCCTAGTGACAACAATGGTATGCCCCATGTTGGGACACTAGGCGTGTTACCGCACGATCGGATCTGACATGTATCATTGGGCCAAATCCTATCCGGATGGTATGCTCCATGTTGGGCCAAGTCAGTACATCGCAAGACGCAGTATGGGTACCGGATGGTTAAGAATACGGTATGCCCTCCGGGCCGCCATATCCTACTCGATTAGCATGTACCGCTTCGACTTTTAGCCAAAACCAGTGGTATGCCCCATGTTGGGTCGCCACCAGACATCGCATCGACGCAATCTGGTATCACGCGGCTCTTCATCAAAACCGATGGTAGGCCCCATGTTGGGTCGCCATCAGTACATCGCATCGACAATGCAGTATCACTCGGCTTTTCACCAAAACCGATGTACGCCCCATGTTGGGTCGCCAGCTATACATCGCAAGACGAGTACAGGTATCACTCGGCTCTTCAGCCAAAAGCATGGTACGCCCCATGTTGGGTCGCCAGCTGCACATCGCAAGACGAGTACGCGTACCTGTCGGGGATTAAAATACGGCCCATAGCCATGGCCCACTCCCTGACGGCCCACTCGAGCGACCTACGGGGCCCGATCCTGGAAGGTTCTATCGCCCATATCGTCTGCCAACGGCTTCTTGGTCGGCACGGTGCGTAACGACCTATGATTCTGTTTGAGTCCTACTCGAACAAGAGTTACCGCGACGCTACGTGAAGACCCGACGTTGGTTTCCGGATTGGATTAGGAGTCGTGATCCCCAAGACTTGGAGTATACCTTATCTACCTCGGGATGTATTTGGCATGTATGAGTTCGTTACGATCTCGTAGTTAGCCCGGCCCGATTATCCCTTGGTAGGTCGGTTCATCAACACTATATAAACAAGCCCCTACGGCGTATAGAGGGGACGACTTGGACGCATCTAACATCTAAGATTACTTTGTCGCATACTCTTCGCTTGTACACATAATCTCGCCGAGACTTGTTCGTCTCGTCGAGCCACCTCTTGTATTCATCTCTGATATATAAGAAAGGCTGGACGTAGGGCTATTATCTCTCCCGAGAGGCCTGAACCAGGATAAAAACCCTTGTCTCCTGTTCGTTGCTGTTCGTGGTTGTTCGGCGTGTCTCCTATCTCACTTCTAAAGAACCTTAGTGACTTGAGATCGATATCTCAACCGTCGACAGCTGGCGCCGTCCGTGGGTACTCGCAGATCGAGCATGTCGAACTCTATCAGCGACCAGGAGATTCTCCCCGAGGACTACGACTCGGAAGGGCGGGATGTCTCTTCCCGCCAGATCGGATCGATCCTTCGACCTTGATCGCCTTCGGACTGGTTCCCGGCTCCGTGCTCGGGGCGGATCTCCTCGCCCGGCGCACTCTTCGCCGTGGCGTCAAGGCTCCTGCGCGACGAGCCGTGCTCGGGCCGGATCACTTGCGGCCGGGCAGCTCTTCGCCGGCACGCGTCTGATCCCAGACGAGCTCCGCTCGGGGCCGGATCTCTTCTGGCGGCTCTTCGCCGGGCGCGTCTCGTCCTCGCGACGAGCTCCGTGCTCGGGATGGATCAAAATTCCTTCGGATCCGGGCCGTTACGCTGGTCATGGATGACGAGAGAGCCGACCGGCACTTGGAACATCGACCCGACCGTAAGTTCCTCGTGTAGGTCTTTTCGTTTCCTAACCTTCGCTTTTCTCGAATTTGGCGCTTTAGTTCGTCCAAGTCTCTCGGCCGCCATGTAAAGTTCAACCCATTGAGCGGTGAATGCTCGCGGCCCCTGCGGTCCTCCTCACCACTTGTCTTCTCGGACTACTCTTTCTCTCTGGTAACACTTGATGGTGCCCGGTCTTGCGAACTCTTGGCTCCATAATCTTAAGGGTTTTCCTGCCCGTGTCTGGCTTCAACAAGTTCCTAAACTCGGGGTTGCGTAACACGGCATCGACCTCGCGGCTAAGCTCGCTCTCGTAAGCCCTCGCTGCAGAGGCACTTACCGCTCACGGCACAACCACTTGGCAAAGCTCGCTCTCGTAAGCCCTCATGGCGGGCACTTTCCTTGTTCGGTTACCTTGAATCGCTTAACTTACGTTAACGAGCGCTTCTGGAATGAGTCGATCGGGATACGGTGTCGCTCTAACTCTCTCTACGCACGTGCTTGAAATCGCATAGCTCAGTCTTCATGCATCGTCCGTGCACGGGGCTAGGCGTCGCTCTTTCTCTTGTGCACTGTTCGAGTTCGCAAACTTCGAGTCCTCGGCAACTGTGAACGGGCCGGAGTTAGGCTAAGCGTTCTACGGTTTTCTTAAAACTTTCTAGCGGCTGTCGCCTTGCTCTTGGTTTCTGTTCGTCCTTGTCTTTTCTTTGCTCTTTTGCGGGAAAAGTCGCTTTCGAAAAACTGCTTTCGGTCAGACTCTCGCTCTGATTCAAGCGCCGCCGGCGGTCTTGAGCTGCTCGGCCAGCTCCTCGAAGACCGCCTCTCCTTGGTCGATTGGGACTTGAGCTGAATTTCGCAACCCCGACGCGTTTTCAGTTTTCAGTTCCTTTCCTTAGCGTTGGTTTTCCAAAACCTCGTTGGTCTTCGCTCCGTGGCGCTCCCAGCGTCTGAGCATGTCTTTTATCCGCAACACATGACGGCTCCGGTTAGCGGCGGTGCACCACCGATGGAGTCTCGCCCACCGTAGTCGATTCTCATCGCAACGGGCATGCCCACCGTAGCGATTCTCATCGCGGGCACTCTGGCGCTGGTTCCGCACTCCGCCGAGGCGACACCAACGCCGCATGGGTCCATGTCCGGATAAGATTTCGCCTCGACGTCTTTGCTGCGGCTAAGGTCCCGATCACCTTCCACGTTAGCGGTCTTAGCCGCGGGCCACACTTACCGCGCCGCGTCTTTTTATCCATGCTACGTTCTTCACAGCACGGTATCCGAGCAATGCACCACCTCACGAGTCCCGCCCACCGTGGCCGATTCTCGCCATAGCGGGCACTCTGGCGTTGGTTCCGATTCACGAGGTGACACTAAGCGCTATCAAGGGCGTGCGGAAAAAATTATGTCTTGCGCGGGTAGGTCGTCTTTGCGTGTTTTCCAAAACTCGCTTTGCTCTTCTTAGAGCTGTTTTTGCTCTCTTTTCCCCTTGTCGGCCGGTTTCTTGTTTGTCTTTTGCGTGAAATACGGGGCGGGAACGTCGAACTCGGTGATGGTCGTGGCGAGGTTCCGCATTTCCCACCAAAACCGATGTTCGCACTCTCTCTTCCCGGGTTTGCTCCACGATGCCCGGAACCGATTCACTTCGCTCACAGATGATTTCTTGCCTTTGCCCGCTTCGACCTTCACAGCTCGGCTAAGTCAAGGTAGTGCGCCACCAACGGAGTTCTCGCCCACCGTAAGTCGATTCTCGCGCAACGGCAAGCCCATCGTAGTCGATTCTCATCGCAATGGCACTCAAGCGCCGGTTACGCACTTGCCAAGACAACGCTAACACCGCCGCAAGGAATACGTCATGGGTAAAGCGTTGATTTCACACGTTTCTTGCGGCTCGACCGCATCGGGTTGTGATTCACCTCGACCGCGGTTCTTCGCCGGCCAGATTCGGTCCCTGCGACGAAGCTCGTGCTCGGGGTGGATCACCTCGACCGGACGACTCTTCGCCCGAGCGCAGTTCCCTACCGCACGCGTCTTCGCTGGGTCGTTTCTACGGTTCCTTTAACGAGCTCCATGCTTCGGGACTAGATCTCTTTACGGTTCCTTCAATGAGCTCTATGCTCGGGATCGGGTCACCTTTCCCATTCGTATGCATTGTCTCGCTCGGCACACGATCCACGCCCTGGGGCACATCACCTTCGCTCTCGAAAGCACGACGCTTGCTCGAGAGCGCAATTTCTATTTCCTGCAAGCTCTAGCCCGAGAGGTGGTTCCTATCTTTCCTAGGCATCCGAATGTTCGATGCAGCAAAGACGAGTCCATCTCGCGACTTGCTATGTTTATTCTTCCTAAGATCTCGATCTTACGGATGCGGTGGTCACGCTCTTCACTACCAAGAATCCAATCCCTCCTTGATGATGTTCAGCCTCAAGGAGTGGATTCATCTCACTTAAAGCTGGATACTCTGCCCGGACAGATGTCGTTCCCTGTTCGACGCGACAGAGTTGCTCGGCGCCGGGCGGGTTTGTTCGGTCCCAACACGACTTGTCTGGTTGAACCGTAACTGTTCGATTAAATGCTGCACGTCTTTGTAGCAGGAAAAATACCCTCTTCAGGACTTAGAGTCTCAAGAGGAAGACCCCACTCTAGTGAGTCCTTCCACTTGAGTCTCGGGGCTAGCTGTCAGATTAAAATACGCCCATAGCCATGGCCCACTCCTGACGGCCCACTCGATGCAACCTACCAGGCCCACCCTGGAAGGTTCTATCTGCCCATATCGTCTGCCCGAACAGCTTCTTGGCCGGCACGGTGCGTAACGGCCTATGATTCTGTTTGAGTCCTACTCGAACAAGAGTTCTCAGACGGCTACGTGAAGACCCTGGACGTTGGTTTCCTGGATTGATTAGGAGTCGTGATCCCCAAGACTTGGAGTATACCTTATCTACCTCGGGATGTATTTGGCATGTATGAGTTCGTTATTTATCTCGTAGTTAGCAGGCCGATTATCCCTTGGTAGGTCGGTTCATCAACACTATATAAACAAGCCCTACGGCAGATAGAGGGACGACTTGGGCGATCTAACATCTAAGATTACTTTGTCGCATACTCTTCGCTTGTACACATAATCTCGCCGAGACTTGTTCGCCTCGTCGAGCCACCTCTTGTATTCATCTCGATATATAAGAAAGTTTGGGCGTGGGGCTATTATCTCCCGAGAGGCCCGAACCAGATAAAACCCTTGTCTCCTGCTCGTTCGTCGTCGTGGTTGTTCTACAGGTCTCCTATCTTACTTCTAAAGAACCTTAGCGACTTGAGATCGATATCTCAACCGTCGACAGCACCACTTCATCAAAATCAAGGTGATGCGCTTTATAACGGGCCGACAGCCAGAACTCCGGCAATCCCGGGCTGGGTATCACTAACAACTCTCTATGAGTCCTTCACAGTCTCCTCGCAGATAGCAGGCAGAAGCCAATCGGGAAGGAGCAACAACAATTTACAAGCACTCGGCACTCGGCATGACTCATCCAAGGTGCGACAAAGAAGAGCAGCAACTCGACTATGAAGCACTCGAGGGCTACTGTGGATAACATAGACCCCGGGTATCCACACGGCGGGCTTAAAAGACCACCCGACAGGGGATGGACCAAGACGGTGGATGAGGACGGGTACCACTCGGACTCTAGAAGGCTTGCTCGGCAAGGAAAGACATGAAGATAGAAGCCTATCCCTAATTAATAGGGAAGATATACTTGTAATCCCGGATAACTACTAGAGGATAGAAATAGGAATCCTACCTCGTAACCGACTAGGACTCCTCCTTGTAACCCCACCCCCTCCACTATATAAAGGGGGTAGGGGGCCATAGATCGAGACAGATCTGGAGAATCACACATCTACATCTTGGTCATCTTGATCATCTTGTACACATATACCCCATATAATCTCAGAGCACAGGACGTAGGGTATTACCTCCGCCATGAGGGCCTGAACCTGTATAAATCCTTGTCTTGTGCTACCATCGAGTTTGGATCATGTGCATCGTCCCATATATAATCATTGCCGGCGGTGACCCCCCAGTTAGTCACCAGTCCCCGAGCGTAGAGCTCGTCAAAGAAACCACGTAAGGAGGTGTAGTCCCCGAGCACGGAGCTCGTTAAAGGAACCGTAGTGCGACCGGCAAGACGTACCAGAGAGGAGCCAGCGCCCGGGCGAAGAGCACTGGTGCGAGGTGATCCAGCCCGAGCACGGAGCTCGTCGCGGGGACGAATCTTGGCGCTCCGGCGAAGAACCGCCGTGCGAGGTGAATCACAACCCGATGCAGTCAGAGCCGCAAGAGAACGTGTGAAATCAACGCTTTACCCATGACGTATTCCTTGCGCAGTGTTAGCGTTGTCTTGGCAAGTGCAGAATCGACGTTTGGAGTGCCCGTTGCGATGAGAATCGGCTTACGGTGGGCATGCCCGTTCGCGATGAGAATCGGTTTACGGTGGGGTGACTCCGTTGGTGGCGAATACCTTGACTTAGCCGAACTGTGAAGGTCGATCTGCGGCAAAGGCGAAATCATCTGTGGTGGAGTGAATCGCCCCGCACGCAGCGGGCGCACCGGAGAAGAGAGATCACGAACGCCGGTTTTGGTGGGGAAGCACGGAACCTCGCCACGACCATCACGAGTCTGACGCTCCCGCTCTGTATTTCTGCAGAAGACAAACAAGAAACGAGCGGCAAGGGCAAAAGAGAGCAAGAACAGGCTCTAAGAAGAACAAAGCGAGTTTTGGAAAACACGCAAAGACGACCTACCGCACAAAACATAATTTTTTAAGCACGTCCCGACAGCGTTAGTGTCACCTCGGCGAATCACGGAACCGACGCTAGGAGTGCCCGTTGCGATGAGAATCGACTTACGGTGGGCGGGACTCCGTTGGTGGTGCATTGCTCCGGATTACGTGCAAGGAAGGGCGTGGCATGGATAAAAAAGGCGTGTCGGAGCAAGTGCAACCCATTGTAGGCTAAGACCGCTAACCGGGAAGGCGATCTCGACCTTAGCCGCGAGCAAAAGCGTGCGGGCGAAATCTTATCGGGCATGGACCCGTGCGGCGTTAGTATCGCCTCGTGAGTGCGGAACCAGCGCCGGAGTGTGCCGTTGCGATGAGAATCGACTACGGTGGGCATGCCCGTTGTGATGAGAATCGCTTACGGTGGGCGTAACTCCTTCGGTGGTGCACCGCCTTGCTTAACCGAGCTGCATGTGTCGTCGCCAGATAAAGACATACTCAGACGCTGGGAGCGCTCACGGAGCGAAAAGATCAATGAGGTTTTGGAAAACCAACGCTAAGGAAAGGCTGGAAAACTAAAAAGCGTGCATCGGGTTGCGAAATTCAGCTCAAGTCCCAACCGACCGAGGAGAGGCAGCCCTCCAGAAGTGGCCGACTCCAGACCGCATCACGGGCAACGCTTGAATCGAGGCGAGAGTCGGATCGAGCGACTTTTCCCGCAAAAAGAGCAACAAAAGACAAGGACGAGCAGAAGACAAGAGCAAGGCGAACAGCGCTAGAAAGTTTTAAGAAAACCGATAGAACGCTTAGTCTAACTCTCAGCTCCCGTTGTGCAGCTGCTCGAGGACCTGAGTTTGCGAACTCGAACAGGTGCACAAGAGAAAGAGCGACGCCCTAACCCCCGGTACGGACGATGCATGAAGACCTGAACTTGCGACTTCAAGCACGTGCATAGAGAGTTAGAGCGACACCCGTATCCTGATCGAATCGTTCCAGGAACTGATCGTTAACGTAAGTTAGGCGATTCCGAAGGTAACCGAACAAGGAAAGTGCATCTGCCGCGGAGGGCTTACCGAGAGCAGGCTTTACCAAGTGGTTGTGCCGTGAGCGGTAAGTGCCTCTGCCGCGGAGGGCTTACGAGAGTAGGCTTAGTGTGGATAACATAGACCCCGGGTATCCACACGGCGGGCCTAAAAGACCACCCGACAGGGGATGGACCAAGTCAGGTGGATAAGGACGGGTACCACTTGGATTCTAGAAGGCTTGACTGGCAAGGAAGGACATGAAGATAGAAGCCTATTCCTAATTAATAGGAAAGATATACTCATAATCCCGGATAACTACTAGAGGATAGAGATAGGAATCCTACCTCGTAACCGACTAGGACTCTCCTTGTAACCCCACCCCCTCCACTATATAAATGGGCTAGGGGGCCATAGTTCGGCATCTTCATACACATCTACAGTTTGATCATCTCCCAGGTTGATCATCTTGTACACATATACCCCATATAATCCCAGAGCACAGGACGTAGGGTATTACCTCCGCCATGAGGGCCTGAACCTGTATAAATCCTTGTCTTGTGCTACCATCGAGTTTGGATCTTCTGCGCGCCGCTCTATATATAATCATTGCGGCGGTGACCCCGATTAGTCACCGATCGGCGGTTAGGCGCGCGCCAGTAGGGCGGCGTCAAGATCATCTTCGTAAGCTTGATGGCATCAGTCACCGAAGTCGCCATCGTCTCCGCCCTCGGAGCCGACTGCGTCATCAACGACTTCGGCGAACTCCACTTCTCGGATTTGGATCAGATCCAATCTGGCGAGAACTACAACAACGCCTCCCGCTAGGATTGGGGAAAGCCACGGCCATCTACTCATGAGTAGTACGCCAACGGCTCAATTCCCGACTCGGATACGGCGACGGCTCGAAGACAGATTCTGGACGTCATCTTGTTTCTTCAATTCCCGTTGATCCAGAAGAAATTTCGGGATGAGACTGGATGCGTTTGAAAGATAATTTCGTCATCTTTCCGTGAAGCCCATGAACGCCCAAAACGGAGTCCGGATGTGTCCGGGACATCCGTTTGAAGGCAGGCTGCGAGGGATGATCGCGAATCTCGGCGAGTTTGTAAAACTCATCTACTAAGGCTGCGGCATGCGGATAGGCCGTGGCACACCTCCAAAGACATCAAGGATCAGCAAGGAGCTTCTCCAAGCAATCGACGACCAATACTTCTTGCGGACTTGGATCCGATCCAGTCTGAGGAGAACATCGACATCGCTTCGTCTGGACTCCCGTTCGGGTCGAGGAACGCCGCCGCCATCTACTCCCGAGTGGTGTGCCGGGGCTCAATTCTTGACTCGGATCGGTGAGAACTAAAGCAAGGACTTCAACAACGCCTTTTCGGATTCGCACAAGATCCGATCCGGGATGGAATTCAGCGGCTTCACTCGGACTCCGGTCGTGTTGGGGAGCGTCACCGCCGCCTACCGACGCAGTAGTGCGCCGGGGCTTAATTCTCAACTCGGATACGGTGAGGTCCCGATGGAGAACGAATCTCGGGTGGTGACCATCATCAGCAGCAAATCACTCGGACTCAACGACCACGGCGTCTATCGTGCGACGCCGGCTTCATCAACCGCGAGACGAACATGAGATGAAGATGCAATCTGTTCCCGTTCAGATTCCGGACGGAAATTGTATCTCTATTTCCCACTGACTTAGGAGGAGTTTTGGGGTGATATAAGATGCGTTGGAAAGCTTATCTCGTTATCTTTCCAACGAATCCAAGAACGCCTGAATCCGACTTCGGATGCGATCGTGGCGTCTTTTTGAAGACAGCCTGCGCAGAGAGGTCGCGAATTTCGACGAGCTCGTAAAGCTCGTCGGTGCCGGCTACGGCGTGAGGATTGATCGTGCCACATCTTGTGGGACGTTGAAGACCAGCGAGGACGTTTATCGAACTTCGTAAAGCTACACCAACCGCATGGAGATCATGTACGACTACGGCCAACTCCGTCGACAACGAGCGAGACCTCGGCGGGCACGTGCTGTTCGTCGCCGACCACGACGTGTGCCACTTGGTGTTGATCAAGATATGAACGACTACTTCCTTTACTCGGCTACGCGCCTCGCCTTCAAGGTCTATAGCTCGATATGCGCCATCGCGCGCCACACGGCGTCGATGCGATTACGCCTATAGCTTCAAATCTA
>CM070535.1:10793294-10975047 GCA_036346415.1 Raddia guianensis | reverse complement strand
GGCCTTGTAGCCATGCGATATCAGAGTCTATTTCCATCCGGCCTTGGTTCTTTTCTTCTGGTTCCGCAATCAACACGAACAAGTTACCGGTGTTATCGTTTGAGCATCTGGCACGATTCGGGAATATCTCGGTCTTATCGTACCATTCGTCCGACTAGTGTCCGGATTCCGTTGCCATCCTTCGTACATCCGACTCTGTCTTCTTTCATACGAGTTGCGGCCATCATCGCCATGCGTGAGGGTTTTATATTAGGCTTTGGAAGGCTTCTAAACCCACCTCTGAACGACCGTCGAGCAGCGTTCGCTGTACATAACGATCGGGGTTCGAGAGCGATTTTACGTGACATGACCCTAAGGGTTCTCCTAGTGCAACGATGGCCAGAGAGCCGATAAAAACTCCGAAGCACTTATTTTACGCACAAGAGAACCTCTTAGGGTCATGCCGTTGAAAACCTCATCTCGAACCCTCCGGTACCACAATGCGACGTGTGTTCGAACGGTCATTCGTAGGCTGTCCAATGGGACGCCCATAAGGGGCTCCACTGGACAATTCAGAAACGCGTGTCACATCTCGTATTAGAGCACAACGAATCACCGTCCATGTTCCATACGAGATGTGCCGTTTTCGAGCGGGTGACGAACGGCTAGGTAACATGCCCTAAACTAATCCACGAACGCTAGCAAATCACACCGCAAACAGTTTAATATATTTTTTAAAATACATTCCATTTTACGTAAAATTGCCAAAATACCATTATGAAATCTTCACTTTGCCAAAATACCACTCATGTGTGTATGACATGTGGGACCTAATATGTGTATGACATGTGGGGACAACGGTATTTTGGCAATGTGAATTCTTCTATAATGGTATTTGGGCAATTTCCCATTTTATTGTCCTAAATTGTTTATTATATTCTATACTATTTTCCTAAATTTTTAAATATATTTCAAACTATTTTTTAAATTTTTACTATTTTAAATAATGTAATTTTTGTTAATCATGATTATATTATAATTAGTCTCAACTAAACATTATTGGCCGTCGACACTACACTACCAACATTTGAAAAAAAAAAATAAGGAAAGTACCTCGATGTCGTTGCGAAGTCCCTCAGGGGTGGCCCGGCGGGATGGAGCGTCTTGGCCAGAGAGGCCGTGGAGATGGCGGCGGAGGTCGGAGGAGGCGGGCGGACGGCGCCATCGTGGAAATCAGACGGTGAGGCCTTGGCGAGGGAGTCGGCTAGTGGAAGGCGGCAGAGGTCGCAGGCGGCACTGGCAGTGGCGAGGAAGTGGAGAGGCGGGAGGCGATGGCGGGCGGCGGCGGCGAGCGGGCGTGAGGCGTGACGACGCTGCGGCGTGGAGGCGGCGCGAGGAGTGGCAGCGGCGCAGGGCGGAGGCGCGGCAGCGGCGCGTGAGAGGCGCGGCGGCAGGAGGCGTGAAGCGCGCCAGGCGGCAGCTGGCGTGGCCGGGACTTAGCATTTCGCTAAGTCCCGGACCCGCGTGCTCATATAACTAGGCCAGTCTCGACGGCTAACCCTAGGCCGTCGACACAACGCTGCAGAATTCCACTATATCGATGGCCTTACGGGAACAGTCGAAACAGAAGAAGTAACGAGCGTGTTAGTATCGACTGCTAGTATTTGGCCATCGATACTACGCCGCGTCAGTGTCGACGGCCTAGATTCAAGCAATCGATACACTCGTCGGGGAAGGTATTCTTGACAGCTAGTATGGAAACCGTCGAAACAAGCTATCCCAAGTGTTTCCTTTAACTACCGTCGAGTAAGGGCCATAGTATCGACGGCACCCACCAAAGCCGTCGATAACAGTGCCTGTCTCGAGGGCAACCCCCCCTAAAGGGCATCAATGGTCAAACCACTCTGTTTAAATTTTATAAATTTGAAAAACCTAATTTCAAATGTTCAAACTGTTCCATGTTACTTTTTTCTGGGAATTACACACTTAGAAAAAAAATCAAAAAATTTAAAACTTCCTTTGAGGTCACCCCTTTGAAACCTGAAGCTTTCCGGAGAAGTTCACCTAGAGTTTCGTATTTCATGTGATCAAAGCAACGTTAAACATTGTCGACAGGTGACTGACTGGGGGGTCACCGCCGGCAATGAATTTGTACGAGAGGACGCTAATCAAGAACTAAGCGAGATGGGTAACATAAGCGGGGTTATCTGAGTTCGAGGCCCTCAGCGGAGGAGGTAATACCCTACTTCGTGCAGGATTATATGGTGTATCAAGATGCGAGATGCAAGATGAAACTATGCGTATCATGTCTCTCTGCCGATGACCTCTACCCCTCCTTTATATAGTGTAGGGAGATAGAGTTCTGAGGATATCTTGGGATCCTGGTAACTAATTACATTATCTGATTACATGGAATGCATGTGTCGATCTGCTAATTACATGGAGATAGATTATATCCTCGAAACTTCCTTGCGGCTCGGGCCGTCACGTAGCCAGTGGTCTTTATCCTCAACCGGGTGACTCGGTCGCCTCTATCTGCTCCCTTATGGGCCTTCTAGAGGATACCCGGGGCCATCTGAGTCCTGATAGCCCAGTGCTTCTGATCAAGTCGGATGTCAGTAAGTGGTTTCACCAATACCTCTGTAATCTGAAAAGAGATTGTAAGAACTCAAGAAATCTTAAGTTTTTATGTCGAAAGCGATGCAGGTTGGCAATACCAAACTCCAGCTCACTCGGCCCATTGGGCACATCACCACCACGAGCGATTTGGCTACTTGACACCCACTCACGCAATGCGAGGCAAAGTGATTGGCCCATCATGGGCGTGCCTTAAGCCACGTCTCCACAACCCATCTTGCGGCACGTTGTAGTTTAACGTTGCGAGGATATCGACATCGAGCGCCTAGCCTTAACTTGTAAACTAGCACTTGGCCCGACATGGGCACACCTTCGGCCGGGTGGTACTGTCCCAACCGGAGGAGGATCGACATAGGCTCCTCGAGGCGTACCGGTGGATGCAATTTTGCGAGAGATATTTGTACCGGAGGCGGTGTACAACAGAGCGACCTTATAGAAGGCATACCTCAAGAAATTGAACCCAAGTTTCAACAACTCCCAATCTCGAGCATCTGAAAGCTGCTAGTGACCCATCATGGGGTATGCCGTGAAAGCGTTTTTAATTTTGGCTCTGCGATCATATGCCCTCCGGGGGTGTCTGAGGGCGAATTAGGCTCGATTTTAACACATTGCCACCGCTAGCGGCGTGTTAAGAAAGCTTTGTTAAGGGGCTGCCCTTTGCGGTGTTGGCCCAAGCCCAATTAAGGGAAGGCGAAGCGTTTTGCGCCTTTTCTCACCGGCGAAGGGCGCGTATCTTGGTGGGAGACCGTTTTACGTACCACCTCCGTTCCACCGCCATGATGGTTTCTTTGTGTTTGAAAGCAGTTCAAAGGCGCAACCCTTGAATTTCTTCGTGTATAAAAAAGAAACCCCGGTAGCGAATATCGCTTCACCACCACCTTTAGTTTGTTGAGTTTTCTTTTCCTCGGCGACTCCCAAGAATCTCCACCCACCCCGCCTAGAGAGCAATGGCAAACATCATGGAGATGATCTGGGATGGATCGATCTGACCCTTACAAGGGAGGAAGAAGAAGCCGCCAGAGCCGCCGCCTAAGCTCGCGAAGATGAGCTCTGGCGATTCGAGATGAGGCGGAGGTCTCCGAAAGAATCCCTTAGGGTTCGATCGGCGGGCTCCACAACTCTTCAAGGTCGCCTCCCTCTGAAGGGCGCACTAGTTGCAGCCCTCTTCGCGCACACGAGGGTACAACCGAGGCCCTCTCGGCGGGGGTTTCTTCTTTTGTTCCTCAGCGAGCGGCGAGCCCTAGCTCGATGTCTTTGTGCCATGGAAAATATGTAATCAGGCCTAAGAGCCCTTTCAATGAAGATCCTTCGTCATCTTTTTGGTGTTTATGCTTCAATTCTGCAATGCTACTTTTCCTCGACTTGATCTCGAATCAGCAACATCGCCTCATCCGAGTAGTTAGGCTCGTCCGCTCCTAGGCAGGCAGTCGGCGCTCGTCTGAGACCTCCCCGAGGGAACCACTCGGCGGCCGAGTGATTATTAGGCCCCTGCGGAAAGGCGTATCCAGCTAGACTAAGGCCCGACCTGAATGCGAAACTATGTCCGTTGCGATAAATTAGGAACGAGGCGAAAGTAGTTCACCTCGCTCACTTTTCGCGCCCGATCGATTAGCTTCTCCAAAGACACTCCGCCACTAGGGTTCCCATCCGCCGTCACCTCCACCACCACCCGTCTCCAATCGCAATGGCTCCACCCTCCCCCACCGCCACTGAGGCAGCTAAGAGGGTGAAGAAATGGATGAAGTCCATCACGACGGAGCGGAGGTGCAAGCCAATCCTTGGCGTGCTCCTCCAAGGGTTCGTATCTTAGCGTCTTTGCCGCGGCGTCCTGCCCCACCCCTCGTCCGGACAAGGTAGTGGTCTTTGAGTCGTTCTTCCTCAGCGGCTTCGGCCTTCCTTGCTCTTCCTTCTTCCGGGGTTTGCTTCATTTTTACGGGATTGAGGCTTCGCATTTGAACCCCAATTCCATTTTCCATATCGCGATCTTTGTCCATGTCTGCGAGGCTTATTTGGGGATCGCTCCTCATTTCGACCTCTTCAGATTCCTCTTCCTTCTCAAACCCTACCACAGCAAGGACAATCCCAAGGCCGCAGGCGGCGCGGGAATCCAACTGCGGGAAGGGGTCAAAAAGTTTTACTTCGATCTTCGCTTTAAAACCTCCAATAAGGGCTGGCACTCGGAGTGGTTCTATGGTGCCAACTCTCCTCCGGCCCTCCCTTCCTTTTCCGGCGAGTGCCCCACAGTCCGTCCCTCTTGGACTTCCCTCCTCACCGATGACAAGTTGAGCCAGGTGAAGGAACTTCTTGTTATTCTCCATGAGCCAAGTCTGCTGGGTTGACGGAGTTGGGGTAGTGTGGAACTATACCCAGCGTCGTATCCAGCCCATCAAGGAGAGGTCCATCCCGCCAGTACTCGGGGACCCAAGACACCACTCGAAACCCACGAAAACCTCACGCGAAGGAGGTCATCGGTAGAGTGGTTGAACTTTTGCTCAGGCACGGAGATAACCCGATGGATTGCCCGGCTCTGTATAGTTTGGGATACTTGCCTCCGTGATGAGAAGACCCTTCTCAACTCAACCGCAATTTATCAATTGTAGAGTCAGAATTAATATGATACGATATGTTGCAGGGGCGTGAGGCCTTCTTCTCCGCTCCCCCGGTCCCGGAGGCTCTGCTCCCCAAGAGGGCACCTGCATGGCGTCTGCCGAAGGCTCAGCGGCTCCTCCTCCGCCAAAAAGGCAGGGAGGATGCTCCAAGGACTCGGATGAAGAGGATGAGGATGACGACACCGCCCCGCTTCTTTTCCGCCGCCGTCGCCCAGCGGCGAAGTCGCCACCAGCCCAGGCCACGCAACCGCAGAGCCCTCCGCCACGTCAGTCTGCAGGCCCAAAGGCCGCGTCTGGGCGAAGAGGCGCCAAGCTTCGGGTCCGAGTGGTTCGGACATGAAATTCAAGATGAAATCGTCCCGTCACACGTACTCTTTCGTAACGCCATGATTTCATAATTTGTAGAGATGCAAATCTTGAAAGAACTCCAAGTGCTTGTAGAAAACCGGTGGATGACGATGACGAACAGCCTCAGACTTCCGGAGGCTCGGCTCGGCCTACTTCTCCTCGTCGGACTCGGGCCGTCGCCATAAGCCGTCAATCCTCGTCGGCGAAGGGAAGATCCCACTCGGCTCGCGCAGAGCCGAAGTCGAGGATTTCTCGCCTCCGCCAAAGCTCCCACTCCACCTTCCTGAAATGGCGGAAAGAGATGGAGGGCTCGAGGTCGACGACAGGCGGGAAGCGAAGAATGGGAAGTGTTGGAACAAGTGACCGCCATCAAGCCGAGATGTACAAGGTAACTTCTTCTCTCTGAATCCTCGCTCTGCACGGGATCCCACTAACGACCCTCTATCCTTCACGCAACACATGAAGGAGAGGTCGAGCGAAGACCGGTGCATGGAGAAAGCGGTGGGTGAGCTAAAGGCGCGATGAGTTTGACAACGCTACAGTATGCCGCTAGCGGCGAGCCGTGGCGGATCGAAGAGCTCCACCGCGAAGTCACTGAGCTTCGATTCCGCCACGTGGAGGAGTCCGACACAAACCGAGGTATAAACCCCAACCCATGCTAAATCTCTAAGAAGGATGTTTCGTAGGTGATGGTTCCCAATATTTGCTGTCGAGTGCAGCTCTGAAGGCGAGGCAGAAGGCTCTGGAGGCGAGGCAGAAGGCTCTAGAAGAGGTAGTCCGCCAAGCCAACGCTCGAGCCGAGGGGTCGGCTAAAGAGTTGGAAGGTAACCTTTCTCAACTGGCTCTCCCTGGCTCAGCCTCATTGACACCCGGCTGACATGTCATCCGACTGGTTATGCAGAGCTTCGCCGCCGAACCTCGACGGGGATTGCCCCAACAATTGAATGCCTCTATCCGGATGAAGAGCCGCCGAATGATCCCGAACTCCTGGTGGCTCATCTTGAAGCCATTCCCAAGCGGATCAAGGTCTTCACTCGGGGGGCCGCAATAACGTGCACCAGCCAAGGCCTTGCCATCGCGAAGTCAAACTATCCTCGCTTTGGGTACGGGGCCGTCAAGGATGGGTTTGCTTGCTTTCGGAAGAAGAAGGGTGAGCTTCTGTTAGAGGAGGTTCGTCCATTGCTGTCCAAATAGTGGATCGCTTGGACTGTATCGCGTTCGTAATAAAAACTTACGGTTGATCCCGATCTTGGTGATCAAACTTATCCGAATAATATGTATTATCCTTTTTCATGAGACGCATTGGCCGATTGGTCCAGCCCCCGAGTGCTAGGAAGCAGCACTTGGCTTTCTTCCTATGCAACCGCGAAGTAGCTAAACATTGTCGAAAGGATATAAACGCACCATTACTCAAGAATTTTCATAGTACTCGAATGCGATCAGCACATGTAGAGAGAAAACAACTTTATTAAAAAGGACAGGGTGCGGTTGACTCCGCACACTATTTAGTGTAGCCCCCGACTTACTGCTTGGTCGTTTACGGCAAAGTAGCAAGTCAAAAGAAAGGGAACTAATTACAAGTTGCTTGAATACAGAATTCTAAGAATAGAAACGACGTAGCTGCTCGATGTTCCAGGTGTTAGGCACGTCGGATCCGTCTTCACGTTGCGGTAGGTAAGCCCCGGCGGTCACCTCAGCGATCAAGTAGGGGCCTTCCCAGAGTGGGGAGAGTTTATGCTCGTGCTTCTGATTCCTGCGGAGGACCAGATCTCCCTTGGAGAACGCACGGCCCCGGATGTGGCGCTGATGGTAACGACGCAGGCCCTGCTGGTACTTGGCTGATTGGATCACTGCTGCTTCCCTGGCTTCCTCAAGCCGGTCGAGTTCTTCGTACCTTGCTTCATCCGTCTGATTATCGTTGTAGCCGGCAACCCGAGGGGACCGGAACTTCAATTCAGTCGGGAGAACTGCCTCTGAGCTATAAACTAGGAAAAAGGGGGTCTGCCCGGTTGCTCGACTTGGGGTCGTTCTAAGCCCCCAGAGCACCGAAGGCAACTCCTTCACCCGGCGCGTTGCGTATGGCTTTAGACGATCGAAGATTCGGGCTTTGAGCCCTTGTAGCACCAATCCGTTGGCGTGTTCAACCTGTCCGTTGCTCCTTGGGTGGGCCACCGAGGCGTAGCAGATTTTGATGCCTAGCTCCTCGCCCCAATCTTGAAATTCGCTGCTCTTGAATTGAACGCCATTGTCGGTGATGATGCGATTGGGCACGCCGAAACGCACAACGATATCCCGAAAGAAATCGCGTGCCTTGGTCGCCGTAATGACTGCAACCGGCTTGGCTTCAATCCACTTGGTAAACTTGTCGATGGCGACGAAGAGATGAGTGAATCCGCCTGCGCTCGCTTGAGGGGGCCCACCATGTCCAGATTCGGGCGGCGAAGGGCGGAGATCGAATCGTCTGTAGATCTTGCGCCGGCATGTGGATTTGCCGAGCGAAAAACTGACACCCGTCACATCTGCGTACTATATTTTCCGCATCCGTGACTGCGGTTGGCCAGAAAAATCCCTGCCGATAGGCTTTGCCTACCAGGGTGCTTGCTGCTGCGTGATGCCCGCACTCTCCCGAGTGGATTTATTGAGTAGATCCTGCCTTCTTGCTCGGATATGCGCGCCTTAGTACCGGGCGCTTTTTCAAAGCTCGTCCCGACTACCTTGTAGCTTTTGCTTGGCGTGTGATGCACTCGGCGAAGCCGATCTTCAGCAGCTCATCACGAAGGAGATAATCTAAGTAAAATTTGAGTCCACCCGGAATGATTAGCGATACCTCTGCGTCGGGTTCGTGCTTTCCTTGATCTTCCCGGTGCGGATGGTAGTTTGATTGATGGCACGCGTAGCTCTTGGGAAAACACCACTCGGGACCCAGGCCGAGTGGATCCCATCCGTGCTAGCTCGCTCTGCTTGCCGTTGTCGCGGCGAACACGTGAGTAAGCTCGATCCGTCGAACTTGTCTTCCGGTTATGCGTACCTCGACGATAAGCCGCCATATTGTCGCCGATACAAGACCACTCTTTACGGACTTGGTTGACCACGAGTTGAGAGTCGCGCGTACCATTAACAGCTCAACGCCGAAGCGATATGGCAACGCTGAGCCCGTGGATGAGTGCCTCGTACTCGGTGGCGTTATTCTTGACGGCAAACAATATCTCGAGGGCGTGCGTAGCTTCTTTCGGTCGGCGATATGAGCAAAATCCAGCCCAGCGGCGAGCATGAGGGAACCATCAAGTACATTGTCGATGACTCGAGATTCTCCTTTCTGCTTTGGGTTTGGGCTTCATTCACTCGGCGACGAAGTCGGCCAACGCTGGGATTTAATGGTCGGTCGAGGCTGAACTTTATTTCAAAGGCTCCAAGCTCAAGCGCCCACTTGGCAATCCTCCCAGTGGCCTCCCGATTGTGGAGTATGTCTCCAAGCGGGAAAGAAGTGACCACCGAAATTTCATGCTCTTGAAAATAATGTTTGAGCTTCCGCGATGTGAGTAACACAAAGATCTGAAGCTTTTGAACTTGCGGGTACCTTATTTTTGACTTCGCCCAATACTTAAACTTCTGAAGTAGACCGGACGCAGATACCTTTTGAAGGAGCCCTCTTCGTCTCGCTCCACAACCGGAGGCCAGCTGCGATGGCGTGGGTCGTTGCACCAATGTAGAGTAAAAGGGCTCTGGGGCATGGGAGGGACTAACAGGCGGAGTGGTGAGGAACCTCTTTAGATCTTCAAAGGCTTCTTTGTGCTTCCTGCATCCCACTCGAAAATCGTCTTGTCGGCGTAAGAGCTTAAAGAAAGGCATGCCTCGCTCCCCAAGTCGGAAGCGAATCTACCGAGTGCCACGATACATCGATGAGCTTCTGACGTCCTTCGGTTGGCGGAGGCTTCATCTTAAGGATAGCGCCGACCTTCTCTCGATTTGCCTCTATCCCCGATTGGAGAAGATGAATCCGAGTAGTTTGCGGGACGGGACCCAGCGCACTTCTCGGATTCACTTCATCCAAACACTCTCGGGCTCTCGAATGTCTCGGTCGGATCTGTTATGAGATCCCATCTGGACTTGGTTTTTATGGCGGCGTCGTCGACATATGCCTCCACGTTATGTCCGAAGTTGAGTGTGAAAACACCGTATCGTCGTCGCCGATAAGTCGCACCAGCGTTTTCAACCGAATGGCATTGTGATATAGCAAAAAGCACCAAAGGCGTAATAAATGGCGTTTTGATGCAATCCTCTTCCTTGGTGATCGATGATAGCTTTGAGTAGGCGTCCGAAAACTTCAGAGCTCGCACCCGGCGGTGGAGTCCACCACTTGGTCGATCGGGGAGTCAAAAGGATCCTTGGGACACGCCTTGTTGAGGTTTGTAGTCGACACACATGCGTCATGTCTTGTTTTTCTTCTGGACCAGGACCGGATTAGCGAGCGAGTCAGGGTGATACACCTCTTTGATGAACCGAGCGGCCAACAATTTGGTGATCTCACTCCTTATGGCGTCCTTCCGATCCGGGACGAATCTTCGTAGGCGTTGCTTGACGGGCTTCACCTTTTCGTCGACGTGGAGGGAGTGCTCGATCACCTCCCTCGGAACACCGGGCATGTCCGAAGGTTTCCAAGCGAACACATCCCGTTGGCGGAGGAAAGTGACGAGCGTCTTCCTATTCTTTGTCGAGCCTGTCCCAATCACGGCCGTTTTGGTCGGATCAGACGGGTCCAACAGGATCTTCTTTGTTTCTTCGGCTGCTTGGATGGAGGTTCTGGTCTGCTTCTTGGCGGGGACATCCCTTTCCTCTTGAAGGTTTGCGACCTCCAGTCGGATCTTCTCCATCTCGGCGGATGAGTCAATGCGAGAGTTTTCGCAGCTCTCATTGCCGCAGAGCGAGGATCATTAACGTCACCAGGGAGGGTGATTACACCGTTGGGACCTGGCATTTTTAAGACGAGGTAGGTGTAGTTGGGAACCGCCATGAATTTGGCAATCCCCGGCCTTCCCAAGATGGCATGATATGCCGTCTCGAAATCGGCCACTTCGAAGCTCGGACTCTCGGTCCGATAATTATCCTTGGTTCCGAACGTGACTGGCAGAGAAATCTGTCCGAGTGGTACTGCGGACGTCCCGGGGATTACCCCGTGGAACGGAGATGATCCCTGTCATAGCTCGGAACGGGGAATATTCATTTGGTCCAGGGTCTTGACGAAAAGGACGTTGATCCCGCTCCCGCCATCGACCAGGACTCTTTTCAGCTTGCTTCCTCGCACGACCGGATCCAGCACCAGTTGGTACCTCCCAGGGAAGGCGATACGGTCCGGGTGGTCCGATCGGTCGAAGGTGATGGGCACCTCGGACCAGCGCAAGTATTTTGGCGTCGCGGGCATGATAGCGTTGATCTCCCGAGTGGTAAGCTTTTGCTTCCGCTTGGACTCGTCCGCATCAGAGCCTCCAAAGATGTAGTTGATCTCGCGCTCGGCGTCTTGGTAGTCTCCATCAGGTTTCTTGCCTTGACCGCCCTTAGCCGACTGGTTCGCGCTGTGGGCGAACTTCTGCAGAATGAGGCAATCTTTGGCGGAATGTTTTCCTTTGGGATGAAAGGACATACGAATCCATCACTTTCTTATGTCGTTGTCGTTGGGGGGCTTAGGCCGGTTGCGCTCCATGTTGGCGACCATCTCGTCCCCCTTCCGTTTCTTATCTTTGGGCTTGCCTTGCTCGTCATGGGGCTTCTTCTTGGGGCCTCCGTCGTTGCCACCACGATGATTTGCGATGGCTTCTTCAGCTTCGGCCTCCTGGTCCGCCATCGTGAACATGGCTTTGAGATTACGCGGGGGGTCTCGGGTCATCTGCCTGATCAGCTCCTCGGATTGGCATCCGGCGAAGAAGGCGTCGATGACTGTTCTGCTCCGAAACGTCCCGGATCTCGTTCTTCTTCTTGGTGAAGCGCTTGATGAACTCGCGAAGAGTCTCATTCTTGCGCCGGTGTAGCTGTCCAATCTCCCATCTCCCCGCGGGCCTTTCGTAGGTCCCTTGGAAATTGGCGATGAACTGCTCCTGGAGGTCGTCCCAAGACTCGATAGAGTTCTCCGAGTCCGTTAGCGAATCTGCAGGCGGTTGGGGTCAAAGCGACCGCAAGTAATTTGCCATGACGTTACGATCTCCTCTGCTTGCCGATCGCTAAGGCGTAAACTGCAGCCGATTCTTTGGATCCTCTCGCCATCGAACTTGTCGATGCCTTTGAGGTTGAAACCATCCGCCAAACCGCTCGGCAAAGGTCCGGGTGAAGGCGAATCCTCCAATGGGCGTGGCGCCTCCTTGTTGAGGATCTCTTGTGGCGCTCGGCGCGGCCCGGCGCCGCTCTTGGCGGTGGTCGTGCCGGTGGCGGTGCTCGGCTTGGTCATCGTCGCGGCGACTTTGACGGCCCCGAGCTCCGCTTCGCCGTATTGCGCTCCCGCCGTTTAACCGATATCTGGCGAAGATCATGGGCGGCGGCCGGTGGGAGCCGCTTTGCCGAGGCGAGCCCGTTCGATTCTGAGTAGATCATTGCGTGCGAAGCGGTCGGAGCGGGCATTGCCTCGTTACATTGTATGGCGGCCATCTCGACCATGGCGTTGCTTTCGGCGAGTGCGGGCGAGGGCGCCTTGAGAAGTTGTGGCGCGATAGTCTCAAGAAGAGTCTTTGACGCGATGACATTAGCCCGGGAGTATTTTAGACCTCTCGATCCTCGGCTTCACCGCTGCTCATTACGGACATCGCGGCGCGCGCGAAGTTGCTTGTCGCGATCTCGTTTTCCACGGACGAGGATCGAGAATCGCGGCGTCGGTTTCCTCGTCTGCGACGATCGGGAGACGGAGTGGTGATCATCCGCGCCTAGGGCGAAAACCTCTCGGTAGTTTGAATTTCAGCGCTCCGTCGGACTCGAGTCGAGGCGGAGAGGTTGACTTGCTCGCTCATCCGATGGGTTGGCCACCATTGATGACACCCACGAACATAGATGGATCGATCCGAGTGGATCGGCGTGCTCGCCGACCGGTTATCTCCTATCCGAATAACCGAGGAACCCGGTCTGAGTCGCGACGAATTCTCGAGTCGGAGGAAATCCATCGGCGAAGGGTTGTTGGGCGAAATAAATTCACGCCCGGCGGTCGAGCCCGCCGAGTTCTTTTTCGTCGGCCTCCAGGGGAGGCGCGAAGGCGAACAGCGAGGGGGTCAATCCGTAGAAGGCGTTTGCTAGATTCTCCAAGCCATAAGGCAATGGGTCACATTGATCGCGCGCGCCCTCTTGCGAAGGAATCTCTCCGGGGGGAGAGAGGTGCAGATTGCCGACGCCGTCGGCGATGAAGTCCAGGCTGCCGAAGCGAAGAGACTCTCCTAGCCTCATGGCGACGTACGGCGATCTTGGAAAAGCCATCTAACTTGAGAGATGATCTTGACGCTGCCCCCTACCTGGCGCGCCAACTGTCGACAGGTGACTGACTGGGGGGTCACCGCCGGCAATGAATTTGTACGAGGGGACGCTAATCAAGAACTAAGCCAGATGGGTAACACAAGACAGGGTTATACAGGTTCAGGCCCTCAACGGAGGAGGTAATACCCTACTTCCTATGTTCTAGGATTATATGGTGTATCAAGATGCGAGATGCAAGATGAAACTATGCGTATCTGTGTCTCTCTGCCGATGACCTCTACCCCCTCCCTTTATATAGTGTAGGGGGAGATAGAGTTACAGGATATCTTGGGATCCCTGGTAACTAATTTTGTTATGCAGTTACATAGAATGCATGTGTCGATCTGCTAATTACATGGAGATAGATTATATCCTCGGGAACTTCCTTGCGGCTCAGGCCGTACGTAGCCCGAGTGGTCTTTATCCTCAACCGGGTGACTCGGGTCGCCCCCTATCTGCTCCCTTATGGGCCTTCTAGAGGATACCCGGGGCCCATACAGTCCACAAACATCCCATTTCAATTTAAATTATTTTCATTTGTAATTTTAAATTTAAGTTTTCCCCACTACTCAATAATCAATACCCGCATGCCCGCACCTAGCAATTTTTTGAATTTTTGACTACTAAATTTGAAATTCTGAAATTTAAACATTATTTAGTACTTTAATTAACAAAGCTATATCTGTTCAATATTCGTCAATTCAAACATGACAAAAATACCTACCTTAAAAATTAACAAAATGCAACATTCCTAATTTTTATTTCAAAATCATAGCAATTTTGAACAAATATTGAAATAAAATTCAAACAAAAAGGGATATGGAAAAATGTACAGTCTCGACGGCTTATAACGAACCGTCGAGACTGTTGGCACTTGTATCGACGGCTTAACGTCTAGCAGTCGACAAACATAGACGGTGTCACCCCAGGCCGCCTCCCCGTGGGCCTTCCCCAAGAAAACTCGACGGCTGTACTATGGCCGTCGAGACTGCCCCGTTGGCTAGCGTTGTATCGACGGTATCTCTATGGCCGTCGAGACTGCGTTGCACGTATATCTCTATGGCCGTCGAGACTGCGTTGCACGTATCGACAATTGTTTCTTGGCCGTCGATTTAGTATTTGGCAGTCGACTCTATTTTCGTTTCCTGTATTGTGGCCAATGGGCCGGCCCGGTTCGACTCGATTTAGGCCAGTTGGTTCGGTTACTACCGAACCGGGTCGGTCTGGTTTCATATGGGCCGGTCCATTTTAATTTAAAATATCTAAATAAATTAAGAAAAAACCCGTATATTTCACAAATATACACTATAAATAGAGTAAATACATTATACTCCATATCATTAGAAATATATATAAATGAATATATTTAATTAAATAAATATGCTACAGTGACGAACCGAGAAAAATACGGCACTCATCACAATATGCGTAGGTGTCCTTGAACATCACTCCTTCGGTTCTTCCAGGCATGTCTATCGTGATGAACTGGTCTCGATAGGCCCATACACATTTTATTTTATATCGAGAGTTGCTAGCATATGGCATATTGTAGCAATGGTATAGGTGTTCCGCATAAAACACCAAGAAAAATACGGTGGGAAACACATGAAATCACTTATAATACACCACGTGAAACAGTCATGAAATGCAACACATAGAAAATGTTAATGAAACACAACACAAAACACATAAAACACCATACTGTTGCAACGATATATCGTCCATTAATATTTCTGCTTTATTATTAAGGAATAAATTGAGAATGTGATAAAGTTGAGTGCTTATTATATGCCTCAAAGTTGGTCATTCTCGATAATATGCCCTAAAGCTGCTTGCCCGCTTCATAATATGTCATATGTGTGTATTTCAAGTATTTGAACATAATTTTCTTGGCTCATTGAGGTGCAAAGATATACTTCTACACCTCCCTCCCACATATGGTCACTATTCGAATCAAACTTGATCATACCAACATCATATCGATCGAGACTGCCAAATCAACTACACCCAATTGGTCCCATCGAGCAGACCACATAGAGTGGCTGTGTCCACACAATAACGTGAACCGATCCTGCAACCCCATGTCATGACTTACCAAATGAAACATTTGTTTTATCATATGTTGCTACTACTACTATCAAAGATGCAATGGGAGGTCGGATGTTACAAAGCATGCAGTGCCATGAACTAAGGCCGGGAAAAAAAAACTGGTGGCTCGCTGCTCGACTCGGTTAGCTCAAAGCTAAAAATAAGCCCGAGCCGAGCCTTGCATCACATTGCCACATTGGATTAACCCCTGCCACCTTGCCTTGTGTCTAGCTTTAGGCCTTGTCTTCGGTAAGATCGTCTCATTGCGTATTAGTGTATTCAGTGAAGTTTGGTATTTTATATAAATTTATATGTTGTGATAATTTGTAACTATTTTTTCGTGACTTTTATTATTTCTTTCAAAGATTCTAAAACTATTTTTAATTATTTTTTAATAATTTTTAGATCTTATTTCGAGGGCTCTCAAATTTGCTACAGTAATACGCCAACGTAACGATACGCCGGAAAGAACAGGCCTCAGTGAACATGAACCACAGACCGCGCGCGCGTGGGCACGCTCCCACGGCTAGTTGTGAATTTTTTCAAAGGTAAACACCGGTGCGCGCAGTCCAAGCTGCCGCTCTGGCCGCTGTCCAGTGTCCACTGCGAGCGGAGGTCGAGGACACATGCAGGTAGACGGTGTCTACCTGCCCTTCTCCATTGTTTTCTCGCGGTGTGCTAACTGCCAAGCTTACTAGCCTCTCTTTCCCGGACAAGCCGCACACGTACGTACATCTTTGCAGTTTGCACGCAGCTCAAGCAATGCGCAGACAAGTATGGTGGTTGAGTGAACAACATTACAAACAAACGAACGGCGAGGGAGAGTATATATATGGGCAGCAGCGAAACATGCGTGGTGGCTCTAGCCTCCAGGGCCAGGCTTCGTGCCGGTTCCGGACCGGAGCTTCACCGACCACCGGGATCAAGGAGAAGACTTTTGAACCTCGTTCTTTTCAGTGTAAAGTTGAGTTGAGCTTTACTGTAACAAAATTTGTTATTTTTATATAGTCTATATGTTCTAATAATTTTTAATGATTTTTTCAAAACATTTTGTATTCATATCAAAGATATTAAAAGTATTTTTTAATTAATTTTTTTAGCCTCTTTAGATCTCTTTTTGAAAGCTCTCGACTTTTACTACAGTAAAACTCAACTTTGCTAAACGATGAAAAGAACGAGGCCTTGATCGCTTTCACCGTTATATAGTATGGTTTTTTTCATTGTCTTAAAGTAGAATTGTTATTAGCATTTATTGATATGGAATTTCACTCGAGGAATTGATACTCGAGGTGTGGAGGACGTCTTTGTTAGAAAACAGTAGAAAAAAGAAGATGAGATTCAATCTACTAGAACTAACTTGTACATACATAATTTACCCAGACACGACGCACATAGGCGGAATAACTAGGTTTGTCTAGCAGGATCGGCTCTGTTAACTGTTAACGTATATGATTAGATTGAAATTGTTCTTTGCATACAATTTGATCATGACACATGACTCTCATACATGTGTGTTCGAGACTGTTATATTTTGAACTGGCATACAAACATGTCTGATCGTGGTCGGTGGTATGATTCAGAAGTCTCATGGTTTTCCGCAAAACATATGGATCCTACATGACATTGAAAGTGGAGTGTATAAATTGGTCTCCAACCTTTCAGCCTCACATGCGATTTTTTTTAGCTAAACTCACATGCGATTATGAGTGCACTATTAAAGACAGAAAAAATAGCGAGTAGATCCGATAGCCCACGAACCATAACAAGGACGAGCACGTACGTACGGTCTCAAGCGGCGTTAAGGCCGTGGCGGCATTTAGACCGACGATGACAAGAAGCCAGAGCCGAGACTGGGACGGGCGACTGACCAAACGCACGTACTGCTTATATTGGCTTAATTAGCAAACGATGGCTCCTGGTTACGCATGAGACGGGTACAATTAATTGTTTTGGAGACCATGGTCTCTGCCTGTCTCGTCTGGCTACCTAGCTTCACGGCCGGAGAAGACAACAATCCGGCAGTCGCTACATGGTCCTGGACGCTGTCTTGCTCGTCTCTACATATGTAGGCACGCAGGGGTTACACAATTACACTGGATCGTCACGGTGAGACGTGCAATGGACAAGGAATCGGGCATAAAAACCGGCCCAATTGTGTCGTACGGACGTGCAATGGGACTACTGCCACTGGTGTCCGGACAAAATATATATAGGGGGCAACAAAACGGCGAACAGAAGCCACTGATTTTCTGTTTCACAACTATTTCAAAATCACAACATTTTCATTAAAATATTGGTTCTAAAAAATAGCAGCCACTTGTTTTTAAGTTTAAACGGATAACTTTTTTTAGTCAATACATATTGTTTATCTACCTTCCTATAACTTTCTGACCTGGATCCAAGAAGGAAGATGTATGGCCTCCCTCGAACAAAAGAAGGAAGTATGGGAGTTTACCGGTAGGCAATGACCACAGCCGAAGTAAAGTGCTCAGCTCAAAGAAAGAAGGTGGTGGGGGCTTCGAAGAGTGAATAAGTTCGTTCGCAGTGATGTGTAATCTCTTCAAATCGAGAGATCAAAAAGAAATGCTTTTAGGCAGGCTTACTTGCTTAGTATGTATTTTTTATACAATCAAAGACCAGGATAGCAATTCTGGACCATAGGCATAGCAGCACATAGGTATTCTCTCTTCTTTCTCAATTCAGGGAGGACACTATCTTAATTCTAGTGAAAAGGCAGAAGCAAGTGATGGACTCCTAGCCCTTGCTTCGGATACTAAAAAAAAGAACTGATAACGGGTAAAAGGCTTGAGATCCTCCCAGATCTCGCGATTCGGCTAGAGATAGAGAAACTTCATTCCACCGGTAAGAACTTCAAGGTTGAGTAGACATTAGCTCAACTGCTAACCTTTCTTTCCTTAACAGCTATTGGCACCAAAACTCCAATCTACGAACTACCTAAGCTAAGCTTCCCGGTACTAGAAAGATAGGCTTTTCAGTAAGTTCACTCAAATCGGCTATGGGAACAAGAACTTGGTTGGGCACGCATTCTGCCACCTAAACCTACCCTTGACAACGTATACTTTCTAAGCAAATGCAAGAACTGCTAGTGATTCTATGACTTTTTATAGGTAATTTACACTATTTGTCACTTAGTTTTATAGTGAAAATTTAGGTATTTTATATTAAAAGAATTATATACACTTATGCATACATTATTCTCTGCATTTTTGTTGAACAACTGGTTTGTTGCTGTTTGTAGGTAGACATCTGATTTGCAAGTGGTCACCTGCCACTAAATCGATCCCTTAAATTATATGACAAAACGGACGGCCATCATAGTAACACTTACAACACAACTTCGTATAAAGATCAACCATCTACTAGAAGCCATATGAAAAACATATTGCATCACTCACTCAAAACAAGAATTTGTATTTTGCCTGTTACGGTGCTTGTACTAGTTACATGCTAGACATTTTATACACTCCCTAAATGATATATCATTTTCTCAATAAAAATAAGTATTACATAAGTCACTACAAGAAGAAACCCCCTATAGCAACGTATACATGCATTGCTGAAAGCTCAAATATGCATTGCTATGGTCTACACCAACGCATTTAATCTGCGTTCTTTGTAGAAACCGTAGTAAAGGTCTATTACTACGTATAGAGATCCGTTGGTAACAGTAGTAGAAAGCGTTGTTGGCTAACTACGCTTATCCATGCGTTGGTAATTTGAAAAACACGGATGACGCATACGCTAACCACGATTATGCATGCGTTGCTAGTTATAATCAATTGTATGATTTTAGTTATTTAGTAACTGTAGCAGCAGATGTAGTTACACAAAGATACATCCGTATATGTTAACCATGCACCAAGGTAAATATTTGCAAATTATGTGAAAAACTTAATTATCAAAAGGAATGCAAACAATAGGAATATAACAAGAATATTATTGAAATCATATTATAAATAGAAATTGTCATATTCCACACTAAACATCATCTCGTGTTCCGTAATACAAGACATAGACATTTTATCTAGTACATCAATAATAAAATAAATAAATAAATAGAAAACATACGCAGCCCCATCTATCCTTTCTTTGCATTGGACATGTTCTTTATAGAATCATCCATTTATCTTGTCAACCTACCATGGAAATGTTGAATACATTAATACACCATTCTAAAATAAATCAGGCTAATAAAAAATAATTGAAAGAATCACTTACAAAAGTTGCAGGCCACGCAATGTTAGCTCCCTCTGCATGGCACATTAGTTTGTAGCTTTTATATGGACGTATTAATTCTTCATGTTTTTCTATTGCAACATCCACATGTACCATCCAAAATTCATTTCCTAGTTGAACACCATGGAGTTCCTCTTTTGGATCACAACTCATGATCGTACCAACTGCCACATTCTTGTTTGCTTTTTTCCAGCTCTTCAAGAATACTTTAGTCCCAATCTAATTGGCATATACAAGTACGCGAATAAGTAAATATTTAACAAAGTAAGCAATTCATCACTGTAAGGGTTGTAAAGAATCATACCGTCATAGGATTATTATCCAAAATTTTCATTATATTGCTTTGTAGGTTCTACAACATATATAAGATAAAAAATTAGTATAGCACTAAAGTGATTTGAAAAATAAAAACATGTAAGACATGTTACTTTAGGGATCATTCCTGAAGAAGCTCCTTTTGACATCTTTTTGATCGGAACATCATCCTAATGAAAGAGTTTAAACAATCAAACACACAATATTAAAATAATAAAAAAACATTGCATAGAGATGGGTAGATGATTATTATAAAAATATGTGACCAATAAAAATGTAGTTGCTCAAATAACTTACTCGAACACTAAATGCCTGTCTTGAGCAATATGAAGATGCTTCCTTCTCAACAACCTGTTTGTGTGTGCAGTTTTAAATAATCACATACTTTAGATAGATGCTAAAACTTTAATTAATCACCTTAGTCGCATTAGTATGCTTGTTTCCATTGATATTATTGTTTCCCAAGTCATGAGTCTCAACACTCTGCCATGAAATCAACAATAAGAAACAAATTCAGAAAACAAATGTTACTGTAAATAAATAATATTTGTAGTCTTATAGTATCTTTCAATATTCCAGCTCAGTTTCATTATTCTGTGTTGCGATTGTTAAAACGTTAGAAACAAATTCTTACGAAAATATAATAATCATCATCATGTCTTGACAATCAATTATGGTTATAAGTTCTACATAATTAAGTTATGCACTAACCTTGTGCATGTTAGAAATTTTGTTTGCATGCATCACATCATACACAGCCAAAGTCCCTATGTCCTATAATGAAAGACAAATTTAGCATCAACAACCGTAAATATCAAATGTATCAAACTTCAATAGCATAACATATTCCTTCTCATCAATTATGAGTTCCAAACAATAGATCCATAAATAAATAAGTAAACCTTGTCTAGAGTAGAAAATTTGCTTGCAGGATGGATATTCTCATGTTCAATATCATTTTGCTTGTCCTGTAATGAAAAACAAGTGTTAAGTAAAATGATGAGTTTGAAACAATAAACCCATAATTAAATGAGACAACCTTGTGTAAAGAAGAACGTTTGTTTGTAGCCTCCAGATTGTCATGTTCAATATAATTTTGTTTTCGCTGTAACGAAAAAGAAGTCATAAATACATTTGCATGTTATTAACTGATAATAAGTTCACTGTGAGTCATTACCATTGATTTATTTTGATGCTGAGACTCACTAAAATTTTCAGTCTGACGATCAGCATATAATCTCTATGAATAACATAAGAAAATAAGAATTACACCATACTTATTAAGCAAAGAAAACATTACATAACATTTGTGAATATTTTTCTATGTACTTTAAGATGATACATACTTTCCTTATAGAAGGCGCCTCTCGAGGTGTAGGTGACAACTCTAAGCTTTCCTATGACACCAATTCAACAACAATAAGTATATTACATAGGTAAATGGACATGTTGTTAGACATACCTGATTATTTAATCTTCTTTCCAATATTTGTGTCTTCTCCCTTAGTTCCACCATTTCAATGTCTTGATTTTTTATATGTTGTTCATACTTCTCCATTTGAGTTTTAAGATATAGAACATCTTCACTTGTTTTCTCTTCCGATGAAATAAGTTTTATGTCCTGAAAGCGCTTAGAACTAGATAGATCAAACACTTCATTAGGACTTGCAACTAATCCTAATCCATGTATATGCCCAGGCTTATCATTTCCAAGTATTTTGTTTAACGCGTCTCCTTTCCATGCAGTTTTTCCATGACTTGTATCGGCCAAACATGGTTGACTATCTAAAAGAGTCTTCAAGTCACTCTGGACATATCACAAATGTAAACTAAAGCATTATATGAAAAAGAGAACAAAGCAAAATGACTTAGGACAGAAAATATACCACATGTCCATTGCTGTTCTTGTCACTTTTGGGCTGATGTGTGTGTATATACAAAAGAGCCCTATGTGGGTTCTTCTTATCAGGATCCTTTTGTCTCTATTGCATACATATAGAATTATTATGTTGTATAGAAAGTACAAGTGGAAAAATATAACTACATACGTAAAATATACCATTTCTTCTCTATGTCGAGCAAAACTTTTTGTTCCAGCCGTATGCGTTGACCTCTTGATTGATCATTTTTTCCTGTTTTGTTCACTTATATCCTATCATATAATTATTCCATATATTAATAATATATTATTAAAAAACACATGCAAATAGGAAACATTAATGAGCAAAAACACATAAAAATATTTGTACCTTGTTTTCTTACTCATCCAATTATTAATGAGCGAGAACCACTGATCCGGGATCACGCCTTTTGGAACATTGTTATAATTAGCTTCTTTGCTCTTATCCATATCGAAATGGAGAGCTTTAAGATTCGATTTATGTTGCCTCCATTTTTCTCCAACACTCTTTAATATGAATTTCTCCATGCAAGAAGGATAATGAAATCTCATCTACATATCAATCAAAATTATTTTTGTAAATAAAATTAATATGTAAAAAAGTACAATAAAAATAAAAATTGGGAAAACATAAATTTACCTTTATTTGGTGAAGTATATCCTTTTTATTCCTTTGTTCGTTGGTATCTTTTTCTTTGTATCCTATTAGTTTTCTCCAATCGCTGTAGCTTAAGCTACACAAGCATCCATTCCTAGCAATAATGCCTAAAAATTTTCCTAGAAGCCCAGCCTCTGGGCCAACTGGCTGATTGAGTTCATTACACTTGACCTCAATTTTGGTCCCTTTAGGTAGGTTCCAAACACCTTTCAACTTTGTCTTCCCACGCTTTGTTTTTTCTCCATTGTCAGCTGTTCAATTTCACATTGCAAAACAAAATTAAAGTCTATCAGGTTAGTATTAAAATTAAATATGCAATAAACTTATTACATTCAACATTACCATGACTATCATCGTCACTATCTGTCAAGCTTTCTTCAAATGATGGATCTTCTTGTCCATCCACATTATCTTGCTCATACGATAGATCATGTTGTTGACGGAGAATGTCTTGTTCCATATGTTCCTCCGACATACCTGTTGAACCACAGAAAAATTGACCTACAATTAACATTTATATTTGTTAAGTGAATCTCAGATTGAAACAAGCTAATTAATTGAAATTACCTTGAGCACCTAACTGGGAAGTTATCATGTTTCTTCTAATTGACCTTGTTGCAACACCAGCAGGTTCCGCTGGTGGTGCAGTTGCTCTACGCTTGTTGCTTGACTTTTTAGCATTTATAGCTGAATTTCCATATGCAATTTCATTAAGTTGGATGTTAAAGCATTGATGCCAAGTTCTTGTAGCCTTCTATTATTCTCCATGATACTCTTTTGCCGCTCTTTCTCATATTCAGTTAGTTCCGATTCTTACATGTATAAACAAATAAATGCAATTATGTCAGCAACCACATGATAGCAACAATATTTTCATTGAATTATATGAACCATATTGTAATATAGAAGACTAGATCAGTCCCAATGCATCTTTTTGTAAGCAATTTTTGCAAAAATAAAATCTTAGCTAATTATAATCGTACAAAACCTCCTATTGTACACGGAGACATCCTGAGGCAGCTGAAGGAGCTGGAAGATGGTGGCGAGGGTAAGTTCAAGGCCAATGAAGAGAAGCCTGCACAGATATTGGAAAAGGTTGTGGACGGAAAGACCAAGGAAGAGGATCATGTTGCTGAAGTTTGATGATATTCTGTAACTCTTTGAATCAGTTTACATTGGCTATATGCTTGTGACCTGAATCTGTTCATGTGTTTCTGTGTGTAGCAAATAACTACATAACTTTTGCTATCACTACATCAAATAAAAAAGTCTATACGAGTGTAAAGAGTTTATATAAGTTTATAGTGCCCCCACAGGAAATAATCCTGCAAGGCTGTGATGCTTGCGTTGTCATTACCATCAAATGAGTCTCCAAACTGTTTTTTGACAGGGAAGTCACCAAACCGTTATCAGTCAGCTTTAAAATTGAGACACAACTCCGTCGTCTGATCATAGCAACATGAAAATTTATCTATTTTGCTCGAATGTCACAGCTCTTCCAAGTGATGTCGAGTTTACCTAAAAAAAAAAACTTTTGTATGCACTGGTTGGTGGCAGATCAAACACACAAATTTTTAGCACATTGCCACTGATTACAAGCCAAATGAATACCAAATTTTAAGAGTCAGGAGAAGAAAGGAAAGAAGATAAGCTTTCGCTACAGTAGAGCCAAGGCGAAACAGAGGCATCTCGGGTGTTGGCGTCTCCCTTGCCTGGATCCGCCGCTCTCCGCCGCCGGCGGCCTGCGGGCTGGCGTCGGGGTGGGGGGGCGGCAGATCTGGGTGGGGGGTGTACAGCCATAGCCTTAGGGGTAGTTGTTGCAGACAAATAAGAGAGCCGGCGGCGGGTCGGTGTGATTCGGGTGGTGCTCGAGGAGGAGCTTCTGTAGGAACCGGTGCTGGCGCCGACTCCAGGTGGTTCTTCGCTCAAGCATCGCCGGATTGTGTCGCCCTGCGGTGGTTAGAGACCTCGTCGCGTTTCTGCGTATGAGGAGTTTTGCAGAGCTTCGGTTGGGGATTTGGTCCAGCGGTGAAGTCGTTGCCAGTATCCATCTCGGCCGGAGCGACTCTTCGTTCAGGGTATCTCGGGCGGGAGCATAGTAGTATTTTGGGGTTAGGGAAGAACGAAAGGTTGGATTCCTCTAGTTTGGTTGCTGAGTTTGGGAATGTTCTGTGTCTTCTTTGTGCCCGTGTTCCTGGTTAGTTCTTGTGGTCTATTAGGGTGGATTTTTCAGCTCTCTCGTCTTCATCAATGGCAGTGTTGTGCTGCTGCTAGTCCTCGAGTCAGATTTCAAAAGCCTCCACGTTTTTTCTTGATTTTGATCTACCAATTCCGCTTCCCGTTGTGGACGAGGTTGGGGAAGACGATGTTGAAGGCGCCGCTGATGGCTTCTAGAGCTTACCAGTGCGATGGTGTTGCAGGGGCAGCTCAATGTTTCCGGTGCACAGCATATAGGCCCTTGGAGGATGTTGTTGTTTTTTTCTTGTTGTGCAAGGGTCAGTATGTAAAAGGGATTCCAATCCTTTAAATGAATTTATATGTCCTTTCTCAAAAAAAAAAAAATGAATACCAAATTTTTTTTCATCTCATTTTCCTTTGTAGCAATTTCACGAACTATAGATGACCTATTTTAATTCTTGTTCTTTCCAGGATAGATGATACTGTCCAACGATTAATAGCATGAATAACTTTGATAAGTCGCACACTGTCAAGCATTTTAACCAGACAGGAATATGGCACTCTTGCCTTCAGAGCGAACGCATGATTGCTATTCCATCTAATACGAAGTCTCCTGCAACAAACCACGATTTTGGAAGAAAACAAACCACGATTGCTATTCCATCTAATACGCATGATTGCTATTCCATCTAATACGCATGATTGCTATTCTCATGTTCTAGTTTGTATACACCTGCAACAAACCACGATTTTGGAAGAAAACAAATCCAACACAACAAACACCTGAGAATTCCCAAATCAAATCAAAGGTCTAAGGTTGTAGGGAGTTGTGAGTAGAGGAAGACCAGATTGGTGTGAGGGGGTGGGTTCCATGGGCGCCTCGTCGGGTTGCAGGGGCGGTGGGGCGTTGCGCCGGGTTGTAGACAGCAGGGATGGCGCGGCGGCGGACTGCAGGGGCGGCGGTGGACGCTGGTTGCAGGGCCAATGGAGGCCGGCTCCAGGGGCGGCGGTGGAGGCCGGCTCCAGGGGCAGTGCGCCGGCAGGTTCCAGGGGCGGCGGTGGTCAATTACCATATCAAAAGGAGCGGCTTGGTTACTAAGTGGTAATTAGTGGAGGGAAAGCCAAATAATAGAGGGAAAACAAAAAAATGGGAAGTTTTTTTGCGGGAAGGATTTTTTTAGCTAACTTTTGGCTTTGATGGAAAACCTGAAAAATATAATTTCCATTCATTTTAGTTTCAAAATTATTTTTAAATGTTTCTTGAAATATGTGTTTTTAAAGAGGTGAACTTTTTGATTTGTTTCTTTTCAAATCAGTAGCATGTTTTTAACTTCTAGGAACATACATCTAAAAATGTCACCAGGAACATCCTTGAACTGCACACGAACTTCTGCTTTCCTTGAGCTCAATGCTTTACCAGCTTTGAGAATAAAAGGGACACCTGCAGGATATGCATATTTGGGAGTTTATACTGAACATGAAGATGCTATGATCCATAAAAAGGCATGTTTAAAGAAAATAAGTATTACAATGCTACCCTTCCCATCTTTCATTGTGCACCCGAAGAACAACAGATGCAAAAGTTGGGGTATTAGAATCATCTGGCACGGTAGGGTCATCCTTGTAGCCTTCGTATTGTCCAAGTACTACCTCTTCATGCTTTATAGGGTTCACAGATTGCAGAACCTGACATAAATTACAGGGAAGTGGTTTTTGCTTAGTACTAAACAAATGTGAAAAAAAGACCTGCTTTCTGCTATATTCCATAAATTACAACAAAGAATTGGCAAAGCTACAATTCAGTAGTAATATATAGAGAGTAGAGTGATAAGAACCTTGACTTTTTCATCTCTAATGTGCTCAGGCTTAAAGAGAGACAGGCTTTTCCATTGCAACCAAACAGAAAACCTGCAGAGCATAACATAAATTTATTACCGGGATTGTTACAAATCATATCATATGGAATATTAACAACTCTTATTAACATGTACCTGCAATAGATGATTCTGAATGATATCACGAATGATTCTGCAGCAATAAGAGTGAGGTTAGATACTTCTATTGTAAACAATGGAGATATACAGAGTAAAATCATAAAATAAAATAATGATTGCAAATTTGCACTGTCACAACACATGAACAGCATTTCCATAACATTTTTTATCATTAAATATCAGAGGAATCCTAATAAGGAAAATGATTTAACCATAAATAAGTGGTACAATTCACTATCCCTGGTCTGCACAATTTAGCATTTAGAGCTTGTATCTAAGCTGAAAGGAGCAGTCAGTTTGCTCTAAATTTTAGAGCTAATGAATATTTCTTTCTTTCCCTAAAAATAAACACTAATGCAGTAGCAATGCTAGAATGTCTCCCTCTAAGCCCTATGTGAAAGGCAAACTTATTATTCAATATTTGTCTGCAACCATTCTTGAATTGCAGAAGTGGGTAGCTCAAGATTTGTCATTGGGGATGTGTGGTAGCCACTATCAATCCATTCCCTTATAGCTTCTGCAATCCCTCATGACATCCTACAATGCACAACTGCAAATATTGAAACAGGGCAGGTAGAAAAATTGAGTTTTAATAATTGAACTTAAAAGCACAAATGTTGAATAAAAACAGGGAAATAGTGCTACTCACAAAGAAGAACATAAAAACTAGACACTTGGTACAATTCCTCAAAACTATTTTGCCATCTCTTTAGTAGGATCTACGGTTGTTCCCTCTATATCTTTTCTAACCCATGCTAGATTGTCATGAGCATTATCAAAAAGTTCACTTAGTTGACTGATGTGATAAGGTTCTGTTTCCACATCATTCCACTCTTCGCCCATTTCAAAATTATCTCTTGGTTTCATCTTTAGCACAACTGACCATCCTGGATTTAAATGGTCGTCCACATAGAACACTTGGTCAACTTGATCGGCAAATACAAAAGATTCGTGCTCAGATTCTTCGCCAGTATGACATTGGTGTGAGAAATTAACAAGAGTACATCCAAACCGGTCTGTTTTCAATCCATCGTCATCGGTACCATCCACCCATTCACATTTAAATAACATGACCGAAAACTTTCCATAATAGTCTAGATCAATTATGTCTTTTATCCTTCCGTAGTACATGACATCTCGAAGGACAGGATTAGAATCACTTGCCGAAGCAAATCTCGATGTTTTTGCAGTCACAACTACACCGCTGTTTTGAGTCTTCTTGTCATAACGCTTTGCTCGAAATCTAAATCCACGTATATTAAAGGCTCTGTGTCTTTTTGCTATCTCAAGTGGACCTCGAGCTAACCACCTAATATCCTCATCAATGCTTTCACCTATTTGATGCTCCAACTGCATGATCTGCTACCAATGAAAAATAAATTAAGTTGTTTTTTAAAAAAAGAATGAAAGCATTGGGTTGTACTTACATGGTCTCTAAACCAATCAGGGAATTTTTCATTCTGTATGCGTTCAATGGCATTTGGAGTTAGCCGTCGGTTGCGATTTTTTCTTTTCAAATCGGTAGCATGTTTCCTATATTACAAACAACCATTACTTTCATTCGAATCATTTCGTCCAATATGTTACGAGGTTGTCAAATGAAACTTACTTGAGATATGGTTTGACAGCTTCGCAATTGAATAGGACATATCTATGAGCTTGTAATCTCTCCATATCAGTTAAGGTGTAAGCAGATGGATTTCCCAACGGTTTTCCTACCGGAGTAAATAAAGTGGATTCATGGCCATATAAAGGGGACACAAATTGCTCAGGATTGTCATTATTCCTTGATGGCCTGTTATGTTTAGTAGAGAAACCTTCAATGTATCTCGAACAAAATGCCATACACTCATCCGCCAAATATGACTCCGCAATAGAACCCTCAGGACAAGCTCTGTTGCGAACATATGACTTCAATTTACCCAAATATCTGTAGCACAATGAAAAACATAAAACAGTAAGGTATAAGATATAAATTAATCTTAAATATTTAATCTTGCATTAACAAGAGAGTTGTACCTTTCAACAAAGTACATCCATCGATAGCAAACAGGCCCACCAATCTTACATTCGGTCGCTAAATGAATGACTAAGTGAACCATAACTGTGAAAAATCCAGGAGGGAATATTTTTTCCATTTTGCAAAGAGTAATTTTGATACCATCTTCCAAACGGTTCAGCTCATCAACATGAAGCACTTTTGAACATATTCCTCGAAAATAATAAGATAACTCAAAAATTACTGTTGTGACATCATCTGGAAGAATGCCTCTCAAAGCAATAGGCATAAGCTGCTGCATTAGAACATGACAGTCATGTGTTTTGAGACCATGAATTTTTCCATCAACACAATTTATAGACTTAGACATATTTCCAGAATAGCCATCAGGAACTTTTATGTCATGTAGAACTTGACAAAACAACCGCTTTTCACTTTTAGACATAGTAAAACTAGCAGGTGGTAAATAAAGCTTGTTTGAACCTCTATCCTGTGGGTGAAGCTCCTCTCTAATGTTCATTTCTTGTAAATCTAGACGAGCCTGCAGATTATCTTTTGTCATACCATCTAAATTGAGAAATGTTCCATAGAAATTCACACACACATTCCTCTCTGTGTGCATGACATCAAGATTATATGGATTGATATTATCATCCCAATAAGGTAACATGAACAAACTGCTTTGTGCTTTGTATGTTTTTGACTTCTTCAAATTATTGATACCATTTATTTCACTCAAAACCGAGCGTCCATAATAAGTTATAGGCTCTGTACCATGCTCCACTGTTCCATCAAAAGAAGAACTATCAAATCGATATTCATGATCAGCTGGCAAAAAACGGCGATGACCCATAAAACATGATTTCTTCCCATGCTTCAAACGTTTGGACCATACATTTGAACCGCAAGGTGGACATGAAAATTCACCATGTACCATGTATGAAGCTAGCATTCCTAAGGCAGGTAAGTCATTAATAGTCCAAAGAACGGCTGCTCGCAAATTAAAAGACTCATTTCTAGATGCATCAAATGTGACAATACCATTTTCAAATATATCTTTTAAATCTTCCAACAAGGGCTCAAGGAAGACATGAATATTATCTCCAGGACTTTTGGGCCCAGGAATTATTAATGACAACAAAAGATAAGGCTCCTTCATACATAACCATGGGGGCAGGTTATATATTACTAACACAACTGGCCAACAACTATAAGAAGTATTCAACATACCATATGGATTAAACCCATCAGTTGCCAAGCCAAACCGAATATTACAGGAGTCAGATGCAAAACCTGGGAACCTTTCATCAAAATGCTTCCATGCGAGAATCACCGGATGTAAATGGCGATCATCCTTCACACGCTTTTCATCATGCCATCGGAGGAGTGGGGCCGTTTCTTTTCACATGAACAATCTTTTCAACCGGTCCTTAACAGAAAAATATCGTAATACTTTACATGAAGACGCTTTCTTCCTTTCCTTCTTCGTCAACTTGGTTCCAGGCTCTTTATTTTTCCACCTAGAAGCCTTACAAGTTGAGCAAAAATCATCATCCACCTTTTCTTTCCAAAACAGTGAACAATTATTTGGGCAAGCATGGATTTTTTCATACTTTAAGCCAAATTTGAAAACAATCTTCTTAGCCTCATAAAAATTTTTGGGCAAATCCTTACCATTTGGAATAGCCATGTGAAGGATTTCAAGTAAATCCCCAAAAGATTGTTCAGTCCATCTATGCATAGATTTTATGTTAAACAAAAGCACAAGTAAAGACAGCTGTGATAATTCACATCCTGACCATAAAGCTTTTTTTGAATCACTAATCAACTTATAAAAGTCTTGTGCTTCTATGTTTGGTCCATCTACAGGTGTATCAGGCAAATCATTACTATCAGGCATAGGCACATCATCATGCCTATGTTCAAATGTATCATTAATTAGCTCCTGCATGTCAATGTACTTCCCTTCATTCCTAGGCTGTGGTTGCTCATGTGCATTATGTTCTTACGAAGGTTCACCATGAAAACCCATCATCATATCTACGAATCATTCCATAGCACACCAAATGGTCACGTACTTCATCTTTTGATAGTCTTTGTCTTTGTGACACATGCATTACATGGGCAAACAATCTTAGTATCATCTTCCTTATCTTTATATGCAAACTCAAGAAATCCATTTACACCCTCTAATTGTTGTGTAGTTCCATTAGGAAGACGCAAAAGCATCTTTATCGTTTCTATATCCATTTCAACACTGTGAAGAAAAGGTTGACAATTAGAAATGTTGACGTGATAAAACTAACATGCTACGGCTATATGTAGGGACCCCTCTCGGATCGAGTCCCTACTGTGCTTTTACATGTTCAAGTCCCTGTATCACGTAGCTTGAACGCACAGCCATACAGTTTTGGACCATAACCATAAGCGCATACAACAGAATTAATAAAACATACATGATTGTTGAAACTGACAAATATAAAAAAGATCAGCAAATTTGGACTCCAAAGCAAAAGGCTTCAACCAATGGTCACCACAAGAATCCACTTCCCTTCCATTACCCACCTTAACAGTCCTATGATCTAAATAAACATCCCTTGTAGTCATGATGTTATTCCAAATAGCCGGGAGCCTCGGCCGGTTCTGTAAACCATGATAGGAAGTTCGGAACAAGCTCGATGAGGCATATGGCTCACTACAGCGGATTGCGCGCCAATAGCGCGCCGTTTGAACCTTCGCACCACAAATATGTAGGGCTGTAGCATCTTACATAAGATCAAAAAATGGATTACTCACTGTTACTTAGTAGGATTATTTCTATAGTATACAAATAAAGTGAAATCAAATCCTCGGCCTAACTCAAGGTCAGCTCACTTCATCAATGAACAGGCATGGGAGAAGTGTTGTGCTCTGTTGTTAGTTTCTATTTTTTTCTGGTCCCAAACTATTATTAATATGAGGGTAATATGGTTCCAAAACCCTTGTTAATATGAGAGCTAACAATATGAAAGGCAAAAAGGAAATGATAAAAGCACGAAACGAAAATCTGTAGAACACAAAAAAACACCGTATCCTTCTCAACATAATTAGAACACCTAATAAGTATATGTGCATTCCATGCTTTCTTTGTGAAGAAACAATCTATATACAACAACAAGTACCATGTTATTATGCAAAACAGAGTATATTTTCTAGTATAAGCGTATGAACACAACATCACAGAGCAGACAAATAAAAAAATCAAGAAAATAATCAGTTGAAAACAAAATATGTGGAACATTACAGGGAGTTAAAACATCAAAACAGCCGCGTACCAGGATGCCGCCGAGGCGCACGCCGTTGTGCTCGAATTGAAGCAAGCTCTGCCGCTGTGCGAGAAGGCTCTGCAGTCTGACAGGGAGTTAAAACATCAAAACACCAGACGGCAGGACGGACTCCTTCAGGTCGACGCAGGCACGCAGGTCGGCGGCGCGGGCGAGCGGCGGCGTGGGCGCGGGGCGCGCGAACGGCGGCGCGCTGGGCGCGGGCGCGGGCGAGCAGGCTGCGGCGTGGGCGCGGGGCGCGCGGACGGCGGCGCTGGGCGCGGGCGAGCAGGCGGCGGCGTGGCCAAGCGGCGCGGGCGAGCGGCGGCGTGGGCGCGAGGCGCGCGAACGGCGGCGCTGGGCGCGGGGCGCGCGGGCGAGCAGGCGGCGGCGTGGCCAAGCGGCGCGGTCGCTCGAGCGAGCAGGCGACGAATCTGAGACCGCAAGCGATGGCAAGCAGTGTGGGTGGCGTCGCTGCCTGAACTGGGTAGGGGGGGGGGGGCGGCGGCCGGGATGTGGGCGGTGGAGGCACCGGCGACCTGGATTTGATGGGGATGGAGTGTGGCAGGGACTAGAGAATAGGACGCTGGATTGGGGGCGTGCCAGCGGCGTGGAGAAAAAGTGCCGGCGGATTGGGGGCGCTGGAGAAGGAGGCGTGCCGGCGGCGTGGAGAGAGTCAGAGAAGAGGGCGCGCGTCGCAGGTCACGCGGGAGTCAGTTGATGCGATGAACGAAGCCGAGAACAACGGAACAAATGCTGGCAGCAACGACACCACGCGGCGCCGCCGACCATTAGGTCCACCAGCATGCTCTACCGTGATACAACATTAAGCTAGTTTAATTAGCTTCATGCTCTACTACCATATCATTAATTATGATAAGGCAATAACTTTGCTTCCGTACAAAACCCTTTTAAATCAAAGTGTGTGTATATATATTACATATATGAGGAATATTACATGAAACATACATGATTGTTGTGTTTTACATATATGTAATCTAAATTTACATATTTTATATTCATTTAAACTTATGCAATTGAGCTTTAAAAAAATATAGTCGACTTGAATTATCAATGAGAAATTCACCTTTTGTCTATCAATTCCATATTTTCAAAGTTAGACATGAAAGATATTTTGGAGCTTGCATTCAAAAAAAAATATTTTGCAACGTTTTCAGAAGATAAAAACCCATAAATAACCACAATCAATTGTGTAGCTATACTATATATCCTTATATGTTTCCATTTCAGCCCCCTCTCATTCCAATTTTCTTTATACGCCACTGTGTTGTGCCCTTCCCTGATCTCCTCAAGCCCTAATTTCTATATATGTTATTTTTTATTTAAGTATATTATTATTTCCATGTTTCTAAAATAAAACTTGAATAAAGGTTAGCAACACATAAATCAGCAATGCATCAATCCGTAGCTGTCCACATGGTTTACTACGGATATAGCTCCAACACATAATATGCGTAGCTGTTGTATTAGCTAGCAATGCATGATTATAGCGTTGGTAGGTATGCGTGGGTGAAAGGGGGTCCTTCTTGTAGTGAGTTCAGGTATAGTCCGATATGTTCAAACTCCACTCTAGCCATTTTTTTGCGCCCAGCCACGTGACGTTGTGCTTCCTTATCCTTTCCATGCAACACTGCTATCTATCTATCTATCTATCTATCTATCTATGTGTCTCGTCTTGCTAAACTTTCACTGCCACGTTGTTGTTGTCATCACCTCAAACAACACTCCTCTCTGTGCGTGTGCACGCGCGCGCCTTGTCTTGGGGGATTACGGCTTGCCGCTACCACCGTGGTTGCCTACGTCGCCACTCTAGCCATTTTTTGCACTTGACCACGTGAACTGTGCTCTCTTATCATTTCATGCAACACAGCTCTCTCCCTCCCTCTTTTCCTTCCTCTACACCTCGTCTTGCTACATCGCCGCTTGCCGCTTCCACCGCTGTTGTCGTCCTCAATGTTGCAGTTCCTTGGAGCCGCCTCCTCGCTCCTCTCTCTTATGCTCTCATGTGGTGCATCATCCTCAATGAGAGCTAGGTGGGCAGATCCAGCAGGCATGACGAGAAGCTCGCTGGATTTGAGGTGTCATTATTTTTTTTGCTTTAAAACATCACACGTGTATGTATGAAACATTTGGGTTTGCTTGCTGAAGTATTCCCTTTTGTTTGCATGGAGCATCTTCCTTTGTATGCGGTGGATGAATTATTGTGAAATATAATGTTTTTATCAGCTTTTTGACATGTTTCATCGGTTCTTTTTGTGTACCTCAACTTTCTTTACATGTTTCAACAATTCTTTTAGCATGTTTTAATACTGATCAACTATGCTACATCGGGAAAACTTATTGTATGACACTCGGTTGATGTGCCTCGCAGAAATTAGCACCCAATTGATGTGCCTTTTGATGAATAACGCTAGGAACACCTATTTCTTTTATTTATGACATTTTGGACATTTTGCTGGCTTTTTCCTTCTTTTCCATTTATTTTCCACCCATTTGAGATGTGAAATGATCAAATTGCCCCTGCCTCAAGTGGTTTGACCGCACCGGGACCGCACCAACTTCTTTGCGGTCCGACCAAACTGATTTGCACAGGGGATTTGTGTAGCTGGTTCAGTTCGGCCGGACCACGTCCTCCTATGCGAACCGGTTCGGTCGGACTGCAAAGAAGCTGGTGCAGTCCCAGTGCGGTTAAGACACTTCAGGCAAGGGCAATTTGGTCATTTCATGTCTCAAATGGGTGGAAAAGAAAAGAAAAAGAAAAGACATAAAAATGTTCAAAATGTCATAAATAAAAGAAATAGGTGTGTTCGGTGTTATTCATCAAAAGGCATATCAACTGAGTGTTAGTTTCTGCGAGGCACATCAACCGAGTATCATATAACCAATTTTTCCATGCTACATCATGTTTTCTCCATTCTTTTGCCACGTTCCATTGTTTTTTTAGTATGTCGTAACACTGGCTGTCCTCATCATGTTCCATCAGCATACCGTTATGTTTTAAGAGGTATAACCAAATGTTTAGAATAGATTGTCTAGTTTAAAACAAACATCCGATGGTTAAGCAATCACCGGACACCTCACGTAGTTGGACCTTAAAAATAAAGCTCGGAAACCTAAAATCACCTACACTATATTATTCTCATGATCTCATATTTGTTTTCGTCGACATCGCGACTTAAGACGGTTCGAAGACCACGACGAGCTTCCGTTTGCACTTGCAGAACACTATCCATCTGGAGAGAGACTGATCAGAGAACACTTCAGTCATCACGTAATCATTCGCTCGCCCGCGCCGGCGCCGGCACCGGCGTTGGACGTCTTGTTTTAGCGAATTTTTAATTTTTTTAATATTTATTTTTATTCGTTTATGTAAAATTATATGCCGGATTGAAATTTAGGCATAAATAGGCGCCGGTCGCACTTTCAATTAACGACAGGTTGCCTCTCGCACTTTGGGCGCATGACAGGTTGTTAAGAGTACCTTGCAGGAGAGATCGGGCACCTATGTTAAATGAACGCACGACAGGGCCTCCTGCTAACTTCTAGAGAGTTTGAACTTCTTATACTATCTATTAAAATTTCATACCATATTCAACTTACACGAAACAAATTTTAAAATTTATGTAAAATCCTAAATAACCCATTTTTGAAACTTTCAATTTTTTAAATTTTTTTTGAATTTTGAATTTCGAATTTACAATTGAATTTGTATTTTAAATTTGAATTTTTGAATTTTGAATTTCGAAAATTCTAAGTTTTAAAAATGGGTTCTTTAGGATTTTACATGAATTTTAAAATTTGTTTCGTGTAAATTGGATATGGTATGAAATATTAAACTTCAATTTTGAATTTTGAATTTTGAATTTACACGAAAATTTAAAGTTTAATATTTCATACCATATCCAATTTACACGAAACAAATTTTAAAATTCATGTAAAATCCTAAAGAACCCATTTTTGAAACTTAAAATTTTTAAAATTCAAAATTCAAATTTAAAATACAAATTCAAGTGTAAATTCGAAATTCGAAATTCAAAAAATTTTAAAAAAATTGAAAGTTTCAAAAATGGGTTTTTTAGGATTTTACATGAATTTTAAAATTTGTTTCATGCAAGTTGGATATGGTATGAAATTCAAACTCTCTATAAGTTACTGCAGCAGGAGACCCTGTCGTGCGTTGATTTAACTATAGGCGTCCATCTCTCCTGCATTGTACTCTCAGCAACCTGTCGTGTGCCCAAAGTGCGAGAGGCAACCTGTCGTTAATTGAAAGTGCGACCGGCGTCTATTTGTGTCTAAATTTCAATCCGACATATAATTTTGCATAAACGAATAAATATAAATATAAAAAAATTAAAAATCCCGGTTTTAGCAGCGGTGCACTTCAGTACTTGCGCAGTTGCGCCTGCCGGGTACGGGGTGCCGGGCCGGGCCAAGCGCAGCGCAGGGCGACACTCCGCGTAAGACGGGCGTGGGCTGTGCCACTGGGGCCACCACACGTTCTTCCAATGGGCTGGCCGACTCACAGGCTTGCAGCAATAGAGGTGGAGAAGTCGATGAGTGGGAGTCGGAGGCCCAGCCCAAAGCCTGCTCGCCCTACCATCTCCATGGACCATGGCTGCGCCCTGCGCAAAGCCGTTGCCTGTCAGTTGATACTAGATGGTTGTGAAACCGGCGATTACTTCACACTATGCTCGCTCTGTCATACAGCTCTGTCCATACTGGGCCAAATAATTTCTGGCGTTTCGCTTATATGAAAAAAATAGTATAAGCCAGTATTTGAAGACGGCTGAAAGCGGGTTTGATAGTGGATAATCACTGGTGTGTTTTATTCGTCAGGAATACTTACAGAACGTCAAGTTTCAAACCAAAGAAAACAAACCTTCGAAACAGCATTAATGTTCACTCAAGGCAAGCCATGGAAAAAGCGACTCACGCATGACAAACATGAACGTGCACTCAAAACTCAGGAAACCTAAAAGAAACGAGGAACGTCTGCAATTCTGGCGCACAGCACGAGCGCACCGCACCCGTTGAACCTTCCGTGTATTTCCTGGCCAAATCTTAACTACAACAAGTGCTTCACTAAAAGCCTCTCAATGTCCGTGTCAAGCTGCCAAAACTATTATGACGACAAGCAACACAACTCCAAAGATCACCAGAAGCAAGCAAAGCTGCACATGAAATGATTCGTCACGGTTGAGGGCCATCTAGAAAAACAAAACACCAGTAATTTGTATTAGTCTGAGCATACCAGGGAGGAATTTGATTTCTGGGTTTTGGACGCTTTTGCGACTTCTGTCTTTGCCTCTTTGGTCGCTGCTGCAGAATTATCAATGTTGGTGTCGATTTCCTCTGTAACAAAAGATGTACACCATTTTATTTATTAAACTGTTACCCATTATTAGGTGGGAAGCCAAAGAACAGGACTATGTAAAAAGCAACGCAAAACTTGCCTATTATAACTCCTTGGGCATGCACAAGTGTAGCAAGATCCTTAAACACTTCATGTACTTCACCAATCTGCTGTTGGATTTCTTGAATGGCCTGCTCCCTTTCCTCGATGATAGCCTCATTGAAAACAATTTCATTATCCAGTTGCAGCACCTCTTGCCTGCAGAGTAACATCACGAATCACCATAATTTAGTTTTCAGTTCAAAATCATGCATGCCATATTTCAACACCATGAGTTTCATGAGGTGCAAATTTATCTTTACTCCATTGTTATTAAAGATAGTTGTTGCTACTTTGTGGCAACCCACTTGTCTAAATTGACAACATTTCAACAGCAATAATTATCACAAAATCTGGATTCTGGACTCGGTCAAAAGAATGCATGAGCAGTGTTACAGAATTTAGGCATGAAGACTCTCAAAAAGATAAGATAAAATCCAGGTAGACTTCATGAAGTAATGTGCTACCTAGAAGACAAATGAACTGTACAGAGTATCCATAATTTTTTTTTTCACGATATATGTATATAAAAGAAAGGCTAACTCAACTAGCTGTATATTCTTCTGATGTGTAACGTGAAAACATAGTGCCCGGTGAAGAGTACCAATCGCTAAGTTGAAAAGAAGAAAAATGAATCATGAATGCACTAACCTCTTTGATTCTGCAAGCAATGCACGCTGTTCAGGCATCTCACCAGAATCACCAGTTCTATTATCTGTAGTATAGCTGCATTACAACAACTTTAAAGAATTTTACAAGATGATCTAGTCGATTCTGCACAACCAAAAGTTTGAGTTTTCAGGGAAACCGTGTCACCCGCTAAAGTGATAGAAGTAATTTACAAGTAAAAATTATTGAAGTGAAAAAGAAAAGACTATGCACCTATTTAGATTAGTTAACTGGGATATTTATCTTTCTCCAACCATAATAAGTATTTACCATTTTCTATTTTTCTCCATGCACCAAAATGAAGAAGGGCTGCTCTATTTAAATGCTACAGTCAAGAATAGATAATAATTGTTTCATCATATGTGTGGTGCAACATCACATAGTCAGAGAAAAATTACCATCATAAGACAGGTAGTATCCTTGGAGCCTGGAGAAGGTTGTGAGGAATAGTTTGCTTTATAATGAGCATTGCGACAATACATTTTCAAGTTACAGTTAATTGAGTTATTGTTGTTCTGTTACGCCGTCGGCCAATGATAAGTAACTCTAAAGCTACGGTTGAATGATGGAATGCTGTTCTGGGCGGTCTAACTCAGCTCTGGCCTTAATGGTTCAAATACACAACAGCATTCAAATTCCCAAATCTGTCCTTCTCTCCAATAACAGAATAGAGTAATCGATCATCGATAAATTCTAGGAATCTATTATTGTTAGGATTCATATGCATCTATGTAACCTATAAACGCGGACATTCATGTTGAAGCCCTGGCACGACAGGAGAATAAAACACAGCAGACAAAAATATCAGGATGAATCAAGTTAAATGTGAACAACATTACTTTTGCTGAGCATTCTGGGGAACAACTGGCTTGTATGCCATTTCCCTCTGAATGGCAAGATTCTGAAGTTTTCGAAACTCTTCCATTGTGGCAGCAAAATCTTTAGCAAGCTTCATGTCAGCAATCCTCTTGTCTGCCTGCACGTAAATCCAAAATTTCTAAATATTGTGACAGCTAAAGAGGAAAAAACCCGAAGGTAGCATACATGCAAAATTGGAATTTGAAAACCATGATGACCGGCATTTATCTCTACCAGAATCTTTTCATTTAAGCAGTCTCATCCATGCCAAATACTTCAGTGATCTAAAAGAAAGGGGCTACAGAGAGGTACGGACACTAGTTTCGATGCTCTTGTCTTCTTCAGCAGCACTCCTGAGCTTATCCTTCGCATCCTTTGCCAATTGAAGAATGTTCTGGCTAGTCTTCTGCCTGCGAGGAAGTCATCGCATTAGAGACGCGCAAAAGAATTTCGTTCTTGCAAGTGGAAAAAAAGAGAGCACAGCTACAAAGTACTCCAGAGAGTGACAGCAGAGTGAGGTAGACAGCAAGCCACAGTGCAAAGGCACGAGCTTCCGATCCTATCAATCAAAGCGCAAACTAGCTGCTCCTACACTTGAATCGCTCGAAATTTCTCAATTAACTAGCGAGCGACGCATCATAGGGCATGTGCAAGAGAATAGCACGACACAAAGCGAGGGGGGAGTAAAGGGGGTGAGGACTGAAGAGAGAGAGCGAGAGTCGAGACAGGTGATCACGAAGGGTGAGGGTGTCCTTAGGCGTGCCGAGCGAGTTGAGGATGCGGCGGTAGGAGGCCACGGCGGTGGTGATCTGGAAGACGAGCGCGCGCGTGGCGTCGGAGCCCCTCGCCTTCCGGGGCGCCCGCAGCGCCCCGGACTCCAGATCCGCGAAGCTCATCGCCGATCCCCTCCTCCCTACCCCACCCGCCGTGCGAGCCCTTCCTCGGTCACGCCGGCGGCGCCGGGAACCGCGGCGAGCGCAGGTGGTGGAGGCGGCCGAGTGGGCGGAGCGTAGGTGGAAGCGTGGATGGAACACAGTAGAAGAGATCAGAAGGGCAAGCGTCGCCGTCGCCACCGGCCACGAAGGCCGTAGTTTATTTCGTGGATCGGGGCGCTGTCGCCACGGGTAGGGACTAGGGAGGTGGGGCAGCATGAGGTGGCACGATCACGGCGCGGGCGAGCTTGAGGCTGGAGACTGGAGAGTGGAGCCACGCCCAGAATTTGGGACTAGTGTCACGCCCTCGCGACTCTGGGTCGGGTCGTCTTCTTCTTCTTCTTCAAGCGCCACAAGGCAATTACCGACGCTCGGTTGATGGGGGGATTTAGCTGTGTGACACCCAATTCGAGTGACTCGGTAAAAATGACATCCAACTTATTATGACTTTCGTCAGGTGTGGCGAAACAACGAATTGATTGATAGATGACACAGGGAGTTTTTATTGCCTTTTCTTTATTCCTCCTATTATTTTATGAATTAAAAATACCTTTAATTATAAAAATAAGTATGTTATTTATTTATTTGTATATATATATATTTCTAGTTAACTAGAAAATGACTAAGTACCTTCTTAAAAATAATTTATTGATTGGAAAATTTGGTAAAAATAGAAATTCTACCAAAAATAGAAATTTGGTAAAAACAATATATATATATATAGAGAGAGAGAGAGAGAGAGCGAGAGAGAGAGAGAGAGCGAGAGAGAGAGAGAGATCCTAATATACCCCTAGGTGTAGATTAGGTTAATTCTACACTTGGGTCGGTTTGGTGAGGCGGGTTCCAGTCAAATCCACTAGCAAATGCATTGTAGCCATTTTAAAAAATTCCTAAAAAAGGGGATCCTATTAATTACCTCTCCCCACTTTTCCTAAATCAAACCACCAGATCCCCACGTTCTCTCCCCATTCTCTCTCATCTCCCCATTTTGTCGATCCGTTTCCAACCCCATCCGGTCCATGTCGCCGGGTCGCCTCCCGAAGCCGACGCCGTCCTCTCGCCGAGCCATGTGGCCGTCTCTCACTGAGCAGCCATGACCGCCCGCCTCGTCGGCCGCCTCCGCCCCCCGCCCGGCCGCTGCTCCCGTCTGTCGCATGCCTTCTCGACGCAGCGCCGCCTCTCTCTGCCTCCGTGCGCCGCCTCACGCCTCCGGCCGGCGGCGCCTGGCTCATCCTGCTCCACGCTACGCGACGCCCGACGGCACCGCCTGCACCACGCGCCCATGCGCCTTCCTCGCCTGCATCCCAAGACGGCGCCGCCTCTCACTGCCGTCCGGTGGCGCCGCTTCCACCCTCCGGTAGCCCGCCTCGGCTCGCCCTACTCCATGCGCCCGACGCTGACGGCGCAGCCCTGCGCTACGCCTCACGGCGCCGGCGCCGCTCCGTCTAGATCGGCGCTTGCCCGCCGCCTCATGACTAGTGTTGTATTGCCTCGATCTACATCGCCCGAACTCGATCTGCATCGCCTGACGGCATCGCCGCCGCTCGGCGCGCGGTGATGGCCTCGCTTCTCCACCTCGGCGGCGGCTCGGCCTCCACTTGCCGACGTCTTGCCGTCCTCTCGCCGCGCGTCGGTAGCACAAGTGACGCCTTCTTCCCTCCGGCCTCCTGCGACGCGCGCCGGCATTGGATTACTTAGCAAATTCTAGGATTACTTAGAGAAATCCACTGTGAAAATGTAATAGTTCTGTATATTTACTTTGCATTATGACAAAGTAAAGCATAGTAATTAGGTTTTGGCTGATTTTTCACTTTTTTATGTATGCATAATCGAAAGCAATGAGAAGTAATTGGTCGAAAAATCGGATTACTTTCTTATTTTTGGATCGAGAAATGTAAGTAATGAAAAGTAATCTGTTTGAAAAGAAGCAACTCAAAATTCAAATAAACCAACATACAAACCCACGATTTTAGGGCAGTTAATGCCCCCACGATTCTATGATCTTGCCTCCTAGCGAATTACTTTCCGTGCTGAAACATGTTCACTTCGATTAGTTCCGATTACTTTAAAAAATGCGACCGTTTACTTTCGAGTTTGGCTGGCTCACGCGGTTCGCTGGGAAGGCTCGGGTGCAGATTAGCTTAATCTATCCCCAGGGGTAGATTAGGGCCTCCGTGTGTGTGTGTGTGTGTGTGTGTGTGTGTAATATATATAGGACGCCGGAATGGGACTCCATGGAGTCAGTGCTCCATTCCTTGTTGCCATCGGATTTCATCAAGATTCATGCACACAAAGTAAATACATGCACAACAACATTATCATTTGCCATACAAACGTGTGAATGCAATAACTGCGCAATTAATTGTTTCCAAATAAGGCACGAACACAGGGCTCCATGGAGTCAGAGATACTTATATATATATATATATATATATATATATATATATATATATGTGTGTGCTAGCGTGCACCCGAACGCGGATCACTCAGTGCTCCCAACCGTTTTCAAAATCCGAGATGCCTAACAAGCGATCCGAGCGGTTGATCTTGTTCGTCTCATTTGAAATGTAGCCGATGACCAAGTTTTGTATTTTTAAATTTATTTACTATTTGTTTCCTATTTTCAAAAATCAGCTTTTACGGGCCGCACTACGACTAATTGGATGGCTGATTTTTTAAAATAGAAACAAATAGTAAATAAATTCAAAAATACTAAACTTGGTCATCGGCTACATTTCAAATGAGATTAACAAGATCAACTGCTCGATCATTGTAAAGCATCTCGATTTTCAAAACGCTAGAGCATTCGGATCTCCGTTTCTATATATATATATATATATATATATATATATATATATATATATATATATATATATATATATATATATATATATATATATATATATATATATATATATATATATAGGCCTAATCTACAGGGGTAGATTAGGTTTAATCTACTGCAACCGAACTCTCAAATGGCGCACCAACCAACAAACCAAAGTGAGCACGTCGTCGATTCGACGATGGTGAAAGTAATTCAAAAGAATCGACTTTGGCACTCGGCGATGGTGGAGTGCATGTGGTGCAGAGAATTGTGGAGCCATTAACTATTCGGTTTCAAACAAATTGCGGCTCGTTTTTTGATATAAATTTTGAATCGTTGTTAGATCGTCGAAAACTTTACACCATTTGAATTACTTGCATTTTTCAAACAAAACAAGATCTCAAATGATATGTGAATTTGAAATATTTTCAAAATGCCAATTTGAACATGATTCGACTTGATGTAATTGATAATGTCGAGATGAATATGATTTACTGACTTATAGTAATCAACTTTTAAACTGTTTGACCGATTACTTTTCGTTACTCACGATGTTTCGAACAGAAAACAACCAGATTTAGGGTTTCCCAATAGATTACTCTACTTTACTACTAAAAATTAAAACTTTATATATGATGAAAACACAATTATTCCAGATTACTACCAATTACAATGTCGTATTAACCAATCAAAAACAAAAAATTCTAAAAAAAAAAGGATAAATCACATCGGGCATCCCATTACTGTGCATTACTTCCAAAATTTCTCAAAGTAATTCAGAGTAATGCCATCATCACATAGTAAATGCAGATCGGTGGCGGTCGATTTACAATAGCGTAGATTAGGATCGAGCTGCGGTGGCGTGAATCGAAGTCGGCGCCCGTGGAAATAACGAGCCATGGGTCGACGAAAACATAACAACGATGTGGCGGTGATCGGCGTGTGTGGCAGCGATAGCCAGATCTGAGGCAAGCGGTCGTCATTGATGGCGGCGAAATTGCAGGCGATCTGCAGCCTTGACGAGACAAGGTAAGCGCCGGCCGTGGAGGAAACGTCGGAGACAGCGGCGTCGGTCTGTGGCGTCGAAGCAGCAGCGTCGGCCGAAGCCGAGTCGAGCGACGTTAGGCGAAGCGTCGGGGCGGCGTCAATTTGCCGGCGTGCAGCAGCGTAAAGGCAGCGTCGGTCTGTGTGGCAAGCCCAGCGGCGTCGGCGGCAGCAGGCATCAGGCGATCGCGTTAAGGGCGTGGCGTCGGGGACTCGGCGTCGGGGAAGAGAGAAATGGGAGCCTAGAGAACGTGGGAGGAGAGAAATGGGAAGAGGGAGTGGGGGTAGTTAATAGGGATCCGTTTTTGATTTTTTTAAAATTTTCCACCGCGTTATTGCTTGGACTCATTGAAGCGGCTCATTGGGTGGCTAGGTGTAGATTAGGCTTAATCTACCCTTGGGGTTAGATTAGGATCTCTCTCTCTCTCTCTCTCTATATATATATATATATATATATATATATATATATATATATATATATATATATATATATATATATATATATATATATATATATATACCCTAATCTACACCTGAGCCACATTGGTCCTTTTTGAGATGGGTTGATCCCTACCAGTTCGTCGGTAATTGATAGTAACTGTAATGAACTAATTTTGGAACTGACAGTAAATCGTTGTGGAAGTGGTGCCTAAAATCAAGGAACCTTAACTAGTCTGTTTAAACAAATTCCTTTCTCGTTTTTTTGATATAAGTTTTGATTCGTAGATCCGATGACCAATTACTTTCCACCATTGAATTGCCCTGCTTTTTTCAAACAAAACAAGATCTCGGTTACCATGTAAATTTGATTTTTTTAAAAAAAATTCAAATTGAACCCCGCGCGATTTGATAGTAATTGAAAGTAATTGTGATCAATATGGTTTACTCGTGACAATAATTTGTGTTTTCCGGTTTGAAACGACAGTAACCTGATTACTATCAATTTTTTCGGTTGGAACGAAAGTAACCTGATTACTCAATTCGTGTTTTACTAACAATGTCCAGAATTAGGGTTTTCTATGAATTACTTTTTATTATTATGGGATGTTCCCATGAATAACTTTGATTTTCAATTAATTACATTGCCTGCAAGAGGTTTAAAACATCCAGAATTGGGGATTCAACCCATTACAGCATGTTACTTAACGATGTTTAGTACGATTACTTCTGATTACATTTCATTACAGCATCAAGGCACCATCCAAAAGATCGATCTGCCTTCAAATTACCACAAGAAGGTAGCAGATCGGAGCCATGTAATCAAGACAAGAAGCATCAGGAAGCCTACAACGTGTGGTGCAATGCAATAGCAAGCCATGCATGAAGGCCATGCATGAAGGAAAAAAATCAAATCTGCTAATCAAGGCAATTAAACAGCCATGCATGGCGGCCGACGTTGATGCTTCCTTTCCCACGCGCGGCGGCAATGGCGTCTCCATCTTCTCCGCATGGCGGTGGCGCATCCTCAGCTTCGGCGTCCTTCAACCACGCCGGCGGCGACTTCTCTTCTTCTCCAATGGCAAGCAGCGGCCCTTCTTTACAGCGCAACGCCGGCATCGGCTTCTTCTCCGACCAATACACGGCGGCGCCTCGATTTGACGGCGGCTCCTTCCCTGGTGCGGCAGCAAGGGAAGCGGCGGCGGCTGCGTGCCTCCTCACGGAGCCGCTGCGCCTCCGCCTCGCGGAGCCGCTGCATGGAGACGCCGCCGCCGCCTCGCGGTGCCACTGCGCGAAGCCGCCGCCTCGCCGGAACCGCCTGCGTCCACGCACGCACCGGGGGGGGGGGGGCGAGGGTTGGATCTGGATCCAGATCTGGTGTGGGTTGGGACTGATTTTATATTGAGGACCACGGATCAGGTGGTTCAGGTGTAGAATAAGGTAATCTACACCTAGGTGTGTATATATATATATACATAGGGAGAGAGAGTTGGGCTTGGATCAGTCGCGACTGACCGCCATCTCCGTCAGTCGCGCCCTCCACCGTCCGATCTGGAAGCAACAGCCGTCGGATCTCACTTGCCTCCCCGCGCGCGAGCCTGGGGCGAACCGGCCGGTCCCGTCTCCCCCCCGTCGCTCGGTCTCTCTCGCTCGATTCCCTTCCCCCTTCGGTCCTCTTGCTCTCATCTCCATGGCGAAACCCTAGCCAGCGCCGCCCTCCGCATCCACTGCCTCGTAGCCATCGTCGAGGCCTCGTCGAGCGCCGCCACCTCCGAGCAAGCTGACGCCGCCACCTTGTCGGGGGCCGTCACCTTGGAGCAAGCCGACGTCGCCAAGAGGAAGCACGGCCTGGCCCCTGCAGCAAACTCGTCCACTGGATCTCTGGCACCACCTCGTAGTGCGCTGCCACCTGGGAGCAGGTCGTCCCCAAGCTTTCCTCCTGCCATTCTCGGTCGCCGTCCTCGCCAAACCCCCCAGCAACATCCATCCAGCACCCTCCGTTGCTGCTCGTCCACAAGCTGCTCCCCATCTGATCCTCAAATTGGGGCACAATTTTACTGCCGGATTGAAATTTGTACTCTTGCATGTATGAGATTTTTGTTTCTGTCCAAATGTAGATCTTTGAGAAGTTGTTGCTGCTGGTTTGACGAGAGGCTTGTAATTTCAGTTTTGTAAGAGTTTGGTAGAGCGATACCATGAGTCATGTACAACTCTGTAACTGCAGTTTCTGAACACCATGAGATATTGTCTTGTTCAATTTTCAGTCCTTGGAGCTTTATTAACCTCAAGCATGATGTTGTTATCCTGATGTTGTTGTTGTAGCTGAAATTTGATGGGACTGGTAATTCTAGCAGCATATGTCAATTCTGAAATAAATACACTTCAGGGTGTTGCCCTAAATGTATTTAAAACCTTGCTGGTTCAGACTTTGAGTTGTATGCCATGCTCTTTGGAATTTAAGCAAGTTTTAGCAAGTTTCAGACTTTCATGCGTTTGCCATTGCGGCTGATACATATTCTCACATGAGCAATTTTGAGGTATCACACGCATAACATTCTCAATGTATTGAACTTCTTGCCTGGGCATTGCAATGGCCAATGAAATGAGGTGGGTGAAACATCATCTGACCACAAGCAGATACAAGATCTTAATGGTTAAAATGTTTTTCAGAGCTTGATCTAATTTTTCCTGATGCAAATCTGAAATTGGAATGATATAAGGACTTAATGTCTGAAAATAAAACTAAATGGCTTGATCTCATGTATTTGCATGTTCCGTACACTCCAATTGTTATTCCATCTAGAATTGGAATGATATAAGGACTTAACGAAGAACCATCATGGCATGCAATAGGATTGCACTAATCAAATCAGATTTCATACAAATTACAGTTACAAGCTCTGTTTTTTACAAAGAATTACAAGCTCTGTACACTCCAATTGTTATCCCATCTGCTTCAAAACTGACAAAAGACCAAAACTGACAAATTACAGTGACAAGCTCTATTTTTTACAAAGAAATTACAGGGCTGAAATGAATTACAAGGTGTTACATAGAACACAATGCTTCAGGTCTGAAATAACAGTACAATAGACATGTTGAAAATTAATCCAAGATCAAGCCTTCTTCTGTGTCAATTTAATTTTTTAAACTGAAGACCTACTGCCGCTGCTTTGTCATGCCTTATTTGCCTTCATTGCAAGCTGATAATGCCACAATGCAAGAATCAGTTTAACTGAACATTACATGACACACTCAGCAAGAATCAGTCGCTCAGATACATAGTAACATGTACTAATATGGAGGCAGGGCATTAGCAAGAAATCTGAATTCTAAAATACTTCTTCCACTGTATTGCAATTTGCAAGATAATCGATCATCTCCACCTCAATGAACCTGGGAGCAGTTCATACAGGCTACCTCAATGCACCTAGGAGCTGTTAATACATGCAACTCAAAAACTTATAGTCGAAATCTTACAGTCGGCCAGAACAATAAGGACTCAAAAATTACATCCAACCAGAACAAAATTTGACTAGAAACTTGCTGCAATAGAAGAATCAACACAGAGAGAGGATTTGGGGACATCCACTTGTTGGAACTGGAGAATATAACATGTCAGAGTAATGGGGTTGCTCCTTGCCAGTGCCGCCCTGATTGTGCCCTGCACTTGATGCCGAAGATAGCTTGGAGTCAGCGCCATCGGCTAGCTCGGACTTGGCGGCGCCCTACGAGCCATCAATGATGGCGACGAATCAGTGGATGAGGAGGATGACGCTGGCTAGGGTTTTGCTGTGGTTCCTCTTGGGCGACGACAATGACGACGGTAGGCCGGCGCTGGCCTGCAGCTCTGGTGACCTCGACTATCTCCTGGGCGGCGGGTGGTGGGCTCGACATGGCGGCGGAGCGGCTCCACGGCGGCGGAACAGCTCCTCGGCGGTGGGCTCGACGGGAACGAGACCCTCCTGGGAGGCAACGGGATGGACTTGGCGGCGGTGCACCACCTCGCTCCCCAGCTCGAAGAGGCGCAGCTCCCTCGGTGGCTAGGGTTTCGAAGGGAGGGATTTGGGAGGGGGAGCACGACTACACGAGAGGGGAGGGAGACGGTAGAGCTGCGAGAGAATGAGAGTGGGGAGAGAGGGTCGGGGTCGGGTTTGGGTGTCCGGTTCATCGGGTTTTTTCTCCTGTGTACGTATCCTGGAGAAGCAAGCCGCGCGCGGGGAGGCAAGTGAGATCCGACTGGGTTTAGATTAGGTTTATTCTGCCCGCAGCCGAACTGTCCAGCGAGCGAACCAACCAACAATCAAGCGATTAGGTCCTGCCAATTTGACAGTAACTCATAGTAATTGAAACGAACTGAATTTGCACTTGAAAGTAATTAGGTCTGCATGTGGTGCTTAGAATCGTGGGAGTATTAACTACTCTTTTTCAAACGTATTCTATCTCGTTTTTTCGATTTAACTTTTGATTCGTAGATTCGATGACCAAATCGTTTCCAACATCGTATTGCTGGTATTTTTTCGAACAAAACAAGATCTTGGTTGCCATATGAATCTGAAATATTTTATAAATATCAATTTGAACATGATTTTGATTTGAAAGTAATTACTAGTAATCAAGATGAATGTCTTTGTCGTATGATAGTAATCCATGTTTTGTAGGTTTCACTTGATTACTTTTCTTACTTTCGCTCTTGACGGTAATAGAGCGGTAATTCCATCTTGATTACTTTCCATTCCTCCAAAATTACATTCTTAAAAGCGGAGAAAAATACATTCACGTGTCGATTACTTCACATTCAAAGTGTCATAATAACCGATCAAAAAGAAAAATTCACACAAAAATGGATAAATTACATCGAACACAACATTCACAGTGCATTACTTTGAATTTCGCCAAAGTAATTCAACCTAATTCAACATCGGTATTTGGTAGCGTGGAAGCCGTGTCGGTATTGCTGGAGAGAAGGGCAAGGCGCGACGGCCATGAAACCTGAAGAAGCGAGGGCGGCGACACAGACAAGGCCGGCACCATCCGTAAGCGTTAAGGCCTTGGCCGCAGCCGGAAGGAGGAAAGGCGCGCGCGATCTCGATCCGGCCAGCGAGGCGAATGGCGCGGCAACGGTGGGCACGGAAAAGCCAAAGGCGGGCGAGGCGGCGCGCGGCCGGCCGCGCAGCGCGCCGTGGTGGAAAAACCAAAAGCGGCGCGTCTGAATCCGGCGGCGAGGACGAGCGGCGCCGACGCCGCCCGCGTGGTGGTGAAAAGCGTCGAAGCAGCGGCGCGAAACGGATCGGCGGCCGCCGAGGTGAAAAGCGGCGGCGTGGATCTGGGCGGCGTCCGTGGCGTCGAAGCGGTGAAGAGGTGGGCGGCGCTGGAGGAGGCGGCGCGTGGTCGGCGTTAGCCGTGGGCGCGACGGGCAAGACGCCCGGAAGACATGGGCGGCGTCTGGAAGAAGCGGCCGGCATCGTGGTGGCGCGCCGAGGAAGACGGGCGAGTCGGCAATGGCGTCGAGGCGGCGGTCGAGTGGCGGCGGCCAGAGAGGCGGCCGGTGTCGGCGTGGATCGGATCGGGAGAGGAGAGAGAAAATGGGAGCCGAGAGAACGTGGGGAGGAGAGAGATGGGAAGAGGCGAAGTGGGGGTAGTTAATGGGGGATCTGGTTTTTTCGTTTTTTTTAAAAAAAATTTCACCATGTTGACTGCTTGGACTCGCTGGAAACTGGCTCGTGGGGTGGCTAGGTGTAGATTAGGCTTAATCTACCCTTGGAGGTAGATTAGGATCTCTCTCTGTCGGGGATTAGATCACGGCCCATAGCCATGGCCCACTCCCTGACGGCCCAATCGAACAGCCTACCAGGGCCCAGCTCCTTGGGAAGTTCTATCGGCCCATGTGCATCTGCCGAAACAGCTTTCATGGTCGCACGGTGCGTAATGGCCTAAGATTCTGTTTGAGTCCGACTCGAGCGAGTTACTGCGACTACGTGAAGACCGGACGTTGGTTTCGGATTGGAATAGAGTCGTGATCCCAAGACTAGGAGTATGCCTTATCTACCTCGGGATATATTTGGCATGTCTTGAGTTAGATTCGTACTCGTGAGTTAGCCCTACCGATATTCCTCGGTGGTCGGTTTGCTCGCACTATATAAACAGAGCCACGGCGTTTAGAGGATCCTCGGCATTAAGTTTTACATCCTAGCTTCTAGCTTAGACCTTAGCAGATAGATTTTAGCATACTACTCGTCGAGACCTGCCGATCTCGCCGAGTTCCACCTTGTAATTCTCTTTGATATAAAGAAAGGTTTGGGCGTGGGGCTATTATCTCTCCCGAGAGGCTGAACTAGGATAAAAACCCACATCTCTGCTCGTTCTTTGTTAGTAGTTGTTCGCGTGTCTCCTATCTCCTCTTTGAAGAACCTTGGTTGACTTGGGTCGATATCCCAACCGTCGGCGGTATGCCGTCCGTGGGGATCTGCAGATCGAGCATGTCGAACTCCGTCGTGATCTGAGAGATACTTCACGAGGGCTACGACTCGGAAGGATAGGATGTCTCATCCTGTCGATTCAGATCGATCTGTTCGGTCTCGAGCGCTTTCGCGTCCGAGCGGATGTCTCGCTTACATGGCGAGAGATAGCCTCGGATCGCCTCCGTCATCGGCAGCGACTCTGAGCGATGATCTTTCTGACGGTTTAGATTTGTCGATTCCAAGGCTATGTCGGTAGATTCCACCTGTGGAACACGGCGATGACACCATCTAGCATGCCTTCGCATGGCCCGCGGCATTAACATGGCGATGTAGGAACCTCGAGGATCTGCCGACGGGCCGTGGCGGCTGGCGGGTCGAGCGGATTAACTCGCCGGCATCAAGACGAGCTCTTGCAGTCGCTTTCGCGAGCAAGGCGTCGTCGCCGCAGACCTCGGCGATTCCATCAATGAGACCTTAGCGGTTTCGCGACGGTTATAGCGGCAATGTCGCGACCCACCTCGCGTCTTGGCGCTAAAGTCTCTGGCGGAAGCTTCCTGTTGGGTCAATTCCCGCGTGGCCGGACTCGGTCGGGCGAAGCGCGGATGGTTCGAGATCCGGGACCCATAGATCAAAGTCGGGAGCGGCTCGAAGCTATAGCGGTCCTTAGATCCACCAATCAAGGCGATCTCGCCCGCATAGGCGTCTTTACATCTAACCTAGAGCGGTGGTGAAGGCCTAAAGTCTCTAGGAGAAGTCAACAACTCCTCGAGCGCATGACCAAATCCGCCGGAATGATTGGACACTCGATCGTCGCGTGACCCGTCACCATCGAAGGATCACTCGTCCATGGCGAGGCTACCGTGGTCGCCGTCGCTCGCCAAGTCCTCGTAGTCATCGTGACCACGGGCAAGCAGCGGCGCGTGATGATCACGGACGGTCCCCTCGTGAGGCGCGTCGTCCCCACCACGAGGAAGGGCGTGGTGGATTGTCCGGAGAGAGTTTCTCCCCGCCGAGTCATCCTGTTCAGCGAGGAGTTCCCGCGCAACAAGACCAACGTCTTCTCAAGACTAGGCTCTGCCGGGAAGGTGGTCGATCATATGCTCGGGTGCGGGGCTTTCTCTGACGAGCCGAGCTGTCCGGTGGCCCTCAAAGTTCAAGCCGGTCACATGGAGAGGTACAATGGGACTCGAGAACCCGAGGAATTTCTTTCCATCTACGCTACGCCATCATGGCGGCGGGGTGACGAGCTTCGTTATGGCTAATTACCTCCGACCGTCCTTGAGGGTCTTTGCTCGGACGTGGTACGTTCAATCGGCAGGAGGGTTCCATCGAGTTCATGGAACCAGCTTTGTGGCGCTCGATCGCTAATTTCGGAGGCATTACGTGCGTCTGGGTAAGGAGGATGATCTGCACGGATAATCTGAGATGAGCGGGAGACCCTCAGCCTTCGTGAAGCGTTTCATTAAGATCCGCAACACGATCCGAACATCTCGGATGAATCATTGTCGCGCCTTCAAAAGCGGAGTCATGCGACGAAGCGGCTCACGAGATCTCGAGATTAACGAGACTGGACCGCCAACGACCTGTTCAAGGCGGTGACCGCTATGCCAACGCGGCAGAGCGCGATCTATAAAAAGGCGTTCGACAAGGGCGGTGCCCTTGACTGGTGTGGATGAGAAGAAGAAGAAGCGGAAGAATGTTCACGGTGACAAGAAGTCCCGGAAGAAGAAGAACAAAGGTGATCACGAACAATACCGTCGCGGTATGGATCGCACACCTCCTCCCAGGATGGGCGAAGAAGCCCAACAATAATTACAAGGGCAAAAAGCACGCTTTCGGGGAGGCGGACAAGGCAAGAAAGGTCCGGCGACCGATTTTGCAAGTTCCACCAAAGACTACGGGCATGATATACGCCATCAGTAGAACTTGGGTGCGCAAAGCTCGAAGATTTCTACAACGGCAAGGGCCCAATGCCCACCCCGCCCGAACAAGGTGATGCCGGTGAGGCCAAGCGCCAAACCGACGATGTGATCGGGAAGATGATGATGAATATCAAGAACCCGTGAACCATATCGCCGTTATTTTCGGCGACTCCTCGGCTTACACCTCTCGGCGCGACCTCAAGGAAGCTGCTCGGGAGGTCCACAGCGTCGAAAAGGCAAAACCTCGGCTGAATCGATGAAGTGGACCGAGGTCCCCATCTCCTTCTCTCGGAGGATTGCCCATTTGGGATGACCAAGCCTCGGCGGCTCCCATCGGTGGTCGCCCGACCATCGACAACGCGAGAGTTGTCCGTGTCTTAGTGGACGGCGGGGCGCTTTGGACTTACATTCGCTAAAGTCTTGGGCGAGATGCAAATTCCTCGTTCCAAGTCAAGGAAATCGCGATGCCCTTCTACGGAATTGTTAGGGAGAAAGCATCAAGCCGTTAGGCGGGTTGTCACCTGTCACCTTCGACAACCCAAGCAACTTCCGGACGAGTTGATCACTTTCGGCGTGGTCGACTTCCCATCGGCGTACAACGCGATCTTAGCGAGCCATTTCTCGGTAAGTTTATGGCGTGTCCCTACGCTTACCATTGCGTGAAGATACTGGGTCTAACGGTGTGATCACGGTCAAGGGCAACTACAAAGCTGCTGCGGATTGCGACGGCGATCCCTCGCCTGATCGGCCAACTTCCGCCAGCAGTCTGAAATCCCGCAGACCAAGTCTCAGACGCCCTAAGGTCTCCTTGACCCGGGGAGAAACTAAGGAAGTTCATTGTAAACGCTTGATGATACTTCAAGGCAGTTCACTTGGGGCCAATCTGGACCCCAAATAGAAAGCGAGCTCATTGCCTTCCTCAGAGCTAATGCGGATGTATTCGCTGGGAGCCATCGACATGCGGAGTCCCAAGGAGGTGTCGAGCACAAACTAGTGTCCGTGGGACAAAAGCTGTTCGCGAAGCTTCGTCGCTTTTGAATTCAAGCAGGGGATCATCAAAAATCGACAACAAGCGCTTTCATTCTTTGGGTTCATTCGCGAGGTTGATCACACCGAGTGGTTAATAACTCTGTCATTGTAAAGAAGAAAGGCGGCAAGTGGAGGATGTGTGTCGATCACACGATCTGAGCAGCTTGCTTGTCCTAAGGACAATTTCCGCGCCTCGTATTGACCAATGATCGATGCGACTACTGACGCCTTGACTTGAGTTTTTAGATGCTTACTCGGTTACCACCAAATAAGCATCTCCCAGGATGAAGAGAAGCGCCTTCATCATCCCTTTCGGCACTACGCTATCGACCATGTCTTTCGGTCTGCGCAATCTTTGGTGCCACGTTCGGTAACAATGGAAGACCTTCCCGAGCAATGTGGAAAAACACGGAGGTCTATGTCGGCGACATAGTTGTAAAAACAAGTATGCTCGGATCATGTAAAAGACACATCGGAGACTTTTCATAATCTCACGGGCATCGAATAAAATTAAATCCGGAGAAGTGTACCTTTGGTGTTCGATCGGAATGTTGCTCGATTATGTTATTGGCTCGCAAGGTATTTACGCCAACCACGAAAAAATCGAGGCCATTGAAAATATCACGGGCTCCAACTACCATAAAGGAAGTACAAAGCCTCATCAAGGCGGATGGTCGCTCTAAGCGAGTTTATTTCCGTCAAAGCTTACGCGGGCTGCCCTTCTTTAAGGCCTGCGCATAGCACAATGGTTTCGAGTGGGCGGAAGAAGCGATAGATCCTTCCGGGATCCGGCGATCTGTCAATCCTCCGTCTTGACTACCCGCGGCATGGCGGCAGCTCCTCATCAGACCTAGGTTGCACGCCACAAGCGGTGGCGCGATCTTGACGGTCGAAAGGAAAGGCATCTGGCGACCAATCTATTACGTGGCGAGTACTTCACGGATCAAAGGCGTTACCACGAGGTCGAAGCTCCTCATGCCTTACTCATGTCCTCCGGAAGCTTCGCCACTACTTCGAGCGCATCAAATCTGGTCGACCACGTTCCTCTGGGAGAAATCCTACGGAACAAGGAATTTAGCGGACGTATAGCTAAGTGGGCAGCGGAACTAGCGAGTTTGATCACATTATTTGTTTGCCCAACCGCTATTAAGTCCGTGTCCTAAATGACTTTGTCGTTGAATGGGCGTGCCGCCCAAATCGAGGAGCTCCCGAGCAACTGATGAACCCTCTTGGACCATGTTTTTCGATGGCTCGCGCCTTTGGAAACTCGGGGCTGGTTTTGTTCTCATCTCCTCAAGGAGAGCAACTCGATATTCTATCCAACTACACTTTGCGGCGACTAACAACGCTGCGAGTCACGAGGCCCTCTCATGGGACTAGGCGTGCAAGTCGCTTGGTGTCCAGCGGTATGAAGGAGATTCACGGTGGTCATCAATCGAGTTAACAAGGAGTATCGGTCTGCGATGACTCAATGGCGCGATACGGTTGAAGTGAGGAAGTTGGGCGGCATTTTCGATTTTTCGAAGTGCTCTTCGTGCCGGAAGGACAACTTCGGCCGACCAACTATCAAGTATGGATCCTCACGAGAATGCTTTCCGGCAGGGTGCTCGTCGAGCACCTTCACAAGCTCTCAATCACGTCTCCGGACGAGGCAACGAAGGCAGTGGTCTTGTCTCCGTTATCGGCAGTGTCCGGATTGGACAACGCCATTTGTCCGGTACCTTGCGAGATGGGACCACCTCGACGAGCAAGCCGAAGCGGCGTTCGGCTTACAAGGCGTGCCGCTCCATACAAGCTTGTGGGCGGAATCCTTTACCGTCAAGGTGCTCTGGAGTTCTCTCCAAGTGCATCTCGCATAGCAGGAGGTGTGTTCCTTCTTAGGGACATACGAAGGTGCTCAGGCAACCACGCCTCCTTGAACTACGGTCGACAAGCGTTTAGCATGGGCTATTATTGACCCATCTGCGTTACAAGATGCCCGGATATCGTGACTAAGTGCAAGGCTTGCCAATTTCACGCCGGAAGGCACACAAGCCGCCAAGAGCTCCAAACAATCCCTATTCGGCCCTTTTCCACATGGGTGCGGATGCGCTTCGACCCATTCCTAAGGGTTCAAGGGCTATACACACCTTTCGTCGCCATAGACACTTTTACAAAGTGGATTGGCGAGCACGTGTAAATCTCTTCACGCCAAAGCGGTGTTCGTTTTTTCAAAAGCAACGTGGTCACGCGCTTTGGGATTCCCCGTAAGGCGATCACGGATAGCGATACCAGTTCGAAGCGAGCTATTCGGGAATCTGCGAGCAGTTTGGGCACCAAAGTGCTGCCGCTTCGTGGCACACCCACGAGCAATGGAAGCGATCGGCGAGCTAATGGGCGAGATAGTCCGAGGTATCAAGCGGCGGGTATTTGCTTGCTCTCGGCGAGTACGGCAAGGCACAGGTCGACAAAGTTCCTTCCGTCCTCAGGCGATTCGCTTTCGTCCGGTAGGGGACCGAGAAAACTCCTTTCAATTGGTCTATAGTGCGAAGCCATCCTCCCGCGAAGTTGTACTCGGTTACGCCTCGCCGACGAGCTCGGTCAACCTAGTTGACGGCGAGCAAGCGCCTCCTCGATCTCGATCTCCTCGAAGGCACACGCGACCGGGCACAAGTCGAATGGCACGCTACCGGCAAGCTCTTCGCCCGACCGCGCGCCAAATCAGTTCGACCAAGAGTTTTGGGCGGGCGACCTGTTCTGCCCGTGTCGAAACTTGTCCAATGCCAACAAGTTAACTCCTCGTTGGGAGGGCCGTTCACGGTCGTTTCTCTTACCGCCGCCCGGGCCGTTAAATGCAGCTATGGAGGGCGGAGAGAGCCGACCGAAGACTTGGAACATCGACCCGACCGTAAGTTCTTTGTGTAGGTCTTTTACGTGTTTGCTTAGCTTTGTGCTTTTTGTAAACTTGGCATGGAGTTCGTCCAAGTCTCTCGGGCACCATGAAAAGTTCAATCAATTCTTGATGAATCCTCATGACCTCTGTGCCCTTTTCACTGTTGTCTTCTCGGACTACTTTCTCTCTGGTAACACTTGATGGTTTGCCTACCTTACGAACTCTTGGCTCCATAATCTTAAGGATTGTTCCCTATCCGTATCTGGTTTCAATAAGTTCCTAAACTTCGGGGTTGCGTAACATGGCCTTTCCACCTTGCGGCTAAGTGCGCTCTCGTAAGCCCTCGCGGCGGAGGCACTTCTTGCTTTCGGCGCGACCACTTGGTAAAGCACTGCTCTCGTAAGCCCCATGGCGAGAGGCACTTTCCTTGTTCGGTTACTCTCGGGCGCCTAACTTCGTCAGCGAAAGCGGACTACGGAGCAGATCGAGCAAAGTGCGGGTGTCGCTCTTTCTCCCTACGCGTGCTCGAGTTATAGCTTAGGTTCTCGAGCATCGTCCGTCACTGGAGCTAGGGTGTCGCTCTTTCTCTTGTGCACTGTTAGGGTTATAAACTCAGTTTCGGCGAGATGCTGTGAAGCTGGGAGTTAGGCTAAGCGCTCTACCGGTTTTCTTAAACTTCCTAAGCTTTGTTAAGCTTAGTTTACATTCGTTCTTGTCTTTTTTCTTTGCTCTCTCTTTGCGGGGAAAAGGGTAAGTCTTTATTAACAAAATTTGCGGTACAAAAGTCCATCTCGTTCTGACCTCTGACTACCTAGAAGCGAGTTGCTCCTTGAGCTCTCGATCACTTCCTTAAGGCGCAGGACTTCCCTTGGGCTTTGAACCCCTCTCGGCCTCGGCTCGGACGATCGGCTTCCTCCTTCTTGCTCTGGCCTGCTCAAGTCGCCTTCGCGACGGAGAGCCTCGACTTCTTTGGTCTTGGCCCGCACTGGTGGTGGGTCGAGCCTCGCTCTGCTAACTCATTGCTCGGCGGTCTTGAGCTGCTCGTCCAACTCCTTGACCTTCTTCTCCGGTGATCGCCCTCACGCCATCCATCACATCTCCTCAATCTCCTCTGTGAAGCCCACAGGTTGAGATCTTAGCACAGAGTCCCGCGGATGTCTCGCTCCACCTTGGCGATTTGGGCTTTGAGCTTCTTGGCTTCCTCCATGGCTGGTTCCACCGATGTGATCGTCGACAAGCTGCTCTTCAAGCCACTTCGTGCGGCCAGGCTTCTCCTCCGCGGTGCTCGCCTTCACGGCTTCTTGCAAGCTCCTCGGCTTCCTTTAGAAGAGCCTCGGAGAATGCCTCTCCTTGGTCGACTTGGCCTTGAGCTTCTTCGCTTCGCCTTGGTAGGCTCGGCTTTGGGCAGCCTGAGCGCTCTGCCTGGATCCCGTGCGGAGATGCTCCCGAGGACGCATATCTGGCCCGTTCGATGGTGACCCCATCCTCGAGTTCCGCCATGGTATCCCTAAAGACACGAGGAGAAGGTCTATTCGAACACTGCGATAACACATTCAAAGCGAGCAAGGTTTGGTCTTGGGTTTACCTCGCCAAGCCGATGCTTCAATCCATGGCGCAGGCGGTCCTCGAGCCATCGTCCACGAAGCCCCGCTCATGCGGGATGAGGCGGCCGCGCTTCTTGCCGTCGCCGCCTTGTTCGCTCCTTCTTCTTGCGGGCGCATCGCTTTCAGTGCAGGAGGCGGCGGGCGGCACTTTCGTCTCCGCGCCTTCTCCTCTTCCTTTTCCTCTTCCGCCGAACGCGTCTTGGGCGAGGCCGGCTCACTCCGCCGGGTGGCGCCGTTGTTTCCACAGGCGGGGCGACTTGCACGACTGCTCGGGGCTTCTTCATGTTCGAGGCGGTGGGGTTTCGCCACCTTTCGGAGAATCCGTCGCCTCGGGGTGAGCTGCCCTGCGACGAAGTGCAGCAGACCGGTTGCTCGGTCCATGCTGGGCGGCTTCGAACCATCGCCTTGGCACCGAAAGTCCGTGGCGCCGCTTGCTTACTACTTTTGCCTCCAGTAGCCCACAGCGCCTTTGGCGCGTCGATCTGTTTCAGCTGGAGCCAGCGGCGAGCTCACGCCGCCGGCTTGTCCTTGAGGCACGCTAGCCTCATCGCCCGTGAAGCGCCGTGCGGATGCTCGAACGCGGCGACCGCTCGGCGCCTCCTCGGCGTCGTCGTGGCGGTCTCTTCTTGGGCGGTGATGAAAAGAGATGATCGTTAAGTCTAGCAGTCGGAAGGTTGGAAGATCTAAAGATCGATTCCTACATACTGCCGTAGAAGGCTTGATCTGATCTTCTTCGCGGAACCTTCCGCCTCTTCCTCGGGGGCTCCTTGGCGGCTTCTCGCCTTGGCCCTTGGGTGTTGGCGGCGAGCTCGGCTCCTCGTGGTGGCGCTCCTCTCGCGCGCAAGAGTTTTTTCCTTCGCGCGACTTCTTCTTCGAGCCTCCTCTGCTCGGCGACTGTTGCAACCGATCCATGCGGCGGGGTGAGCTTGCGTGTAACGCCCGAGCGAGAGGGTCATGGTCTTACCTCTTCGTCGCTCTGCTTTCGGCGAGGAGGGAGAACTTAGTCTCTTCCATTGGCCGACCGCGCCCGCTTGAGTGCGCTCGATGCGTTCCTTCGCGCGATTGGTCTCTTGACGGTGGCGGCGCCGTGTCATGGCGAGCTCGCGTAAACTCGGCCGCCACCTTGGGCTTTGTGGCGCTTTGGCCTTGCCCTTCTTCGCCTTCTTCTTCTCGGACCGGAGAGTTCCTCTCGATCCCTCAGGATCATTTGGTCCTCCTGCGGCGTTTTGAGAAGCGGGCGTTAGCATTTAAACAACGTTGCAAGTCTAGCAACATAAGTGAGGTAAGTAATTTACCTCATCATGCGGACAAACACGTTCTTGCGGCAGAGTGTCGCCACCTCGCGGTGACCTCCCGTCCTTCTTCGCCGCCTTGACATGGCGTCGACCCTTCGGTCACCCATGCGTCGGTTGGCTTCTCTGCCCGAGCGAAGGGATTGTTAGTTCTGTTGGAGGAAAGAATGTATTTAGAGGTTGAGTCTTAAAGGCACTTACCGTGCTCTCCCTTGTGATGTCTTCCCATCCCTCTATCTTGTAGAAGGATAGGACCTCCTCCGCACCAGACGGACCACATTGTTGTGAAGTCGAATAATCTCCCTGCCCGTGAGCCCGAGGCTCACGAGGGAGCGATCTTCCTTGTCAGTACCAATCCTCGGCGGACATCTCGGCCGAGGCATTGAGGTTCCCTTTGCGGTGCCTTCCGGTGAAGAGCGAGTTCTTGTCGCCGCTCCGCTTCTGTAAAACCACCTCACCCACCACGCCCCATCAGTCGGCGGAGGTGGGCGAGTCTGGCGCGTCATCGGCGGTGGCCGGAGCTTGAGGTAGTAGCACCCAGCGCTCAGCGGCGGGCTGCTCTCGTTCTTGTGTAGTGGGAGGAACAGCCCACCGCGGATCGATGCCAGATAGCCCTCGCACAGTGTGCGAAGGCGGCCATCTGGAGGATGGAGTTCGGATTGAGTTCGCCACGCAATCGGCGATGTTCAAGAAGGCCTCGGCGAAGTCGCTCTCGAGAGACCTCAGCCCGAGCAGTGCAAACTGCTGTTGGTAACTGAACTCTCCTCGGCGGCTCGGAGTATCCTCCTCTCAGGCGACCTCCACTACTGGTGTCGATGTGGCCCTCCTCCTCCCAGATCCTAAGGTCCTCCTCGGTCAAGCTAGTGCACGTGAATTTGGCCATAGCGATTCCCGAGGCTGGACGGCGAGGTCGGTGATGGAGTTTGGGTACTTGATCTTGGCGTGGTTGGAGCTAGGGCTTGGAGAGGAAAAGCGCGAGGCAGTGGCTGTCATGAGCGGCTGGGTACTTTATAGTCCGTATAAGCGGCTCTGCAGCGGTTTTGTCCTAGAGCGGCTAGTTTTTACTACAGCGGCTAGGTAAAGCGGTGCTTTGTTTTTCACCAATGGCTGACGGAGATTCTGTTGGAGTGCATAGCGGCTATTTTTCGGTGTTTGCCTTTGAAAGTGAGTGCTTTCTGCTCGGACGAGATGTCGTTCCTGTTCGGCCTTAGCGGAGTTGCTTCGGCCTTGTCGGGTTTGTTCGGTCCGAACAAGTCTTGTTCGGTTGAACCATAACTTGTTCGATTAACTTGTTACATGCCTTTGTAGCGAGGAAAAATACCCTCTTCGTGACTTTGAGTCTCAAGGGATGACCCGCTCTAATGAGTTCTTCCACTTGAGTCTCGGGGCTAGTGTCGGGTATTAGATCACGGCCCATAGCCATAGCCCACTCACTGACGGCCCAATCGAGGCAACCTACGGGCCCGGCTCCTTGGGAGGTTCTCGAGCCCATGTGCATCTGCCGAAACAGTTTCATAGGCGGCACGGTGCGTAATGGCCTAAGTTCTGTTTGAGTCCGACTCGAGCGAGTTACGCACGACTACGTGAAGACCGGACGTTGGTTTCCAGTTGGAATAGGAGTCGTGATCCCAAGACTAGGGTATGCCTTATCTACCTCGGGATATATTTGGCATGTCTTGAGTTAGTTCACGTACTAAGTAGTTAGCGACCCGATATTCCTCGGTAGGTCGGTTTGCTCGCACTATATAAACAGGGCCCTTACGGCGTTTAGAGGATCCACGGCATTAAGTTTTACATCCTAGCTTCTAGCTTAGACCTTAGCGAGATAGATTTTCGCATACTACTCGTCGAGACCCTTTGATCTCGCCGAGTTCCACCTATAATTCTCTTTGATATAAAGAAAGGTTTGGGCGTGGGGCTATTATCTCTCGAGAGGCTGAACGGGATAAAACCCACATCTCTGTTCGTTCTTTGTTAGTGGTTGTTGGCGTGTCTCCTATCTCCTCTTTGAAGAACCTTGGTTGACTTGGGTCGATATCCCAACCGTCGACACTCTCTCTCTCATATATATATAGTAAAAATAACAGGGACTCCCCACGGTCCAGGCTCCCCACTTCCTGACCCTCCGATCCGCTTTGCCAAATCGTGCTACTAAGCGGGCTTTTCTCGTGTGAAACCCGATTACACGGAGGATCCATTTTCATTTAATGGCGGCGTTATTATGGAATTCATTTGCTGCCACCGCCATACCGTCGTCCTCCTCCCTCGGCTCGGCATATCCTCCCATTCCCCACCACGCGCGCGGCGGCACTTCCTCCTGTAGCGGGCGGGCAGCGGTGCCAGCGTCGCTCCCACCAGCCATGGCGGCGCCCATGCAGCGCAGCCTTCCCTTCCTCGGCTCGGGGTGGCGGCCTCCCCTTCCTCGGATCGGCGCGACCCTCCTTCCTCGGCCGAGCCAGCGGCGCGCCAGCAGTGGCGCCCCTCCTTTTCAGCGCGGCGGCGCGTGACCCTCCCCAGATCCAGATCGGCGCAGCTCGGCGGCGGCCTCCCCCTTTCTCCAGCGTCTCCTTCCTCGGCATTGGGTGGCGGCGCCCTCCTCTGCTTCTCCACCGGTGCGGCGCCCTCCTATGAGGGTATATACCCAAGTAATTTGCGTTGCTGCCGTACCTGGATATGCTTTGTATCTCTCTTTTTTATAGCGTTCTTCACTGTTAATTGGAGTTCTTCTTTTGTGATCTAGATCTTAGGTTGATTCATTTACAAATTGGTGAGGCTAGCTACAGCATTGTTCCTACCGATGAGAAAATGCTGACGAACTGAATTGTTGTATCTGTTGTCTAGTGCGGTCTCATGCGGATGGTTTTAAATGGCGGCTTGGCCAACTAGGTAATTGCTTTATTATAGAACTTTTTTTTGAACATGTAATTGCCCTAGGTCTCCATACGGCTAGCCAAGTAATTTAGATTGAATCTTTAGAACTCGTTATTTAAATCGAGGCCAGCTGATGCAAAGAAATTTATCACGTATGTTTCTCAGATTGATATGATACATACCCTGATTTATACATGTTTCTACATAGCTTAAACAATACATAATGATTTTTCTTCATGAATATCTAATAAGAAACTGTCAGGCAGATGGACACTTTTTCGACCACACCCTCATATGCTCAAGTTGATACATACCCAAATATAAGCGTATCGCTCCATGGTTTACACTGAGATCTCATACTCTAATTGATACATACCCAAATATATATGTATCTCCATGGCTTAGATACTCCATGATCTCAAGTTGATACATACCCAAATATAAGCGTATCGCTCCATGGCTTACACTGATAGATCTCATACTCTAATTGATACATACCCAAATTTATATGTATCTCCATGGCTTAGACATCGCATGATGAATCCTCAAATGTGAATAATTAATTAGAAACTTTCAAAGGCAGATGTACATAGGCTTTTGACCACACCCCAAGCATACTCAGATTGTTACATACTTGCTTTTTACGTATATCTGACTTCTTCTAATCTTTCTAGATGATGCAAGCAGAAGATGAATTTGGCTATATTGGTGGTTTTGTCAAGCATTAACTTTAGAAGCTTGACTACTTGGATGAAATTTTGACGTTATCATGTGAAGACTTGTGGATTTTAGAATGAATGTGTACTCTGGCACTAGTTAATTCTTCTAGATAGCTTGCAATTTTTCTTGACCACAAATAGAGATGTATACCATGTATTAGTATAAATTTTTGTTTACAATGGTATGGATGCACCACATCCTTTTTTTATTTTCTATCATACACTCATATGTGCATATACCCTTCTTTTTCTGCTCATTAAACCGCCTTTTGATACTCCCCGGTCTTCAAAAAGTAGTCATTTTAGATTTATCCTAAAAAAAGTTATAAAACATTATCTATAAAAATATTTGGGTATGTATTTGGATTGGACACATGTAAATAATATACATGGATTCATCTTAAAAAGTACTTCCATAATATATAAATGTACATACCCATGTTTTATTAGAACAACCGGCCGGAGTGCATGGATATACCATTTTTTTTAGACATCCTCGTATTTTTTTTCAATAGCAGAGTATATAGTTGTACTATTATACATACTCTCAATTTTATTTTTACGCCATCCTCGTATTTAAAAAAAAATTGGATTGCACGGGTTCATAGATCATACTTTTTTTTTAATGTCGGGAGTGTGTATATTTAGGGAAAACCACTGGTTTTTATTTTTCAAAAACATACACGTTTTTCAAAACAATCAGTGTATAGGTATATCTAGATGGACATATTCGTACCTTTTCGAAACAATCAGCGTATGGGTGTATTTCGAATAAACTTGCAATCCCTTGCTTTCTATATGGACATACTCATTGATCGTCAAGTAACAACATGGTAATTATTACTGCCCATTCAAAAATCAAATTTGAAATGGTCAGTGCGTGCTTTCAATAGCATTGCAACCTTGCCATATCAAAAGCTACTAACGGACATACCCGTTAACAATAACACCTATAGCAAGTTCCATGATTTAGATGCAATCCAACGCATGAGAATCGGGGAGCCCAGGCCTTGGGGAGTCCCAATTCCGCTTCCTATATATATATATATATATATATATATATATATATATATATATATATATATATATATAGAGTTGGGCTCGGTCGGTCTGTCGATCTCGTGGTCGATCGAGGCGTGTTTTACAAAATCTATGATAAAATTTGTAGATCTGGATCATACATTTTGTTCATCTCCATAAACTCTCCTAGTGTACCAAATTTTACATTTTTTTGATTTTTTTTGCTATTTGTTTTGCATTTTTCAAAATCAGCCTAGCATTCCAAAGTATTCTGGAGCGTCCATTTGGGCTGATTTGAAAAATGCAAAACAAATAGCAAAAAAAATCAAAAAATTGTAAAATTTGGTACACTAGGAGAGTTTATTAAGATGAACAAAATGTACGGTTCGGATCGAAGAATTTCATCATAGATTTTGCAGAAAACGCCCGACTGACGGCGCGACTGACGGATCGCCAACGACTCAAATTAACTATATATATATATATATATATATATATATATATATATATATATATATATATATATATATATATATATATATATATATATATATATATATATATCGCTTTTTCTACCCCTCGAGTATCTACTCCCATCCTAAAAATTCAATTAACGCTAATAAAACCAACAACGAAATAAGAACCACGCGCGTTGGCAACATAAATTGAAAATTGGACTATCCGCCCTTTTTGGTAGGTAGATTGTTGCGATTAGTTGTTTGATAATTAATTAGTAGATACTCGGAGATGCGCACAAGGGAGTATAATTACTACACGTGTCGAGTGAGTAGCTACTCCCGTGTAGTATAAGTATTTTCCTATATATATATATATATATATATATATATATATATATATATATATATATATATATATATATATATATAGGAATGCTAGCGTGCACCCAGAACACGGATCTCTCAGTGCTCCCAACTCGTTCGAAATTGAGATGTCTAGCAACTGATCCGAACAGTTGATCTTGTTAGTCTCATTTGAAATGTAGCCAGATGTACCAAGTTTTGTATTTTTTGAATTTATTTACTATTTGTTTCCTATTTTCAAAAATCAGCCTTCCAATTAGTTGTGGTGCGTCCAAAAAGCTGATTTTTGAAAATAGAAAACAAATAGTAAATAAATTCAAAAATACGAAATTTGGTTATCGGTTACATTTCAAAGAGACTTAACAAGATCAACGGTTCGATCAACTAGACATCTCGGATTTCGAAACGAGTTGGGAGCATCGAGAGATCCGCGTGTTCGGGTGCACGCTAGATTCCTCTATATATATATATATATATATATATATATATATATATATAAATGCTAGTGTGCACCCCAGAGCACGGAGAGATCCGTGCTCCCAACGTGTTTTCGAAATCCGAGATGCCTAACAACCGATCCGAACCGTTGATCTTGTTCGTCTCATTGAAATCTAGCCAGTGACCAAGTTTCGTATTTTTTTGAATTTATGTACTATTTTTTTTCTATTTTTAAAAATCAGCCTTCCAATTAGTCGTGGTGCGTCCAAAAAAGCTGTTTTTTAAAAATAGGAAACAAATAGTAAATAAATTCAAAAAAATACGAAACTTGGTCACTGGCTACATTTCAGTGAGACGAACAAGATCAACGGTTCAGATCAGTTGTTAGGCATCTCGGATTTGGAAAACGCGTTGGATGTACGGAGAGATCCGTACACCCCAGAGCACGCTAGCCATTCTCTATATATATATATATATAACATACTCATTTTTGTAATTAAAGGTATTTTTAATTCATAAAATAATGGGAGGAATAAAGAAAAGCAATTAAAAACACCCGGGTATCATCTACCGAATCAATTCGTTGCTCGGGTGTCACTGGACGAAAGCGCAGCGAATTGGGTGTCATTTCTACCAAGTCACTCGAATTGGGTATCACACAGCTAAATCCCCCTTGGTTGAGGTCTCCAGGCAGCCATGAGAGAGAGAGTTTTCCGGGAAATCTTGCAGCCACAGCCTACTGCTTCCAGCCAATCTTTCCACACCCAAGCTCCTGAGCCAAATTCAAGGCTTGAAGGCAGGCTACATCTTCAGCATGCTCGGCATCAAGACAAACATCAATCTTTCCAGCTGCCATACACACGATATCTCCCTGAACATCTCTGGCAATGACACCCCAACTTCCCGATTTTGAATGAGGCATGAAAGAACCCGTCTGCATTGAACCAGATTCAGGAACTGCCCATCTAATCCTTCTTTGGGAACATTACAAGTAGCTGTGCTAGGCTGTTTGAGCTAATTCCATTCCTTTGCCAAATCCATGATCTTGATCAGTAATTCATTCAGAGGCAAGAGATCGACCTTTGTACAAGTTTATTCCTATTGAACCGTCGCATCCAGAGCAGAGCAAACAATTGTAGCTGGTCTTCCTTTCCAATTCCTACAGAGCCTCAAGGACATGAAGGGGACCCTGACATTCAGCCAAACCAGATCTGATATTTCGAAAACCCAAACCTCTCCAAATTTCCTTCACCTTTTTGCATTTGAGACATCAAGCCTAGAGCAGCAAGGACACAAAGTATCAATGCAAATTCCTCTCCTGTGTAGATTGCACTTTATGGGGAGACTTCTCCATAAAAAGATTCTGAGTTTCTGACCTTGCTCGGAACAGACGGGCTGCACAACTTTCCTTAATTGAATCTTGTTCACGGTAAAGTTTAGGAAAAACAGAGCTCCGCGCGGGAGAGATTGATTTGGGCGGCCCGGTGAAGCGTGACTCGGGTCGGGAGTCGGGACGCAACGAAAAGGATTACTGGGCTGGGTTGGGTTGGGCTGGCCTAACGGAACCCAACCGGCAAAAGGCAGACCGAAAGTCTCGACTTTTCCCACAGGCCACCACTTTCCTCTTTAGGTTTTGGGCGCGACTCCGAATCGGTGGATCAAAAAGGATGAATTGAGCCGACGTCTATCATTAGTCAATAACTAGCAAGCGTGCACGTGCAAAGCACATCAGAACAATGTCGATAGCAACAATTTATAAAAAAAGAAAAAGTAACATTTAGGACATGTGCGATCTTTTCTATTTGTTTACATCTATATGGAGCAGGCGTAGAAGCATTCCTTATTACATTGGTTGTCTTATTTGGTTGATATTAACGCCCCTCATGAAACATCTGAACAATTAAAATTAAATAACTGATAATCAAGATATAGATATAGATTAATTAACGGGTGCAATAACATGCAAATAATTGTTTTTTATTAACAGATCAATTATGTGCATGGATATACGCATAAATATATGTGACACTCATTTAATTAAAAGTAGCATGTGTTCTCTCGATGGGTCATCATGTTGTAAATTGTAATTATATATTTGCATTACAATTGTTATTTATCATGCAGCAAGCTTAATTAAAAGGTTGTATACGTCCGTACGCATTGACATGGAGGGGAGGATACTGGATCGTATTCTTAAGAGAGCTACGTAATACCCGTACTTCTATACGGAGTCCTGAATTTATTCCACCTCCCGGCCCGGGCATACGTTTCATATGTATGAGTATGTATAATTGGGGGCGTACGTGCCTGTCCCGCCCTATTTATAGTGTACTGTGCTATTCTGTTAGTTCTAATCTAGGAAGAATTAGAAAAAATTATTAGTAAGATTTATAATGGGAGAATAAAAATTAATCCCGTGTATATATGGGCAAGAGTCCATGGTCTCTACGGGTGCTAGTCTGTTAGTTATAGTCTAGGAAGAATTAGAAAAAATTAGAAAGATTTATAATGAGAGAATAAAAAATAATCCCATGTATATGTATATATGGACAAGAGTCCGTGGTCTATACTATCGAGTTGTGGGCAAGAGTCCGTGGTCTTTACGTATCGAGTCAAGAGTCAGTGGTCTATACGTATCGAGTCAAGAGTTCGTGGTCTCTACGTATATGTATATATGGGCAAGGGTAAGAGTCTATGGTCTATACGTATCGAGTTGTGGGCAAGAGTCCATGGTCTATATGTATCGAGTCAAGAGTCCGTGGTTTATACGTATCGAGTCAAGAGTCCGTGGTCTCTACGTATATGTATATATGGGCAAGAGTATGTGGTCTATATGTATCGAGTTATGCATAAGAGTCTGTGGTCTATACATATCGAGTCAAGAGTCCGTGATATATACGTATCGATTGAAGAGTCCGTGGTCTATACGTATATGTATATATGGACAAGAGTCCGTGGTCTATACGTATCGAGTTATGGACAAGAGTCCGTTGTCTATACGTATTGAGTAAGAGTCTGTGGTCTATACTTGATAGCAAACTTTTGAAAAATTATGGCCGTTGAATGATGGATTGAGGAAATAGATGGATGTGATTTATAGTTGGATCTAGGCCAACTGCTCAATTATAGAGTAGTTTAGATAACTAAATTTATGTATAGTTTAATGTTGTAAAAAAAAAGATGCTACAGTTAATTAGATGATGGAGTTTTTTTTTACTTGCTATAAGTTCATTCAAAAGAAAAAAAGATACAAAAGAGGATACCTATAGAATTGAAAGTACGTGCCAAAATAGTACATAAACATTATATAGTTAATTGTACACTTTTTATAATATCGAACCATATGTAAATTTCGTTATTTAGTAGTGTAAATACGTCGGCAGAGATTTCATCTATTTCCACGCGATTAATAAGGAGCAATTCCGTAAGTTTTTTTTCATGATTATTCTTTGTTACTGTATGGCATGTTTGGGAGCATCAGGGTGGGCCGAGATCCTAGTCCAATTCTGGGGAGCAAATCTCACACGAGAAAATCCCTGTGAATATTTTTGTTGGGTTGTTTGGTTGGGGCAAGGTGCAAGGAAATTCCACCCCAACCTGGTCAAAATCTAGGGTAGCAAAACCATCACCATATGAGTTCGCAAGGAAAACCCCGTCCATATCCGTGAGAGCACAGACACGTCCCCGACAGGCCAGCATGAGCAAATCATTTGCTCGGGCACTGACATGGTGGCACGACGGGACTCGAATCGTGCAAACGGTCGCTGCACGTTGAACCGGCCCATAGCATGCCTAAATCAAAAGTGAGTGTCACGACGCTGCTGCCCATCACTGTTCCTGCATCACCTCGTACCGTGCAGTGCCATCTTCATCACCAATGGTCTCGCTACAACGGCTCTTTAACTGTCGGTTCTTTGGCTTTGTCCCACGCAGGACAAGGAATTGTTGCCTCTTTAGTTAGAGCATGGTTAGAAGAAGCTCTAAATGGCGTTTTAAATTTGCAGCACGTACAGAGTGTCTGGTAGGTGAGGGAATCTTTTAGAGTATAGTGTAAAGTTTGAAGGAACGTTTGCAGCAAAACTGTAAATTTGCAGCACGAGAATTTGCAGCAGCTTTTAAAGCTGCTGCTAGCTTTGCTCTTAGTATAAATAGTTGCCCACATGCACCATTGTAAGGGAGTTCAGTTTAGCTCGATCCACCACACACGCATACATCCATTATAACACACAAGCCCAGCTGTGGCACACCTGTTGTTACTCAGCTAGGTTACCTATGTACATTTCTCTTTCGTATTAAGTAAGGCTAGATGCAAAGTTGTTATCCCAACAGTAGAGATGTAAACCAATCAATGACACTCGAGCATTAGACATCCTTGAAGTCCTTAGCCAGCGTGAAAATGGGGCTAATTGATCCCATTTCAACAAGCAAGCTTGGTTCCAGGAACTAATTCCTAATTGTTGCAAGTAGCAAGCGCTCTCATTCTGTCGGCAGTTGGGAACTGGACTACGCAGAGCCAATTTATTGAAGTGGGATCAATAGACCCCTTTTCATGACGTACTAAAGCATTTGTATGCAAGGAAGCTCGTTGAAGAAGGAGGAAAAAGGAATAGAAAATAAAAAAGGAGTACCCTTCTTAGTCCCACACCATGTTGTGTCGTCATAGTCTTAGCTTCTGCGACGCTCGCTCAAAAGCTTTCTCTTTAGGGGAAAACATATGTGCGTGTCCATGGACGGTCCGCGCCAACACTCTGCTGCGAACACCTAGCCATGAGGACTTCTGGCGTGGAGTAGTCGATCCCAAGGACGGCGCCAGTCGTCAGCGTGGAACGGAGTTCATAGAGCCGAGCTTACTTGTTAAAATGGGAATCAACGGGCCCTTTTTCATGACGCATTAGGACACTCGTAGGCTAGGGAGCTCGCCGAACCGTCGTGCGAACAATGGCATGATTTTCTTATCCTGGTTCGGACATTCGTAGGCTAGGGAGCAAGTCATCATAGTGCATGGCGATACTATCAACCTTTCTTGACTTCAACATGCGCAGCGATCGGTCCTACCTGTGTCGTTCCGTCTCATCGCCACATGGCTACTCATAGTAGGAGGGCGTCTGATGCAAGAACAAGGTCAGGTTGAGTCTAGGCCTCCAATGGCCCATGAGGTTAGATAATGCCAAAATGGTGTCGCCCAATTCCCGTCAAATTCTTTTGGAGACAAATGTGGATAGGTTTTTATCTTCATTTTCTTTTACAATGAATGGTCTCAATTCCATTTGGAAGCATTAATGAACAAGATTCCTTGAACTTTATGAAGCATATCCTCTAAGGTACATTTCTCATCTGTTCTATAGATACGGACGGTTTGTATCGAGGCTTTATTGGGTTACACATTCACTCCATGTGAAGGGACAAAACCCAACTACCACAATCCAAACAATAAGTTGTCTACTTGCATGTCATTATATTTTTTATTGGTTCATGTGCTATGATCGGTACAATGCAACAAAAGCCTTAATTCTCCATGTTCAGTTATCTCATCCATATTATTTAATAGAAAAAAATCTACTTGACCCCTAAAGTATTGACTAAGACGCACGTAACCCCTAAACCATGTGGACCAATATTTTTTCTCAGTTACATATTTTCTTTATAACTGGAGTGACACATCATCAACCACGTGGACAAAACAACCTGCATGTTTAGTTCACATGGCAAAAACATCCTGAAGAAACCGTTGCGAGTGTTTATTTGCATTGGTTTAAATCTTTTAGAGGTGAGAATATCTGATTTTGTAATTCGTGGGTTATGAGCGCTCAAGTCAATACTGCAATAGTCAAGTAGACCATTTTCTATTTAACATTCTACGTGATAAGGCTTATATACGATTTACATAGAGCCGGTATACATGAACCGTTGTACAAACTATCCAGGTTTTTTTTTTTTTTTGCTTCACGTTGTCTTTGGTGTCATGAATATTTGCTATCATTGTTAAGCAATAAAACATAGCACATTATTTCTTAAAAAACGAGGAATCAATCTACCTGTCTGACCGGAGTGATGACCCAAGAGTTACATTGTTTGTTCAGCCAATTAATCAACATAGATAAAATCAATGTTATAATACAATGCGCGGACAGGCTGCCTCCAGGATAGGCCACGTCGCCCGCCCGTTCCGCGCTGCACCACGTCGCCCGAAACCAAGCCCGTTCGATCATCTCGCGAAATCAAATCCGACCGTCCATACATCATTTATATATAAAATGATTTTTCTCAGCGAGGCGGGCGCACTGGCCAGTTGGCTAGCCGAGCTATTTCTCGCTCAGCCGACCAGCTTCGCTTCGGCGTCGCGGTGTTTTTTCAACTCACCTTTCGCATCAGCATCATTCTCGGCTCCTTTCGTTTTGACTCTGTGCTATGCGTGGGCTGCAATGCTGCATAGAGTTGGCTACGGGCATGCATGGGCTGCTGTGCTATGCGTTTTCTTGCCTTTGCAATCTCCTTTTTTGCAATCTCCCACAGGAAAAACATACAAGTTTGAAAAATATCAAAAATTAAACCATGGTTGCAAAAAGAACATCTACAAAAAATTTCAACATACAAATTTGAAAATTATCAAAAAATAAAACATGGTTGCCAAAAAAACATCTACAAAAAAATTGATATTACTCAGAATTTTGTTAAGTCCAAATTTACAAAAAAAACAATGGCTCTTTCTTATTAACGGCATTTTTTTTTCTCGATTAGCACTTTTCGGCTTTATTTATTATGGGTCACAAAAAAATTCTAAAAATTGAAAGTTTCCGAACCAAAGAACATCCAAAAATTTTCGAGCCATGTTTGCACAAAGAACATCCAAAGTTAAAATTTTACAAAAAAAAAAAGGTTTTCATAATGCAGAATTATAACTAAGGATTTCATTTTTGGTGGGATATAATACTTTTCTATTGTTTAGGGTTTAGAATGAAAAAAAAGAATAAAGGGTTTCATATATAAACCCTAAACCATATAATACTTGTCGGTGTAATAAATACCGGGGTACAAAGAGTCCTGAGAAGGCCGAGAGGCCCCACGACAGTGTGGCGAGCAAGGCCCAGTGGCGTGGCGAGCCCCTCGGAGGCCGAGAGGGCCCCACGCGTCAAAGGGCGAGCAAGGCCCAGCGGCGTGGCGAGCCCTCGAAGACAAAGCGAGGGCCCCACGCGCCGTGGGGCGTGGGCGAGCCCCTCTGAAGGTGAGGTGAGGGCCCGCGCGCCAAAGTGCGTGGGTGAGCCCCTCTGGAGACAGGCGAGGCCCAGGCGCCCGGCAAGGCCCAGCGGCGAGCGTTACAAAAGGAGTCTTGGGACGAAGGCTCCCCTGCTTCTGAAGGGCGAAGCGCATTTAATGAGACATCACGCGGATAGGCAAACAAGAAATGATTACCGCTTCTGATGACCCTGCAGGTCTGAAAGCGGTACATCACTTTAATGCGCAATGAATTGACCGGCAGAGAGAAGGTTTGCTTGAGGAGGCCGCCGTGTCGGGAGGAGCAAGTGTGGGCCCCACCCGCAGACTCACCGGTGTGATGTCTTGGGTCGGATGCCACTTGTGAAGCACGCGAGCGGCCTGCCGGCGTGGGCAGCGAGCGTTTTCATCTCTTCATCGTGTCTTGTCGATTATCTTCGAGTCTTGATTGCCTACCCCCTCGGCTCTCTCCGCCAGCCGAGAGCTTGTATAAAAAGAGAGGAGAGAGAGGGAAGAGGGCAGGTTGCACTAGCATTCGTGCATTCGAAATACTCTGTAAACACATTCCCATTCAACCACAATCAGAAAAGAGTTAAGGCTCAGCAGGAGTAGGACTATTACCCGCGAGGGGGTCCGAACCTGGGTAAATCTGCTAGTCGCTCCTTGTTGTGCCCGACACTCAAATCGAATCGAGCTTGATCGAGTTGGCTAGCAGACTAAAAATCTGACCAGGGGTGTGATCCGTAATAGTTGAGCGGAGAACACGCCGTCGATCTTAGCGCTGTAGGGGGAGCGCTAGCATCGGTTCAAGCTCTTGACCCTTCTTCCAGCGGCGATGGCGGAGCGGCGATCCGCGATGGAGCGAAGCGGCCGCTAGAGCCGCTGCCCCGCGAGTCGACCACAGCGATGGCGGTGGATCACCGGGTGGTAGCCGCCCGCCTAGGGTTGGAGCCTGGTGGCGGCCGCCCGGCCAAGCTAAGCGGCGCTGGCCTTGAGGAGTGCACTCCGGCCGACAGAACCTCCATGCGGCGGGGCCTTGCTGGAAAACCCGCCGGTTCCGGTGACTCCGGACTCCCGGCGCGCCGTGGTTGGCAACTTGGCCCGCTCGTCGACGCCGCCACAAGGCGGTGCAAGTTTGAGGCGGGGAACCGGCGTTCGCGTCCTCCGTTCTTTGTTGCCCTCGCACTCCTCTTGCGAATCACCGGTGAGGCGGGGCCAAGACGACAAAGCGGCGACCCTACGGGGCTCTACCGGGCGGCGTCTTGAGTGGCGCGATCTCGGTCCCATCTGGAGGACCGCCACTTCTTTGCATGGAGAAGACCTGCGTGACAAGCTCCGCAGGGGCGTGACCGAAGCCGATCGCGTTGTCGTTTGCCGCCGCACACGGGACCAGAAGAGGGTTCCAGAGCTGCCCGCCAGCGAGGTGGCGCTTCTTGGCGCCGCCCTAAGCGACGAGGCGGCGGGCGAGACCGCTTCCAGAGCAGGAGGCTCCGGCGTCGGTGCCGCGCCTTTTCTAAGGAGGCTGCGCCCGCGTCCGATGGCTTGGAACGGTTTTGTCCGCCCCCATCGAAAAGTATGACGGCACCACCAACCCCGATGAGTTTTGCAGATCTATCTGACGGTGATGCACGGCCGACAAGAGGGTCGGGAAGGTTACGGCGAACTACTTCCCCACGGTCCTCACCGGCGAGCCCGCTCGTGGCTCATGAACCCGCCCGGTCAGTGGGGGTCATGGAAGGAGCTCTCGAGCTCTTCGTCACCAACTTCGGGACACCTTGAGCAGCCCGAGTAGAAGGCGACCTCCTAACGTGGAAGCGGAAGAAAGGAGAGTCGCTTGCGACTATATTCGGCGCTTCGGTCAGTCCGCAATACCATCCCCGACATCTCCATCGGCGCCTTAGTCACGGCATTCGGAGAGGCGCCGAGACCCCAAGGTCAAAGAGAAGATGGCCACCCGCAAGATCAAAACAACGGAGGAGCTCTTCACCTTGGCGCTAAGTCGCCCTTGAAAGTGCTTCGCATCCGCCCGGCTGGCGGGGACAATGCGGGAGGCGAGGCTGGACCTCGAGGAACCCCGCGGCAAGGACAAGAAGAAGCGCAAAGGCGGCCGAGACCGGGCGGTCATGGCCGCCGAAGCGGCGACGACGACGACCGCGGACAGCCAGCGCAATGAATGGGCGCGGGCAAAAAGGGAGGAGGTCGCGGCGCCGGCGGGTACGATCCGTAGGGTGGCCGAGGCGGCGGCTATGGCGATCGCCGTGGCGCGCGACGGCCCCATGGCGGCATGACGAAGGGCGAGACCATCGCCCCTGAGTGGGATGGAAGGCCTTCTTGTCCCATTCACGCAACAATTCCCGACTTGGCGGTTGCCATGTCGTCGGCAAATAATGGACAAGCGAGTCCACGGCGTAAACAACAGCAGGCGTCCGGCGATGGCAAGGGCAAGGAGACGGCCGCTTGGTTTTCAGCGGCGGGCGCGGTTGCCGTCATCCACGGCGGTTGACCACCTATCCGTCCCACGCTAGCTTTAAGCGTGCGATGAGGAAGGTGCGCGCCGCCGTGCGACTTTAGGTCGGTGAGGCGGTGGCGTGGTCGGAGCGGCCGATCGCGTTCGATCGAATCGATCACCCACCAAGATCCGCCGCCTGGCACCTCCCGATCGTGGTTGCACCCACGGTCCGGAATGTAAAGCTAGGGCGGTCTTTGGTAGACGGAGGAGTTCCTCAACCTCCATCGCCGCTTCGCCGCGCGGCGCTCCAGATCCAGCGGCGAAGAGCCGTCCAACGCTCCCATTCTTGACATCGCGCCGGGCCGAGTCCGTCCGGCTGAAGCGCGTCGATCTCCGGTGGCGTTGAGGCTCGGCAACTTCCGCACCGAGATGCTCGAGTTGGTGGCGGACTTGACCTCCCTGGCGCCATACTAGGTCGGCCGGCGGCCGACCGTGTTCATGGCGGTGTGCCACTATGCGTACATGGTGGTGAAGATCCGAGGCCACCGCCCCATTGTCTTGAAAGTGGACCGCCGGGGCGCTCCGCTGCGACAAGGACGCCCTCGCTTTGGCGAAGCGTCGGTCTGAAGGCCGAGGCATCGACTGCAGGAGCTCCTCCGGCGAAGACCGTGCCTCCCGGTCCGTCCGGCGGAGGTTAAAGCGGTCTCCTGGCGAAGTCGGACCAGCGAACCGTTCGGGGGCGCCTCTCGGCGCCAAATAGGAAAAGCGCGCTCGTCTCCTTCCTCGATCTAACGCAGCGTGTTTGCGTGGCAACCGTCCGACATGGTTGGGGTCCCGAGGTGATTGAGCACAAATTGGCGGCGTTTCGGCAAGGCGACCGGTCATCTGAAGGTCCGGAAGCGATCGGTGGAGCGCCGAAGTTATCCGCCAGAGGTGGACAAGCTCTTAAGGCGGGTGCGTCGCGATGTCGCCCATCCTGGTGGCTCGCGAACCCGTCCTCGTCTAAGAAATCAGCAGGCGTTGGAGGATGTGCGTGGACTTCACCGACCTCAACAAAGCGTGCCGAAGGATCCGTACCAGCGCCTCCGCGATCGATCTCATCGTCGACTCAAGCTGCGGGGTGCGGCGGTTGTGCTTCGGATCGTACTCGGGTACCACCGATTAGCATGGCGAAGAAGATGAAGACAAGACCGCCTTCATGGCGCCCATGGGCGTCTCGCTATATAAGGATGGCGTTGGATGAAGAATGCAGCCCAACCTATCGTGAGCCATGCATATCGCTCACCGCCCTCAAATAGGGCGAAACACGGAGGTGTATGTCGATGATCCGGTGGTGAAGTCAAGAAGGCGGAGGAGTTGATCGGCGACTGGAAGAAACCTTCACCAACCCGAGGAAATCTTGCATCAAGCTTAATCGAGAGAAGTGTGTGTTAGCCGTTCGTCAGACAACCTGCTGGGATTCCTCGTCTCGAGAGGGATTGAGGCGAACCGACAAGATCGCGGCGATCGAGAATATGAAGCCCGACGCGACTTGGCGAGATCACGGTGCTTGGTGGGTCGCTTGACCTCCTGGGCGCTTTATAGCCGCTTTGGGGATAAAAGTCTCCCACCGCTCAAGCTCATGAAGAAGACCAACCAGTTCGAGTGGACGGCGGAGGCGCAGGAGGCGTTCGACGGCCTGAAGATGTATCTCACCTCCCCGCCCGTCCTGGTCGCCCCAGATCCGGGCGAGCCGCTGATCCTCTACGTCGCGGCAAACCCCCAGGCGGTCAGTGCGGTGCTGGTGGCGGAAAGAGAGGGCGTTCAGCGCCCCATTTACTACGTCAGCAAGGTCCTCCACGACGCCGAAACAAGGTATTCACAGCACTAGAAGATGCTCTACGCCGTGCTGACGGCATCCCGAAACCTACGCCACTACTTCCAAGGGCGAGAAGTCACGGTGTTGACCAAGTATCCCTTGCGGGAGATCCTCTTCAACCGCGAGGCGACGGGTCGCATCGCCAAGTGGGCCATGAAGCTGGCAGAATTCGATCTCAAATTCGCTCCCCGAACGGCCATCAAAGGGCAAGCTCTGGCGAAGTTCATCAGCGAGTGGACTCCGGCGGACACGGGTGAAGACACCCGACCCTCGCCGTGGACTCTCTTCTTGACGGCTCATTCCGCCGGAGAAATTTGGCTGGCGTCGTCTGGTGTCTCCCACAGCGATGTCGTCCGGCACTGGTGGTCTTGGACTTCCGCGCCACCAACAACGTCGCGAGTATGAAGGATCGCCATGGGGCTCGGGGTGGCCGACCCTTGGCATCCGGTGGCTACAAGTAAAAGCGACTCTCTCTGGTCATCAACCGGGGAGGAAGGATTTCTCTGCTCGGATCCGTCATGGCGGCCTACAGGCGGAGGTCGCGCCGTTGGGCGGCACTTTGAGGGTTTAGGCCGTGCACGTCCCTCGCCGCGACAACTACATGGCGGATGAAGCTGTCCCCATTGCCTCGTCGAGGCACTGTTCATTGGAGTCTTTGAAGAAAGACTTACGCGACCGTCCGTCGTAGCCCCCAATCTGGCGGGGCGACGCTTTCCTGCAGCTCCCACTTCGGAGGAGACGTCACCAATCTGCTTCAGCTCCCGGTTGGAGGGAGGAGGCGAAGAAGCTGCCGAGGCGGTTGAGGCGAAACGCCAGCCGAAGGAGTATCGTCGGCGACAATGTCTGAAACGTCGTCACACTCGTCCGGGAAGGTCGATGGATGGATCGATCCTAGCCTACTGCGGGATGGAGTGATCCCGACGATGTGCGTCGGTGAGAAGATAGCGCGCAAGGCCAAGCGCTACATACGCTCGTAGGTGGGGACTGATCGCCCGAGGCGCAAATGGAGTTCTCTTGAAGTCGTCACTTTCGGGAAGCGGGGTGAAATTCTCTCTGAGATCCATGGAGGCATGTCGCGGAGCCATTGAGGAGCCAGGCGTTGGTTGGGAAAGCTTTCCGCCACGGTTTTACCGCCCTCGCCTCCGGGATGCCTTGAGTGGTGAGGAGATGCGGCGTGCCAATTTCATGCCAAGCAGATCCACCGACCGCCCAGCGCCGCAAACCATTCCGCTCTCTTGGCGTTCGCGGTGCAGGGGCCGGACATTCAGGCCCGTTCCTTGGGCGGCCGGAGGTTATACTCATCGTGTTAAATCGCCATCGACAAGTTCACTAAGTGGGTTGAAGCCTCGCGGTCCCGGCGATCACATCCGCAATGCTATCAAGTTTATGAAGAGCATCTTCGTCCGGTTCGGTGTCGTCAGCAGAATCATCATCGACAACGGCGCTCGATTCAAAGGCGATTTCCAAGATGGTGCGAAGAGTTGGGTACCAAGGCGTGCTTTGCCTCATTAGCGCATCCGAAGAGCAATGGGCAAGTGGAGCGAACAAGCGCGAAGTACTCAAAGGGCTCAAGACAAGGGCGTTCGATCGCTGGAGAAAGCGTGTGCGCCGGTGAAGAAGTCCCCAGCTGTGTTGTGGGCACTGCGGACAACTCCCAACAGAGCCACCGTGAGACCCCTTCTTCTGGTGTATGGCTCGGGCGGTGCTCCCATCGAGCTCGCCTTGGCTCCCCAAGGGTGGCGGCGTTCAGCGAACCAAGACCACGACCGGCGTCGGGGCGAAGTGAATCTCCTAGAGGAGATCCGAGGCGAGCGGCGATCCGTGCCACCAAATGTCAAGCGGTATTGCGCCGTTATCAAGCAAAGCGGGTGTGTGTGAGAACACCGGCGTGGGCGACCTCGTTCTCATAAAATCCAAGCGCAGCGTAGTATAACAAACTGTCTCCCCTGTGGAGGCCCTTCAAGGTGGTCTCGATCTCCGCCCAGCTCGGTCGGGCTCGCATTCGAGGATGGTCGCGAATTGGCGAACACTTGGAGCGTCGGCGGTGAGGAAGTTCTACCGTGAGTAGCAGTTCGAAGCTTTTTGGCCTTCCTTTGGGCCGAGCGGCGAGGTCTTCTTCCTTCACGCTTCGCCTCGGGTCTGATTGTACAAAGCCATCTTCAATAAGAGATAAGTTACATCTCTTTGTGGGCATATGTTTCTTTTTCGCCTCAAGTCTGTTAGAAAGCGATACATTGAAAGTGGCGTGAAAAAGTACTCAAGACAGATGGCCCCTTAGATTGCAAGGACTGACGCCTATGACTTGCGGTTGGGCGGGCGAAGCGGGACGGAAGGCGGGTTCTAGCTTTGTGTGTGCCTTTCGGTTTAGGCAATCATAACAATGACACCGCGACTAGACCACTTCAAAGCTAAGTTCTCGCCATGCGATGTCTAGGGTCGATTCGCAAAGAGGCCATACGGGTTGAAGTAACGGATGCACGAGAAAAAGCGCTCACTTTCAGCGTAAAGCTCTGTCTAAAAGCTTTTTAGCGTCGGTGGCTTAGCCTTTGGAAAAGGTCATTAGAAAGCATTCTCGCGAAGTCGGTAGCGAAAGTACTTATGGTGATGGCCCTTAGTTGTAAAGGCAAACGCTTATAACTTCTGTTGGTGCGAGGCAAAGCGGGCGGAAGGCGGGTTCTAGCCCGTGTAATCGGCTCGGTCTGAACAATGCATGCACAAATGCACCGGCGGCCGGACCACTTCCGGAAGCTAAGCGCTTCGCCACATAATGTTTAAGTCGAGGTTGCGAGAGGCCATAAGGGTTGAAGTAACGAGATGCCTAAGGAAGCGGCGCTCACTTGCGGCGAAACGTTCGATCTAAAGCCTTTGGCGGCAGTGCCCAGTTCAATTCCATAAGTTAAAATTGTGCGAAGTTCAAGTGAGACTCACAACAAAAAGCAAAAGTTTGTTTGTATTGATAGGCAACATTTACAAGACAACAAAGGCGGGAAGTCTCGCTTCTCCTCCTCGTCTTAAATCTTCATTGGAGTGGCGCCCCCATCATGGACACGTGGCGGCGGCGGTGTCAACCCGCGCTGCTCAAACGAGTCCAGTGGCGCGAAAAGCTCCCGATGGCGGCGTCGAGATCAAACGGCGTCTCGAGCAAAACGATTGTACAAGATGAACTGCGCTGCCGAGCGTCTTGGCGACCGTCTTGATCGCCCGCGTCCGCCAACGCCACCGGAAGGCGCGCAAGGCTTCGGCGGCTCGTCCCACGGCACCGGCGTATTGCGCCGTCTCCTCCGCAATGAAGTTCAAGGTAACACCAGTGGATGCAGGCGTCCGGAAGCCGCGATAAGGCGGTCTGCAACATGTCGTGAGGTTGGGCGCTTCGAAGTGCTCGAGACGGAGGTCTTGATCGCTTGGCGGCGGCAGCGGCGGCTTAGCTGCCGCATGACCTCGCGGGTCATCGCCTCGCCAGCGGCGGTTTCTTGGCGAGGGCCGCCGCGGCTTCGCCGGCGGATCGCTCCGCCAAGGCAAGGGCTTCCTCCGCGTCGCCCAGTGCGGGAGAGGTGCGCGCCTCAAAGGCGCCCTGACGGCGGTCACGGCCGAGATAAGCGGCGGCGCCAGTGAGCGGTGGCGAAGGTTCTCGGCATGGCGGCCGACGAACCCTCCGCTGCCAGCGAGCGACCTCCGTGAAGGAGCGGCGGGCGGTGGGGGTGGCGGTCGCGTGGGCGGAGCTCGATGCCCAGCGTCATACCTGTTCAAGAAGGACAAAGCAGGGTTCGGTATGCAAAAGGCGTGTAGCATGCTAACCCTAATGTGAAACGTCGTGGCGCAGGAAAGCCAACTGAAGCGGTCGCCACTGAAAGCCGGAAGGGGAGCTCAAGTCGCTTGTTGGCGGCGGCGGTGGCGGCGCTGATCGCGTGACCGCTGCCGTCAGGCAAAGCGGCGCCAGACGAGTGGTGCGGTCACGCAGAGGCACCAACCTGCAGCGGACGACGCCGCGCAGGAGGCGTCGGCGTGGGCAAGCGGAAAAAGCGGCGCAGCGGCGCCAGTTTGAATCGTCGCGCTCTCGCCCGATGGCGGAGCGGCGGCGGTAGCGAAGGCCCTCACGGAGGGGGCCGCGGTGACGGCGGAAGCTTAGGAGTGGAGGCGAGCCCTCTTTGGACTCGTCTCTCCCCTCGTCGTCGTCGTCCTGGCGAGATGAGGCGGCGCTTCCGGGCCTTGATCGGTCGGCCGCCACGGCAGAGGTAGCGGCGGCGCGAAGCTTAGGCGGTCGCCGAAGCGGATCGCGGATCTGTAGTGGCCCGTGCCACTTGTACCGCAGACCGAAGACCTCCGTAGAGGCGGCGCCGCAAGTGTTAGGCTGCGCTCTGTGGATCGATCGCGAAGGGGAGGATGCTGCGAGCGTGAAGTGTCGGTGGCCCGGTGGGGGCGATAACCCGCCGGCCACCCCGAGCACGCCGTCCGACACGTTCCTGCGGTGGCGAGCAAGAAATAAACCACAAAGTCGGCGAGCAAAAGGATTCCAAGAAAGACAAGAGACCCAAAAGGCTAAAAGAGCACTCACCGCCGAGGGCGATGCGGACTCCATCGTTGTTGCCGTAGTACATCCAGGCGGGGAGAGTCCTCATGCGGAGCGGGCAGAGTCGGCGCCGCAAAAAATCCGCCGCAACGAGGGTTCCGGTGAGCCAGCGGCGGCGAAGATCGGCGATCGCGCGGCCAAAGACGCCCAGCTCCGGCGAAGTCGTCGGCGAAGCTCCCGGTTAGCGGTGGGCTCAGCGGGACCCTCGGAAGAGAAAGATCGTCGCGGCCATTGGAGTCCTCAACGTCTGACCATTGTCGGTACCGTCCTTCCAGTTGGACTTGGGCGCGACAGGATGAAGACGGCGGTTTCACGGGCGTGAAGTAGCAACTCGAAAAAGCCCCGCGACGGGCGCGCCTCGCGTGCAACCTGAAGAGCCGGCGCCCGAGCGGGAGGCTTCGGCATCGTCCCCACGAACATCTCGCAGAGGTGGGCGAAGATGGCAGCGAATGATGGAATTGGGGAAGGTGCACTTTGGATCTCGTGAAAGCGAGCACCCCAAGAAAAATTCAGAAATCTGGCGGGATGAGCCCGCCAGCGCCGCCATGAACAAAGGTGACAATCTCCCGTCGCGAGGGCTCGGCGCCATGGTACCGGGCGGAACAAGGCGGCGGTTGGCGCACGAACACTTGAAGCCGCCTCATTTGAGTCTTCGTCGGCGGAGGAGGGAAAACGACCCGAGCGCGGCGCGCCTCCGCGGCGATCCTTGCTGCGTTTGGGCGCCATTGGAAAGCAGTGAAGAAGTGGGCAAAGAGAAAGAAGGCTCTGTGGTGGCAGCGAAGGAAGCAATTGGCAGTCTGTGAAGACTTAGCGTGCGGAAGGATTGACCGCAGCGCTGAGAGAAGTATTTATAGGCGTGGGGCGCGAGCACGACGGTTTGGATTCCGCCCCCACGCGCGCGCGGCGCCATCATTGCCCCGCGCGTTTTGGTTTCCCGCGAAAAGCGGCGTAGTTCCCTAAGGAAGATCGTGTGCAGACGGATAATCAGGCGTACGGCCACCGCAGGTGGTGGGCCCCCCACGATTCGTCTCCCACCGCACAAGAAACGGAAAAGTGTCTGCGCGACGGTTCGCGTATCATGGTGGACCCGGGGGCTACTGTCGGTGTAATAAATACCGGGGTACAAAGAGTCCTGAGAAGGCCGAGAGGGCCCCACACGTCAGGCGGGCGAGCAAGGCCCAATGGCGTGGCGGGCCCTCAGAGGCCGAGAGGGCCCCAGCGTCGGCGGGCGAGCAAGGCCCAGGCGCTGGCGAGCCCCTCGAAGACAAAGCGAGGGCCCCAGCGTCGGCCGGCGAGCAAGGCCCAGTGCGTGGGCGAGCCCCTCGAAGACACATGGCGAGGGCCCCACGCCACGGGGTGGGTGCGTGGGCGCAGCCCTCTGAAGGTGAAGTGAGGGCCCCGCGCGCCCGGCCAAAGTGCGTGGGCGAGCCCTCTGGAGACAGGCGAGGGCCCAGCGGCGGAGGCGTTGCAAAGGAGTCTTGAACGAAGGCTCCCCTTCTGAAGGACGAAGCGCATTTAATGAGACATCACGCGGATAGGCGGTGAAGAAATGATTACGCTTCTGATGACCCTGCAGTCTGGCGGTACATCCTTGTGGCGCAGCCGGAATTGACCGGCAGAGAGAAGGTTTGCTTGAGGAGGCCGCCGTGTCGGGAGGAGCAGTGTCGGGCCCCACCCGCAGACTCACCGGTGTATTTGTCTTGGTCGAGGCCACTTGTGAAGCACGCGAGGCGGCGCCCATGCGCATGGGCAAATGGCACGTTTACGTCTCTTCATCGTGTCTTATCGATTATCTTCTGCGATCTTGTCTTGCCTACCCTCGGCTCTCTCCGCCACCGAGAGCTTGTATAAAAGGAGAGAGAGAGAGGGAAGAGGGCAGGTTGCACTAGCATTCGTGCATTCAAATACCTGTAAACACATTCCCATTCAACCACAATCGGAAAAAGAGCTAAGGCTCGGCGGAGTAGGACTATTACCCGCGAGGGGTCCGAACACAGGTAAATCTGCGAGTCGCTCCTTGTTGTGCCCGACGCTCAAATCGAATCGAGCTTGATCGAGTTGGCTAGCAGACTAAAAATCGACCGGGGTGTGATCCGCAGTGGTTGAGCGGAGAACACGCCGTCAATACTTTTGAATGACGAAATAAAAAACCTAAACCATTCATTCTAGCTTTTATACTTAGCTTAAAAAATCCTATTGAATCATAACATTATAGAATTGAACCGTAATTTTATTCTATGATTTCATGCGAAGATTTAAGTATTACACAGAAAACATAATAAATAATTGATAAATGATGGGATGAAGGATAAAAAAGACTTTGAAAAAATATAATTAGAGTTTAAGGTCAGCGGTCCATGGAATGAACAATGAAAAATAAGGTTTAAAAATAGAGCCATAACCATAATTGCATGGTAAGATCCATCAAAATATTTAGGCGTTCGAAATAAATAGGTTTCACAGAATTGCTTGCATCATTCTATCAGCTGAAATTTTGCTCAAAGTCCTTTAAATGTTTAGCCTCAACACTTTGATGGGATATTTATTTGAACCAAATATAAATAGAATAAGCAAACACTTAACAATGCCATGGAATAGATTAATTATCATGTACTCTACAACATTGGACTGCAAAGCACCAAGTAACATGATAATCCAAATAAACAACATGGCAGTCAACATATCAAGCGAATAAATCACCATTGACATGATTAGGGAGCTCTCAGATTTAACCTATAACTGGTTGCTGTAAAAACAGCCGTCCTAGTTATAGTAATCAATGATTTCACAGGCAAAATACAAACTGAGATTAATATCAAGGTTTAGACAATCAATACTGCACTGTTTTGGAAGAGAATTAAGCCCTGAACATCCCAATTTAGCCAAACAGATCTGCTGTTCTATAATTATCCAAGTTAATAGTCACTGGACTCACAACAGTTCAGAATGAACCAACCGAACAGCACCAAGGTGCTAAGCAAAGGTGTCAGCAATAAACAGATCACTAAAAGCAATCTGAACAGCACTCTAATACAGCCGTATGCACCAATACAGAACAATATAACAAGCGTCCAGAGACCAATATCAACAGATCATAGCAAGAATTGGGATGAACACAATATAAACCCTAACAGTGCATATACTAATTGAATCTACCACAAGATATAATCAACAAATGTATTTATATAAGCCTCAATTAGATTATCATCACAGAGCTAAAGGATAAAGCACACAGCCACGGTACAGTGCTCCAAACCAGAGATTTAGCCTCTAATTCAAGAATTAGGTCCCCAAAATCTCTAATTGGTACACTGCACAACCAACCACAAGGGGGAGAGCCACAGAAATTCTTACTTAGCGTCGGATCCGAGCCGACAAAGAAGGCAGCGAAGAAAAGGCTAAGCGCGAGTAGCTCGCTGTCCCAGAAAATAGATCGCCGGGCTACACCGTGTAACCACCGACGAGATGATCAGGAGATACGAAGCCTGTCGCCCCCACCACGAACCGAGCCGAGGTAGAGACCCGAGGAGCAGAGGGGAGCAGCACGGAGACTCGGTGCCCAAAGCCCGTGGCCACCGGGTACCCAAGTCGATGAAGGGCACAGCAGCACCACCACGGGAACACCCACAGGCCGGCGAACCGACGGCGAGGAGGAGCAGTGGAGTGCCAAGAGAAAGAGGGGGTGTGAGAGCTCGTGCAAGCACCTACTCGAAAACGAGGAGGCAACCGGCTTAATAGAGAGAGGGATTAGATCAGAGGAGCAACGAACCGCGCGAGGAAGCCGGTGAGCCAGCCCACGTCGCACGCGCCGCGCGCCACCGCCAGCTGCGGAATGGCCGAAGCTGCCGTCGCCAGCCGCTGCGAGCAGCAGCACGCACGGTGCTGTGTTGTGCTAGCTAGGGCAGCACGCTGCCTCTCTCCCTCTCTTATTTCACCGTATGGGCCAGGCCCAAAGAGCCCAGCAAAAGCCCAACACTTACATCGCTAGTATTGTAACAAAGGTTGCGTGGTGTGATCCAATGCGAACAAATTTTTAAAAAATGAATAGATTGTGTGGGAAACAGTACTATTACATATGAAAATTTTGAAGTATTTTCTGCCTCGCTTGAGATGCTCAACACACCGGATGAAAGAGAGAGTTCGGTCATAGCTAGCCTATTCTGCATGATTGCCGTCGAACATTCAAGTATTCTAGAGGGGCAAATGCAACTAAGCAAGCGCACAAGGAAAGGCGGCGGACCGCGGTTTCGCACATTCCTGGTAGGCTTTCGTCGTTGACTTGTTGGCATTTGGAAGGTAAAGCTGTACGTGTAAGACTTCTTCCTTCGATTTATTTTTCTTAGTGTTGAGTTTAGTTTCGTTGGATATTAGTAACGTGGAGCATAAATTAAAAGTTGGAAACGTTCTTCTTTTAGCAGACGTACTAGATTTTTTGAGTTGAGTTAGATCAGGACTTTGATTATAGCTCCAGTTAAGCAAATGAATGAAATAACCTGGGTTTGAGAGTCAAGACTAAGCTTACGTTCTTTTGGGTTGATCTGAACGACTGAACAGTTAAAATGACTGAATTTTGAGGGCTTTTCGCGGTAGTCTCGAGATTCAAATACATTTTGTTTGATTTGTTTTTAAAGCGTTAGGAATCACCTTCAGAACAGCGAAAAAACAAACTCAAAAAAATCCAAAACATATTTGTTTTTAAAACGCAGATAAACTGTTAAGCTATTAAACCAAAAAATACAATTATTACAAGGCTGCTTGCGTGATTACACGGTCAGAGAGTGCAGGCTAGGCTTGGGAGGAGCTCCGCGTAAGCATGATGTATAAACAACGCCTTCCTCCAACATGTGTTATTTTCAACTTTGTCACGTGCGTGCTACGACGATTTGCGATTGTTTTCTTTTGCTTCTATGTATTCGTGTTCGTCGACGGAGAGAAAATTTACTAATTTTGAACTAGCTGGACACCCATCTATATATTAAAAAAAAAAACTAGCACAATCAGGACGCAAACGTACAGCTAGCACATATAATCGCTTTGCCTCGTTCTTTAGAGCTAAAAAGTAAAGATATACGTTACCATGTGAAAAGCTAATAAGAGCTCTCGAAGAAATAAAATATAATAAGAATTAATTTTGAAAGCTTTGAAAAGAACAAATGCCAAAACATTTAGACGGTAAAAAATAATAAATTCTAAGGAAAAATAGCACTTGCTATAATAAAAAATGAATACAATCTCATGAAAGGAATCAAAATTTGTGAATTTTTTGGGGTTTTATATATTTTAAATTTATTTTCTAAGAAATGATGGGCTACTTTTGAAATCTGTAAAATTGGGTGTTTATCACCATGTTGTGGGCAATTGGTTATGCTATCCACAACGACATGATGGGACCATGATGGGAGCACCCGTCGCTCACTATTAAGGCGATTGCCCACCGCATGGACGATCGACACCTAATTTTATGGTTTTTTGAAAATAAATTGCCATTTTTTAAAAAAATTAAAATATAGAAAACCCCAAAAATTCTTACGCGATATGTTTGTTGTTATTGCATCTCTCTCCAAGATTATGTCTTTTATTTCCTCTCTCATCCACTTTTACAAAAAACTTAAAAATGTGAAATTTTCAAACGTAACCCTTTTCTTCCCCTCTCTCTCCCACTGGACCCGGCTCGTCGTCTCCTCCCTGCATCGTACTGGTTTGAGCACCAAAGACCATAAAGCTTTCTGTTTTAGCCAATATGCCATATCATAGAATTCGGCTGTTGCACTTGCACCAACATGGCTTGGCGGGACGACACGCGATTTAGGTGTGGTGGCTCATAGGTGAGGCAAGGTGGCACATTTAGTGGTCTCCTTTTGCTGGATGGCACAGGGGTGTAGGTGGTCGGATCGAGCCAGAGGGGATAGGGGAGAAACAAAGACGCATTTTCGCTGAAGAAAACTCGTGCGTAGCTCCTCCCGGACCTTGCACAACAAGTAGGGATGAAATGGATCGGATACGGATCGGAAACCACTCATATTTTATTTGATCTATATAGTTTTATCGGATACAAATATGGATACGGATAGTACCAGATATAAATACGAATACGAATAATATCGGACACAGATACTCTCTGTCGCATAATATGTGACAACATATACTAGAGAAATAAGTATATACATAACATATTTAGTTATCTCTTTATGCATGAACTTCATGACTCATAGTCATGAAATTACTGATATGTAAGTATTGTGTATCAACTTTACGCCTCATAGTAATAAAAAATAAAACCATATACATGTAACCGTTATAAACGTTAGTTAGTCATTCATCCAATGAAAGTCTAATGGAAATGGTTTGTATATGGGCTTTACTGTTCGGATAATATCCATCAAGAAAAGCTCGGATATTTGTATCCATACTGCTTCTGTCTAGGCGGATAGACAGATTTGAAATATCGGACTTGTTCACACGGTCGAACGGTAAAAAATTATCCGTATCATTTTTATTCAGGAGGGACTACCCAACGGGATCCTGTCCCAAGGGACCCGACAGGATCCCTCCCCTCCTCTCGCACAATACGTCGCCTCCGTTCTCTGCCCCTCCGCCGCCCCCGACGGTGCTCTGCTCACCTCCACCGCCCTCGCTACCTCCTTTCTCCGCCCCGGCCTCCCATCGCCGCCCACCCTAACCCGAGGAGGTGAGGTGCAATCCTCCTCCACCGCCGGCCGACCGCCTTCACCCTCTCCCCAAACTCCGACGCACCACCGCCGCCGATTTAACCCCACTCAACGCCGTGCACGCTTTCTCGCCCAAATCTAAATCAACCTTAACCTTAACAATGGCAATGAGGTCAACGGCGGCGACGGCGAGGTCGACGGCGGTGACAACGAGGCCGGCTCCTCCTTCTTCCTCCTTCCTCCTCCTTTATGGCGCACACGGGGAAGGAGAAGACACGTGGCATGCGGAGAGTGATCCCGTCCAAATTGCGTTCACTTGAATTTCTCTTTTTGGCCTCGTTTGTTTCAGCTGCGCGTCGCGTTGCGTCGTGTTCGGCCGCCCGCACGCGCGCCGCGTGTTCAAACCACGCGATTGCGACGCGACGCAATGCGGGCAACGCTGAAACAAACACGCCCTTTAGTCCAATCAACAGGGAAGCCTGGGCTCGCTCACCACTTGACACTGACAGGACAAGCGCGCCGGCGGTGAGTGTGTGTAGCCCCTGCGCAGTGCGCACTGTGTAGGATCCACCGCGCCTCACGGTCAAATCACCAGCACGGCCGAAAAGTAGAAGTGCGGAACGCGCATTCCGGTTCCGTGGATGGACGGCGGCGAGCGAAAGAAACGACCAGATTCGTGCGGACCATCGCAAGTTGGCACCAGGCCCACCTCCCCGTCCCTCGCCGCCGGGCCAGGCCCACGCCCTCCGCCACATCCACGTCCCATCCGCGAGTCAATCGAAGAGGAGGAGACGGCCCCGGCCCAAGGCCCAAGCCCCAAGCCCCAAGCCGCCGGGAAGGAAGGAACGGAGGAAGAGTCCACCCCGCACGGCGCCCGCCTGCCCCGACGTCCCCGTCGCCGCACGCAGCCTCCCCGAGACAGCGAAAGGAGAGGGAGGAGGCCATGAGAGCACGATCTTTCTCTGGGGTGGATCGATCTTGATCATGACGCGGCCTAGAGCCGCGGGTTGTTTACCTCTTAAACAAGCAGTGTTAGGTACCACTGGCTACTGGCTGTGGGTGGCTGGGGCAGGATGGGTTGGGATTAGCCATGACCATGATGGTGCACGATTCTTTGCGTCCAGGCTTCCCTAGCCCTCGCCTTCCCCAAGCAGGCCCTATCCGGTTGACCAAACCAAATCCGCCGAGTCGCCAACCGGTCGCCGATTCAGCCGTTCAACGATGCTTTCCTCCCACCCCTTCTAGTCAATTGAGTCGACGAGGCCATGTGATTTGTTCGGTTTTAGCATCAGGGCCTCTCTCTCTCGCGCGCGCGTCGTGTTTTTTTAATCATCTTCGACTCTCACCAACCCTCCTCGGTTTAGTTCGAAGTGTCTGATTATTCCTTCATTTATTTATGTGGCGCGAATTGTTTCGCCTCTGCTCGCGAGAAGCAGCGAGGAGAGGAGGAGAGAGTTCAATTAGGTGGGTGTAGATAGAGCAATTACAAGTGTCTGTCCCAGATTTCAGCTCAGGTCCAGCTCGAGACAGAGAATGGAGAAGGGGAGCTGGGGGGTGTCCTGCCGGGCCGCCATCTGCGGCATCGTCGTGCTGCTCAGCGCCACCGCCTTCTCCTGCTCCCTCGCTGCCGAATTCCACAAAGTGAAGGTACCCTACCCCCTCCGTGCTGCTCCCCTTCCCCATCTTGCGTCGGATTCGTTCTTGGATCTGAAATTCTGGATCGTGCGTCGGTGGCGCAGGAGAAGGACATGAAGCTGGACGGGAGCCTCTGCTCCCTGCCCAGGAGCTCCGCCTTCGGGCTGGGCGTCGCGGCCATCGCCTTCCTCTCCGTGGCGCAGCTCATCGGAACAACCGCGGCGGCGGCCACCATGTGCGCCTCCAAGCCCAGCAAGTCCGCCGCCGCCGGAGGCCGCGCCGCTCCCGTCTCCCTCCTGGCCTTCTCCTGGTACGCGGCGGATACGCACTGAATTGCTGCTCACGTCCGCCTCCGGCGCGGCCGGGCTAACTGAACTCGCTGGCCGGACCCGCAGGGTGAGCTTCGCGCTGGCCGTCGTCCTTCTGGCGACCGCGGCGAGCATGAACCACGGGCAGCGCTACGGCCGGGGGTGGATGGACGGCGACTGCTACGTCGCCAAGAACGGCGTGTTCGCCGGCGCCGCCGCGCTGGTTGTCCTCACGGCGCTCCTCATCCTCGCCCTCAACTCCGCCGCCAAACCGGCTGCGGCGGACGCCGCGACGGCCGCCGCCTGCGCAACGACGATTCGCCTCGACGCGGAACAACCGGGCGGGCGATCCAAGCAATGACGCACGCACGCCGGACACGGAGGGCGGAGCGCGACGGGCCAACCGGAGGAGGGGAAGACGGACCACCCGCCTGCGCTGGTTGTGCCGCAAAGGCCAAGACGCGTGGGGGCGTCTACGCAGGCTGGCGCGGGCAAAGGCGCGCGCGGCGGGGGCCCGGAGCCGGACGGGCGATGGACACACCGGTGGATTTAGATGTGCGCCGTACATACATTACTGACACATTTACTGACACGACCTTGGGGAAACTGTAAGTAGAAGATGCCATCACATCGATGCAAGTAAAAGAAAAGAAAAAAAAAAGGACACAAAATATGATACGAAATTTACATATTTTGTGGTATTTTTACTTTTTATGTGTAGGCTTTAGTGTGATTTTGTGCGCGATAACCTTTGCTTGTGGCCAGTACAGCAATATGGGCGCTCTAGTTACTCATATTTTGTACTTCTATCCCTTTTCTATATACAAGTATACTTTCCTCTAGCTTGTGGCATTTGCGCTGGCAAACATATCATGTGGTGTGGAGTCTGGAATCTGAAATCTTTATTTCTACAGACAGAATAACGAGGATGTAAAAAGAGCATTCTTTTATGGAAATCCAACAACTTTTTTTTGAGCCAGAGTACCTGGATGCTTCAAATTTTTCGTGAGTTACGAGATGATATTCTCCTCGTGATGTAAATCTCTGTGATTGTGCTTAGTGTCAAGTGAAAGACTGACAGTAACAGCACAGGAGCTCCCGGCCTCCAGCCTCCAAAGAGGACGAGAAGGCCAAAGAATCAGTCAACGTCAACGTCATTGCACCATATTTCTATACGATTCGAGACCGATAAGCACGCGGGCGTACGACGCACCTAAGAACGGTCGATACTTTCTCACTTTTACAAGATCTGCTCAAAAGAGCGTATATTCATGGGAGGGAGACAGTTTTGGAAGAAAGGCGATGTGGGCTACTGGCAACTGCCAAGTCAGAAGCAGAAACATCGCAGCATCCTAGGACCAGCAATGCAACGAAGAAAAATCCAAGACCAGCTGGTGTGCAGTCTGCTCTGCTGTGATTACAGTAGCGGAGCCAGCCTAACTAAAGAGCCTAGGTCCAAGGTGGCTGGACCTTGATTCCACCCAGTTGGGCCGGGCCACTTGCCATAAATAGGTTAAAAAAATAGGCTGGACCTTTAACAACATTGTCTTGCTATTGGGCCAAGAGCCCGGGCCTGGGCCCAGGGTGGCCGGGCCCTGGCTCCGCCCTTGGCTGTGAACCTGCAACAATGAAAACGGGCTATTGAAAACGAAGTGGTAGTTGCATTTACACTTGCCTGCAACAATGGATTTAGGGGTCTTTTTTTCAGCTTACAAATCAACCCAAATAATTTATGATTTTTGTATAGTCCATCCAGTGAAACATTTTATAGTAATTTTATTAGAATTTTGTAGGACACTCTTAAAAAATTTTAAAATATTTTTTTAATGATAGTTGTAACCTTCGTGTTCATTCGATTCACAGGCTTCGCACCATGCTGCTACGAGTGCTCGAGCGGGGTCGCTCCGACGCCAATCCGTCAACGTTAGGTGAGGCAGCGCATGCGCATGCTCACATGGGTTCTCCACTTTTTCAACTAAAAGTCAATGAAACAAAAAAAAAAACTATATCACAATGGGTTTTAAGGGATGTTGGGATTTAGGAGTTTTGAAAAGCGTAATTAAGAAGGAGGTGTATTTGATTTTATTGGGTTTTGACAGCTTTATGAAGCAACTTTGAGATTTTTGAGAAACAGTTTTCAAAACTCCATAGTTTGACTCTAGGAAATGACCATATACCATAATCAATTATTGTCGTGTTTACGAAAGGTCAAATTATTTACCGGAATATAATATTATTGGGGATTGACTAGAATGACTAATTATACGCATTTAACATTCAACTCGTAGCTCAGGATACCTTAATTTCTTCTTGGAAATTGTGCCTAAAGAGAAACTCCTTATCGGAGATTAGGTCAAAGCCGACGGGCCTAACCTAAAGCTGGGGTGCCCCGAAAGTCGTAGACACAAGCCCCTTTAGGGCCTATTTGGGAGGCAGGGAGGGGAAATCCCCATGGAAATTTTCCACCGGTGGGAAATTGTGGCACTTTGATATCCCTGTACCCTCCCCCTTCCCCTGCTCACAATTACCAAACAAGATGGAGGGGATTAAGCGTGGGGGGAGAAATCTGCTCACGCAAGAGAGGATTAACGTGGGTCGGGCTAGGGGAAGAATATCATGCACCCTGTTATGTGCCTGTTGTTCTCTTGCCATTGTTTATATTACAAGAGTGGCACACTTCTCCTACCATATTGCAATTAGAATATTGATAAGGTGTTATGCTAAAATATTTGTGCCTATCACCATTCAAAAAACATTAAAAATTCACATCATGTAATACAAGATGGGCTGCATGGCGTCAAATTAATCCCAGGCATAAATAAACATTTGATTACTACTCAAGTCACTGTCATTTGCCATTGCCAAACATTCCTTTGCAGGGAACATCCAAACTTTGCCATCCAAACAAAAAACCAAGGTCACCGTCGTCGATACAGAGGTCATCCAGCAGTCTAGATTTCAGAAAATAAATTATAAATAGTTTATAACAGCAGTACAGTGTTCGTCCAACTAAATAAGTTATTAAAGCACTACAATGTCCATTCACCAACATAGTCCATAAAATAGCACCACACATAGCTGATTCAATGTTCAATTAGAAGCACATAAATTATTATTTTAGCTCCAAATTTGTCCACCAAGAAGGAACATGCTTGTGCTCAGGTGGAAGAAAAAACCTTGCTAGTGCTCTTGACATGGTGCCTCAAATGTGGCCATCAATTTTCCTTCAAAAAAAACATGGCCTTTAGATCAATATCTTCACGGCTACCAGGAGAAAAAAAATGATGGACAAGATGATTACAAATGACTTCCAATTGAGCGCTGTCACCATCCATGCACAAAAGTAGATGCAAAATCCAAGAAAAAATAAGTACTAGTGAAGAGATGCCATGTCTAGAGAGCATAAGTCAAAGCAATGCACTGCTCACATTTGTTTGGAAATAATGTCATTAGATAATTCTAAATATTAATTTGCTTGAAGCGTACACATGTAAATATTAGGTTGAATCTAACTGTAGGAGAAAGCATAATTCTGATCTTGTTAGGTTGAATCTAACATCAGTTCAAACAGTCCCATCATTGTCTCATGCCATATCTGTAAATATATAGCTTTATACCATCAAGATCAACATAGCAGTAAATGTAGGATGTGAGATAATAGACACAAGCATAAACAATTAGACTGACAGGAAGAACTTCATCATCATCAGATCAAGAGGGTAGGGAGAGATTGTAAGATCATTAGGACTCCTAATTGGAGTTTTTCCCCCCAAAATTAGTAGTGCTGCAATATGCAGTAAATTCAGCAAGGCAAATAGATTAGTTTCAGCAAGGCAATTGTAGTAAATTCAGTTCAGCTCAGTTTGACATACCTAGGGATTTTTTTTCACTCCTAATCCAAAGCAACCGAACTGTCAGGTTCTTGGTGGTCAAGAAAATCTCTCGATTGTGCTCGCACTTGAAGAGTCGAAGTGTTTTTGACTTCTCATTGTTTAACTCTTCAATTGACTCTAACACAGCAACACAATTCCTAATGGAGAATTCACCACCAACCTTTGTTGTCCCACTGCCATTCTTTAGGATTTCTTCTGAAAGCTTCTTCGTTTGATCCTTCTTGAACTCAAGGTAGCTCTCAAGAACTGTCGCAATTTGGTTTTGCTTCTGCTTCCTCCCATAACCATCCTCTTTATGTGCAGAAGAGGCAAATGGTTCATTTGTCACTTCATTGGTTTTTTTCTGAGCACTTGAGGTTTCATCTTCTTCCAAATTAATTGTCTCTTGGGGTTGTGCATTGGATGCATCACCAGTTTCTGTACTTTTTGGTGCTGCCATTGGATCTACTGATGTGAAATTCAAATCTCCAGTTGCTGTACTTCCTGTTTCAATGTGTATGAACATTGCATGCTAAAGAATTAAACAAAGGAAATTGCTAAGGAATTAAAATAAGGGAATTTTCTATTGAATGTTTCAGAATAATACCTTCATACAAAGCAGCTAAGGAATTAAACAAAGGGAATTGCTTATGTTGAAATTTCTTCACCTTTGGATATGCCTATTGAATGAGACATAAAATGATCATTCCAGCTATTAGTCTATTCCCTACAGCTATTAGTTAAGAAATTACAGCTATTAAACAAAGAGAACAATATGAACTTACAGCTATTAGTTAAGAAATTACAGCTATTAAACAAAGAAAACAATCTGAACATACAGCTATTAGTTAAGAAATTACAGCTATTAAACAAAGAGAACAATCTGAACTTACAGCTATTAGTTAAGAAATTACAGCTATTAAACAAAGAGGACAATCTGAACTTACAGCTATTAGTCTATTCCATATAATTGGCTCAGCGATGATCATTCCAACTGAATCATTCCACCCAATACCACTTTGTTTTCTGACATCTCGTATGAGCTTATAGTTTGCCTTTAGTTCCTTCTCCTTTTCTTGTATTGCTGTTTTGAAAAATTTGCTGTTGGAAATTTGTTGTTGAATATTTTAGTCATGTTTTTCCATCCTTCGGTTACCTATCGACGGTTGAGATAACGATCTCAAGTCGCTAAGGTTCTTTAGAAGTGAGATGGGAGACACGCCAAACAATGCGAATAGCAACGAACAGGGAGACAGGGGTTTTTATCCTGGTTCAGGCCTCTCAGGAGAGATAATAGCCCTACGTCCAGCCTTTCTTTATATCAAAGAGGATTACAAGGTGGAACTCGGTGAGATCAGCAGGTCTCGGCGAGTAGTATGCGAAAATCTATTGGCCAGGGTCCCTCTAAACGCCGTAGGGGCCCTGTTTATATAGTACGGAGCAAACCGACCTACCGAGAAATATCGGGCCGGGCTAACTACGATATCGTAACGAACTCATACATGCCAAATATGACCTACGGTAGACAAAGTAATCTCCTAATCTTGGGGATCACGACTCCTAATCCAATCCAGGAAACCAACGTCCGGGTCTTCACGTAGCCGTGCATAACTCCTGTTCGAGATGGACTCAAACACGATTCCTTGGCTGTTATGCACCGTGCCAGCCAGGAGGCTGTTTGGCAGGATGCATATGAGCCAGATAAAACCTTCCAGGGAGCTGGGCCCTGGTAGGCTGTTTGATTGGGCCGTCAGGGAGTGGGCCATGGCAATGGGCCGTGATTTTATCCCCGACAGCTAGCCCCCGAGACTCAAGCGGAAGGACTCACTAGAGTGGGGTCTTCCTCTTGAGACTCAAAGTCCTGAAGAGGGAAACTTTGTTGCTACAAGGACATGTAACGATCGGTAGAAGCAGATTTAAGGTACAACCGAAAGCAGACTGATCGGGACCGAACAAAACCGCTTGGCCGAAAGCAACTCATTCGTCGAGCAGGAACGACATCCGTCCGAGCAGAGTACCCAGCCTTCGATGCAGAAATCGAAAGAAGTGAGGTGAATCATCTCCTTGAGGCTGAACGTCATCAAGGAGGGATTGGATTCTTAGTAGTGAAGAGCATACCACCGCATCCGGTAAGATCAGATCTTCCGCGAGAATAAACATAGGAAGTCGTGAGATGGACTCGTGCTGCTGCATCCAGGCATTCAGATGCCTAGGAAAAGATAGGGGAACCACCTCTCGGGCTAGAGTTTGCTCGAGAAAATAGAGATTGCGCTCTCGAGCGAATGTCGCGCTCAGGAGCGAAGGTGATGTGCCCCCAGACGTAGATGGTGTGCCAGGAGCAGATAATGCATACGAGGCGGAAGATGACCCAGTCCCCGAGCGTAGAGCTCGCCAAAGGAACCAAGTAAGGAGATCTAGTCCCCGAGCACGGAGCTCGTTAAAGGAACCAGAAAGTGTGACCAGGCGAAGACGCACGGTAGAGTCCGCGCCGGGCAAAAAGCGCCGTCGCGAGTGATCCACCCCGAGCACGGAGCTCATCGCGGGGACCAGATGCGCGCTCCGGACGAAGAACTGCCCGGTGCGAGGTGAATCACAACCCGTTGCAGTCAGAGCCGCAAGAGAATGTGTGAAATCAACACTTTACTCATGACGTATTCCTTACGACAGTGTAAGCGTTGTCTTGACAAGTGCAGAACCGACGCTTGGAGTGCCCGTTGCGATGAGAATCGGCTTACGGTGGGCAGAACTCCGTTGGTGGCGCATTACCTTGACTTAGCCGAACTGTGAAGGTCAGTACCGGGCAAAGGCAAGAAATCATACGCGGGTAAAGTGAGTCAGTCTCCGGGCATGCACGGAGCAAACCCGGGAAGAGAGGGTTGCAGACATAGGTTTTGGTGGGGAAGCATGGAACCTCGCCGCGACCATCACCGGAGTCTGATGTTCTCCGTTCCTGTATTTTCTGCAGAAGACAAACAAGAAACGAGCCAGCAAGGGGAAAAAGAGAGCAAGAATAGGCTCTAAGAAGAGCAAAGCGAGTTTTTAGAAAAACACGACTAGGACGACCTACCCGCACAAGACATAATTTTTCCGAGTACGTCCCCCGATAGCGTTAGTGTCACCTCAGCGAATGCGGAACCGACGCCAGGAGTGCCCGTTGCGATGAGAATCGGCTTACGGTGGGCAAGACTCCGTTGGTGGTGCATTGCTCCGGATTACCGTACCAGGAAGGACGTAGCATGGATAAAAAAGACGTGTGCGGACAAGTGCAGCCCCGCTGTGGCTAAGACCGCTAACCAGGGAAGGCGATCGGGACCTTAGCCGCAGGCAAAACGCGCGAGGCGAAATCTTATCCGGGCATGGACCCGTGCAGCGTTGGTGTCGCCTCGGCGGGTGCGGAACCAATGCCAGGAGTGCCCGTTGCGATGAGAATCGGCTACGGTGGGCATGTCCGTTGGATGAGAATCGCTTACGGTGGGCGTAACTCCATCGGTGGTGCACCGCTTGGTTAACCGGAGCCGTCATGGTCGTTGCGGATAAAAGACATGCTCAGACGCGGGAGCGCTACGGGAGCGAAGACCGCAACGAGGTTTTAGAAAACCAACGCTAAGGAAAGGAACTGAAAACTGAAAACGCATCGGTTCTATCAAATTCAGCTCAAGTCCCAACCGATCGAGGAGAGGCAGCCCGAGGAGCCGGCCGAGCGACTCAAGACCGCCGAAAGCGCTTGAATCGAGCGAGAGTCGACCGAGCAGCTTTTCTGTAAAAAAGAGCAGCAAAAGACAAGGACGAACAGAAAACCAAGAGCAAGGCGAACAGCGCTAGAAAGCTTTAAGAAAACCGGTAGAACGCTTAGCCTAACTCCCGGCCCCCGTTGTGCATTTGCTCGAGGACCTGAGTTTGCGAACTCGAACAGTGCACAAGAGAAGGAGCGACCCCTAGCCCCGTGCGGACGATGCATGAAGACTGAGCTATACTTCAAGCACGTCGTAGAGAGTTAGAGCGACACCAGATCTGATCGACTCGTTCGAGAACGCTCGTTAACGTAAGTTAGGCGATTCCAAAGTAACCGAACAAGGAAAGTGCCTCTGCCGCGGAGGGCTTATGAGAGCAGGCTTTGCCAAGTGGTCGTGCCGTGAGCGGTAAGTGCCTCTGCCGCGGAGGGCATACGAGAGCAGGCTTAGCCGTGAGGCTGGATGCCGTGTTACGCAACTCTGAGTTTAGGAACTTGTTAAAGCTAGATACGGACAGGGAAAACCTTAAAATTGCGGAGCCAAAAGTTCGCAAGACCGGGCAGCCATCAAGTGTTACCAGAGAGAAAGAGTAGTCTGAGAAGACAAGTGGTGAGGAGGACCGCAGGGGTCATGAGCATTCACCGCTCAATGGGTTGAACTTTACATGGCGGCCGAGAGACTTGGACGAACTAAGGCGCGAATTTGAGAAAAACGCGGTTAGGAAGCGAAAGACCTACACGAGGAACCGACGGCCGGTCGATGTTCCAAGTCTTGGTCGCCTCTCCCGTCAACCACTACCAAAGTAATGCCCGGGATCCGGAAGGAGTTTTGATGTAGTCCCCGAGCACGGAGCTCATCGCGGGGACAGACGCTACGGGCGAAGAGCTGCCCGGCCAAGTGATCCACCCGAGCACGGAGCTCGTCATGGGACGAACGAGCGCCGGCGAAGAGCTGCCGGCGAAGAGATCCGATCCCCGAGCGCGGAGCTGGGAACCAGATCTGGAAGGCGATCAAGATCGAAGGGATCGATCCGGTCTGGCAGGGGAAGAGACATCCTACCCTTCTGAGTCATAGTCCTCAGGGAGAATCTCCTGGTCGCTGATAGAGTTCGACATGCTCGATCTGCGTCTCCCCACGGACGGCGCCAGCTGTCGACGGTTGAGATAACGATCTCAAGTCGCTAAGGTTCTTTAGAAGTGAGATGGGAGACACGCCAAACAATGCGAATAACAACGAACAGGGAGACATGGGTTTTTATCCTGGTTCAGGCCTCTCAGGAGAGATAATAGCCCTACGTCCAGCCTTTCTTTATATCAAAGAGGATTACAAGGTGGAACTCGGCGAGATCAGCAATCTCGGCGAGTAGTATGCGAAATCTATATTGGCCAGGGGATCCTCTAAACGCCGTAGGGGCCCTGTTTATATAGTACGGAGCAAACCGACCTACCGAGAAATATCGGGCCGGGCTAACTACGAGATCGTAACGAACTCATACATGCCAAATATGACCTACGGTAGACAAAGTAATCTCCTAATCTTGGGGATCACGACTCCTAATCCAATCCGGGAAACCAACGTCCGGTCTTCACGTAGTGCAGTGCATAACTCCTGTTCGAGATGGACTCAAACACGATTCCTTGGTCATTACAAGACCGTGCCGGCCGAGGCTGTTCGGCAGGATGCATATGAGCCAGATAAAACCTTCCAGGGAGCTGGGCCCTGGTAGGCTGTTCGATTGGGCCGTCAGGGAGTGGGCCATGGCAATGGGCCGTGATTTTATCCCCGACACAACCATTCTGCCCTCTATATGTGGAGTGATTATGGTCAAGTAGGATAACAACAAGAGCTTTCTCATATGTGATGTTCCATGCTGCTCTTCCTCCTTCTTTGGCCATAACTACTTTTACCATAACAAAAGTAAGTGAAAAGGTGATCTAAAATAGCAACAACATAAGCATAATAGCTTAATACTTTTACTAATAATTATTTGTATAACTCATAATTATTAAATTGTCTTCTGAATTATACCCTAAACAAACAAAATTACAGAAGCTTAATACTACATATTATTGTAGTCCACCCACATTTGCAATTCTGTGTAAAGAAAAGAAACTAGCCATAAGAAAAATATGCAATGTTTAAAACTAGACAGGCGTGCCATCAATGGCTCACTAATGTGTCTTGTGTGTATATGTCCTCACCTGGAAATAAGGCCAGAACCGAGGGTCTGATGCAATCTTTGGATGAGTCTGTGTATTTGGAAGCTTCACAAATCTATTGCACAAGGCAGGAATTATGTGAAACACCTCCTTTATTTTCCTATGAATTGTTTCACCACTACGTTGAAAAGTTGTTTGGAGATCCCTGTTAGTGGCGTTGTGAGATATCATGTACATGAACATACCCAGCTGCTCCTCAATAGTGACATCACGTGTGTCGACAGAGACCCTCTCTTGAAGATAGCTCATGTAGCTCTAAATATCTCTGCTCCATCCTAAACTGAGCTAAACACCAACTCTCATGGCCTTCTAAGATTTCCTTGATTTTTTTAGGACCGGTAAGAGAAGACGTGTGAATTGGTCTTTTTTCAGCATAAAGGGAAGAAATCAAGGCCGGAATGAAGACAAGAAAGAGTTCGTCATCTTCCTCCTCTTCTTCTTCGAGCATGAACTTGTGAAATAGCTCCATTCTATTGGCCATTAGCTAGTATTAAGTACAAGGAAAAAATTACAATTCAGAAATTATCAGAAATTATTAGATATTCAGAAATTTAACCACCAGATTCAATGAAAAAATTATATATTTTTGGCACCAGAAATTTAACCATCAGATATTCAGATATTTAACCATCAGAAATTTAACCACCAGAAAATTATTGGCCATTAGCTAGTATTAAGTACAAGGAAAAAAATACAATTCAGAAATTATCAGAACCAAAGTCATCTCTTTATATATATTGAAGTCATAAACCTAAAATCCGACCTAAGTAGCATCAGATTGGAGTTCCAGACCATACATCAAAATTGGTCATGACAGTAAATCGTCGTCCCAGCAATCATGGTAAGAACCATGGCTAGTGAATTTCTGATTACAAAATTAGAATTACACCCTTTCAGGAGCGACTCTCACTATCCCAAATAACATGATAAAGCAACAGCGTAGGAAATAAGTTGCAAAAGTCTACAAGCTGTCAAGCTCCTCATATGAGAATGTGCTTTTTTGGTACGTGGTAAAAGGACAAAATCATACAGTTGGGATTGAAAAAATGTTATGGCCAAATGTAGATAGTGTAGGACAAAATCACAAATGTAGTCAGAATTTAAAAAAGTTATGGCCAAATGCATGACAGATTAGCAAAATACCACAGAATGGACATAATAGCGGTCTTTGGAGTAAAAAAAGATGGCTGAAAATGAATATAGGTACCCTCAGACAAATAAATAGAACAGAACTCCAGCATGCTTCCTATATCACATAGAACTAGATGAACCCAACATAGAAATACAGAACTACCGATTTGAATATACAGAATGTCTCTCCTTAGAGAACAAGGAAACAGATCAAAGGTCCACCATTCAGATAAGCTTAAAGTAACAAAATGTAATTCCCATCTGTATTGCCTATGCTAAGCCAGGAAACAAGATTTTGCAGGGTAGGGGACATGAGATTGATGAACGGACCTTTACTAGCCGGCGGTGTCCCAGATTTGTGGCTTGACAACCTTGTCGCCGACGTGGATGCCGTGGGTTCCGCCTCCCAGATGGCGCTTGACTCCTCTCGACACCGTGTTCGCCTCCCTCGGCCCGCCGTCACCTCCATCGCCCATGCACCCACACCACCCACCCCACCACGTCACATACGGATCAAGAACTCACAAGAACCTTGCGGAAGAGAACAAATCGGGTCGATCCAGGGAGGATGGTACCTTGCGACGAGCCTCGCTTGCCGAGACGCACGATGGTCGAGGCGGAGACACGAGGACAACGGCGGAGGCGACGCGTGTGGGAGACGGTGAGAGAAGGGGTCGCGGGCGGAGGCGGTGAAGCGGCGAGGCGGTGAGGCATCGGATGGCGGACGGCGAACGGCTGGCGGCGGAGGCCGCGAGACGCGGCGGCGACCCGTGTGGATTGGGGAATCGCGAGACTCGCCCGTCGTCGCTCGCTTGGGAAATATCTCGCGGCTGTGAAGGCGCTTTTTTTTTCCCTGTGTAAACGAGGGGTTCGAATGGGGAAACGCACGGGGGAAGGGGCTTCCAAACAGTCCATCGATCTAGCTCGGGGAACATTCCCCCACAGGGGAGACGTGGTGGATTTGGGCCGGGATCCCGGCGGGGTTCCGGGCTTCCAAACAAGCCCTTAAAGGCTCTGTTTCTTTCAGCATAATAATCAGATTATAAGCTGCAGCTTAGAATTTGTCATTTTTGTACCGGTTATATTTTGAAATATTTTATAGTTATTTTTTTGAAACTTTGCACAATTTGTCTCAAAATATTTTTTCATAATTTTTTAGCTCTTTAAATCTTCTATAAAAACATCACAACCTTTTCAGATTATAATCTAACCGCCGAAAGAAACACAGCCAGAGACATCCCACCTTCTCAAAGTTGCTCGCCCACGAGCAAGTCCGGGCCAAGCAACACATGTCGCTACGAGCAAGTTCAGCCTGAGCAAAACAAGGTTGTCCTGAGGAACTCTACTTGGATGCCGGTCGACCGACTCCAGTGTTTTATTTCTCTCACTCGATGAATTTAGTATACTTAAGAGTTTAAATTAATGCTTCTATTGTAGCAGTCTAGTAGCAGGTGTAAGCTTACTGCTCACCTAGTCACCTTGCCTACGTTTGGCATCAGTCTTGCGTCCGGCATTGTAAAACGCCTAACCATGGAGTTAAACGTCCAAACAATCATTTCAATTTCTAAATTTTTTGAATGCCGGTGCAAACCCATCGCCCCTGGTCGATCCGCCCATGATTTGGAGTACAACAATATAACAAAATCGTTCGATTTTAGACTAAAATAAAAGGATGTTTGTGTTCCGAACGGGCACTCCCTGTTTAACCGAACTCCAACTATCAATGGTGTCCGAAAGTGAAACCACTGGGTTAAAAGCAGTTTCACGGCCTACTACAGGCATCAGGTGAGCCCCGAAGCCCATCCGTCGCCCCCTGACCATTATGATTTGATGGGCCTAGAAAGGTCCAGTACGAAATCAGACTTAAACTAGGCAATTTGGCAAAATTTTGTCGGACCGTTATCTTCGGTCCATTTTGCCAAGTTGTTGGATCTGAAACTTAAGAAACTTGTGTTCAGCCCACGATGGCGCTCATGGGACTCTGGCCTTGTACAATTGAGCTTAGTGTAGCGTAGCGTAGCGTAGCGTTTCCGTAAAATTTGAGAGTCTTTAAAGAGAGGTTTAAATGTTATAAAAAATAATTTAAAAATAGTTTAAGAATCTTTAAGAGGACTACTAAGAGCATGAACAACAGCCCAACATCAATCCCCTGCATCTCACTGTGTGTACTGTTCATCTGGGCGGGAATTTCAAATTCCAGTCACTACCCTACCTCCCCCACCCTTCACAGCTCGCGAGCTATAGTAATTTGCGGCTGGTTATGCAGTCCCTGCTGGGGATGCTCTAAAAACCCCAAAAAAATCATTACAAATTATTACACCAAATAGGATATATAAAAAAGATAAATTATACTGAAACGCTACGCTACGCTACGGTAAGCTGGAATGTACAAGGCCTCTATCACGGGCCCATACAACTTTCAGAAAAGCTATGATGTGCACAAGATGGGAGACCACGACACTTGTTTCCCTCACCTTTTTCCAAGATGATGATGGCCCATGCCAATTCCATTCCTTTTCTAACAAACTTTGCTCCTGCAGCATAAAGAATCTCTTATGTTACTGTAGCGGCTCTGGTAATTAACTGCCCATTAGCTACCGTAGCACTAACGGCTTTGGTAATTAAAACTGTGCATCTTAGATCTTTGTGACATTGCATTCGTATGTAGAAACTAGCACATGATGTCCATCTCTTGCAACAGAATATAAAAGGAGAGGGCAAATATATTACTCCAGTACACATGATAAGAGACAAATAATTGTTTCTAATTATTAGCAAAACAAAATTCGGGCCGGCCTGCATAGCGCGACTTATTGCTGTGTGACCCACCAGATATTAGCACATCGGGGCGCGTGGCGTGGCCGAGCCCAGTGCAGCGGCAATCGGCTCAGCCAAGCGTGGGGCCGAGGGGCGTCCGAGCACGGCCCAGAGCATAGATGGCAAAAATTCACTCAAGAAAGCATCCCTTGATTTAGGGAATTGTTTAACATTGAATTTAATTTAATTTGAAGAGAAATTAGAGGAGTTTTCGAATTTAAGAAAGGAGGAAGCTTCCTAGGAATTCTGGAGAATGTTGATGCGGGTATGCAAAGGGATTTTTTTTTTTTGAAAGGCCAAGAAATCTTGGCAATTTCATTAAGAAAGGAGGAAACATTTACAGCATCATCATAGCCAAAGAAAATAGGGAGAACAAAACAGAAGAGGGGGAGAAAGGCCCCGAAAAACCAAGCACCAAGCTACCAACAGGCCATAACCCCGTCGTACATCATCCATATTTCACCGAATGATGTTTGGGAAGTGGGCCGGCTAGAGGAAGCGTACTACTCGCAGGACGGGGCGGTTGCACCCGCTAGCTTCCACATACACAGCATCTCTATTAACCGCTCCGCTAGCTGGGTAGACGTGGTGTGCACATTTTTGAAAATTCTCGAATTCCTTTCGCACCAAAGAATCCAGAGGCCAGCAAGAATCGCATAAGCACTTGCTTTCCGAGAGGTGGCCGTCGCCCCAAGAATTCTATCCTCCCACCAGTCCAACAGGTTGGTGGTGTCGCTCCATGCTTCAAGCTTTAGGTTTGGGAATGCTGGACCATCAAAGGCATGCATCCAGAGCTCGCGAGCATAGACACATTCGATGAAAAGGTGATAGACTGTCTCAAGACTACCATTACAGATTTACAGAGAGGACAGGAGAGATTTTTTGGCCAACCACGGCAGTGTAGCCTGTCTGATGTCGACAACCGGTTTTGCGCAAGTAGCCATGCAAATATTTTATGCCTTGCCGGCGCCCATGGCTTCCAGACAATCGTAAGTAAGTTAGTCTCCTTGCGCCCCTGGAATTGCATGCGGTAAGCCGTCTTTGCTGTATAATTACCACTACTTGTCCATCTCCAGATAAGCTTGTCTTCTATGCCCGGCGGCAAATGGGTATTTGCCACATGTAGTGTTTCCCACACGGTGAAGAATGCGGGTATCGTTTGGACCGAAAGGCTCCCTGACATATTCAACCCACGCGTTGTTGTTTAACGCCTCAGCAACTAAGATTAATTTCCTTCAGGTTTTCCGATACAGTGTAGGCATTGTGTGGTTGAGAGGTGTGGGGCCAAGCCAAGACGAGGTTCAGAAACTAGCTTTCTTGCCATCCCCCACTATGACTAGAGTGGACGCATTAAAAAGATCTCGATCTGCTTGGCTTGGGGATCCTAGCAGTCCCATTCGTTGTTGGTCAGCCATGTGCCATTGCATCCATAGCCATCGTAGTCATAGGGCGCTTCCAAACATTTGGAGCTGCAGTATCCCCAATCCCCCTAGCTGTTTGGGGGAACACACTTTTGACCAATTGACCTTGCAGCTCCCTCCTTGAATAGTGTTACTAGCTGTCCAAAGGAATTTCCAACGCAAACTATCCATAGTGCGCAAAAAATTAGCCAGTGGCTTTAGCACGGTCAGTAGGTATATTGGTAAGGCACTCAACACCGAGTTGATCAATACCAACCGCCCCTAGGCTAGAGGAGTTTATGCTTCCAACACGCCAACCTGGCCGCCGCCTTATCTAGAATTGGCTGTACGTCTACCATCCGGAGCCAGCGTAGAGAGAGTGGCAGTCCAATATATCTCATAGGCAAACTCATGCATGTACCCAGAAAATCCTACAGCACCTCTTGGATATCAATGTCTTGGCACCTAATGGGCATGACCGAGCTCTTTTGCATGCTGATCTTTAGCCCGGTGGCTTGACCAAACTTGAGGAGGAAGGCCAAGAGCGTTGCTACCTCCTCTTTGTTAGGTTTGAGGAAGATCATCACATCATCCGCATAGAGGGAGCATCTCGACTGTCTAACCTCTCTCCTGCGACCGGCGTGAGAATCCCTTGTTACGTGGCCATGTTCAGTAGGTGATACAGAGTATCAATGCCCAGTATGAACAAATACGGGGAGAGAGGGTCTCCTTGGCGGAGGCCACGACGATGCTTGATTGGTTAACCAGCAAAGGGATCTGATGCGTTGCCATTTAGATTGCCAGTGGAAAATGCAAAGTTGACACTACCACCAGCACTGCCGCCACCATAAGGGTCTTTTTAATAGTAGGGAAATTGACTACATGCCAAGAATAAACATTATTTTACTATGTCTTACTCCAATATTCCATGTGCACTATATGTGTGGTCTGACACTGCCAGTTGCCATGTGGGACTCGATCCACACTGAGTGACACATGCTGGTGACTTAGCAAAGTTGTGTTTTTCGTAATAGCATAGCTACAATTACAGATTGCGAAGAAAATCATTGAATCCCTTGTGGCACAGGTTTGAAATCCCGATCCAAAAAAACAAGTCCAAAGTTTAAATTTGGGAAATTAGAAAATATGGGAAAAAAAAACTTGAATGGTTTCCCATTTAAATCGGGTGATTCCCCTAAAACCTAGTGATTTCTTAAAAAACTAAATCAAATGGTTTTTCCATTTTGGTCCCCCCTAAAAAACTTGAATGATTTCCAATTAAAATTGGGCGATTTCCCTGAAATCTATGGATTTCTTGAAAAACCAAATTAAACGATTTTTTCATTCAAAACAATGTTTCATCAAACTTTCACGGAAAATCGTAGGAAATAAAAAACCGAGCCTGAGCAAAATTCGGGATCAAAATGGAATTTGAAACCTTGGGCGTTGCGCCAGTTGCCCTCGCACGGCTGTCGTGCGAAGAGCCGAAGATCTCTGAAGATGATGCATCTCAGATCAGTGTGGACACACGGTCCTTGCCCAGGGCCGAAAAGCTCTCCTCTATCAGCCTCTCCGATGATCTGTCTGCAGCCTTTTTGGTGCGTGTTTTGATCTCTCAAATCGGCGGCTGTCAGAGTATACAGGCGCAACACAAAGGCGCATGCGCTGTAAAGCAGATCGCGCCACGTACCCTCTCGAGATCTATAGTGGAGCGGCCCTTGCTAGTTCGCGATGACTGTGATCTCAATTCTCAAATCGCAAGACCCCTTTATGCCACTAATTTGAGCCCCTTAGAATAATGACGAGCCAGCTGCAGTCCTGTTTCTTGGCGCACGCACATCGTAATTTTTTTTTTCTTCTTATTCTTCATTTTAGGCGAAAGCAAAAGGTCTCAGCTCAGCAGCTGCGGAAGGTGGCACTGGAGCTCTGCTGCCTCCTCGGCAGTATCTTCCGCGAGCAACTGCGTGGATGCGCATATCTTAGATTACGACGTCCGACGATCATGCTCTAGTGGTATGTGTGATGAGGGGAGTATCAGAAAGAAAATCACTAAATCGGCAAGGACAATCCAGCGAAATTAAATACTAGTGGCATGCATGGAGGATTCTGATTTTTTTAAAAAGGAGCGAAAAACAAAAGCAGATGGGTCATGGGCGCCCTGCCTGAAGTCCTCCCAAACAACTGGCTTGCTGCCTCTGCTAAAATAATCAAAGACCTTGATTGCTTAACTAGGCAGGGTGAGTGCTAGCTCGTGGCGTGGGGAGATCAGAGCAAGAATGACCTGTCACCAAAGGCGTTTAGCACATAAACTAATCCCCAAGGAGCCCTGGGAGCAGCAGCTGTACTGCTGTACGCCTGTAACCCAATCTAAACCAGACTGCCAAAGAGCATGATGCAAAGCTTTCGGTCCGATGGCCGCCCCTTTTCGCCTTTTGGGTGTCATTAGGGAGTAAGATACAACGTAAGGAAGCAACCAAGGAAGCCAGGAGGAGCCAAATCAAATCATGCAGAGTACGCGCGTAGACAGTACAGCAGCTTAGCTTTGATCTTTTCAGCGTATCGTTGCGTTGGCGTAATACTGTAGTAAATTTGAGAACCCTAAAAAAAGTCTAAAGATAATAAAAAAAATAATTAAAAATAGTTTTAAGATCTTTGAAAGGACTATTAAAAGTCACGAAAAAAATCGTTACGAATTATCACAACATATAGGCTATATAAATAACAAAATTTGTTACAGTAATACGCAACGGTACGATACGCTGAAAAGAACGGTACACTAGCTTAGCTAGAAAATGGCTCGCTGTCGAGAGGCCAGGGCTGGGAGTGAGCGATCACTGATCAGAGTGAGAGAGAAGGGGGGTACCGGGGTAGTGGGTAGGCAGACAAAGCAGTACAACTGTAGGTTCAGTGCACGGCGAGGCGCGTCCACCCGAGTGACAGGGGAGCGACGCGCGAAAAGGCAGCCGAAAAGGGCCAAGCGACGACGGGAGGAGCGGAGATCCAACCGGGGGCGAGACGGAAAGCGAAAGCGATGGCGACGGCGACGGCGACGGCGCGGCACACGCATAGGCTCCAGATGAGCGGTATTGGGGCGGCCGACCAGGTCACGGCACGCCAAGCGGCACAAAACCACGGCTGTTTGGGGCCTCGTTCGCGTGGCTTCTGTCATCATCGTGCACCAGGTCGCGAGACGGGAACTGGGACTAGGAGGGTGGTATTGGATCGGGGAACCAACGGTGGTATTAAACGAAGCTGGACCTGGACGCCTGGACCGGTACAAACGCAGTTTTTTCTAACAGCTTCTGATAGACATTATACCGATGAAACAGTATACGTGTTTCACATGAAACTATCATATAAAACATAGTAAGTACTATGGAACACATGAAACACTATTAAACACCGTGTCAAACACTTATAAACATAACACACACACAAAATATTCATGAAACGATGTATAAAACACTTTAAACACATAAACACCATCGAAAATATCTATACCGTCGAAATGATATAGAGTTAATTTATCTATACCGTTGAAATGATATACTCCCTCCGTTTCAAATTGTAGTTCACTGTTGATTTTTGGATATTATATTTGACCATTCGTCTCATTCAAAAAAAAATTATTTATTTTGTTGTGATTTGTTTTATCATTAATCATATTTTAAGCATGACTTATATTTTTTTGCATGTTTGCACTAATTTTTTGAATAAAACGGGTGGTTAAAAGACGTCTTCAAAAGTCAACAGTGAACTACGATTTGGAACGGAGGGAGTAGATTTTATTACTGGTATTTTTGTTTCTGTTTAGCGCCCCGTCGACGTCCCGGCGTCGGCGCCTCCCGGTCTTGGCGCGCGCGCGCGCAAGTGGCAACTGGCAACCGGGGCGGGCGCCGCGACGCGGACGCGGACGCGTGAGGGGGAGGGATCAGTACAGCCGTCTCGTCGCGTGCGGGTGGAAAACTTCGCCTGAGCCAAAGCGCATGCATGCGCGCGCCGCGCTAACGGAAAAACGACCCGCGCCGCGCCTCCATCATCCGCCCGCATCCAAGTGCATCGCCGATTCGCCGGGGCGCTTGACCGAGCCGCGCGAGGTGGCAAGTGTGCTGCGCGCGCGGGCGGGCGTCATTTTCGTGGTGCGTTTGCTTCGGCTGCAGCTCAAAAGTGCAAACCGTTGGATGGGTGGATGGGAAATGGAGTGGAACGTTCTGGGCTTTTGGGGCATCGCCCATGCTGCTTGCACGCGCGCTTTACGATCGGACGCTCTTGGTCATGGCGCGCACCGTGTGGGCGAGGGAGATGGGAGAAGATTGATGGTGCATAAGTTTACAGACGCATGATGTTTTCTACTCACAGGAAGAGTGAACCGGCCAACCGGCCGGGTTTATGTGGCTCTTGAGTTTGAGCTCGTATCAAGGTATCGGATTGGTGCTGGCTAGTATGTAAGGAAACAAACAGGACGGATAAACCGGAGGATGATTGCGTTCAGTAAGAAAAAAAAGCAGCTACTATGCTATACCCATCATGCATGTGATGATTTACGGAAAATCATAGGCTTTTAAAACAAAATAGTGAACTACTCTCTCCGTTTTAAAATATAAGACGTATTTTGACTCCACAAAAGTCTTTAAAGATAGAGTTTGACTGTTAAATTTCTCTATTATATATCATGAATTGTTACAATATAATATTGTATAAAAAAGCACTTTGAAATATGAACAACGAGCGATGTGGCCCGCACGTTTGCTCGGCTAGATTTGTTTTGGTATATAGTATTTTTCTCTAACTCATAATCTATCTCTAACATATCAGATTGGATTTAGAGTTTATCTCTAATCTATTATATCAACTTTAGTATTTAATATGAATTTCTATTATTTTCTTTTAATTTAAGCCGCATAGATCTTTTTTTCTTTGATTTATCTATCCCGTTATAATTTGGTACCATGGTTGATTGAACGGATAAAATAACCATATTATATCATCTTTAGTATTTAATCCAAATTTCTAATATTCTTCTTTTAATCTAAGCTGTTATAATCTGGCTGCACAAAATCAACGGCATAGATCTTTTTTTCCTTGATTTATGTGAGAATTTCTTTGATTGATCTTGGCCGTTATAATTTGGTCCCACCGTTGATCGAACGGCTGAAATAATTTGGATGATGTGGACGAACGTGGTGGCTTCTTTTTTCTCTCCTTTATATATATAATAACAAGCGAGGTGGCCCCCGTGTTTGCGCGGCTAGATTTGTTTTGGTATATAATGTTTATCTTTAACTCATAATCTATCTTTAACATATCAGATCGGATTTAGAGTTTATCTCTAATATATTATATCAACTTTAGTATTTAATATGAATTTCTAATATTTTTTTAATCTAAGCCGCATAGATTTTTTTCTTTGATTAATCTATCCTGTTATAATTCGGTCCCACAGTTGACTGAACGGATAAAATAACCAAATTATATCATCTTTAGTATTTAATCCGAATTTCTAATATTCTTCTTTTAATCTAAGCCGTTATAATCTGGCCCTACAAAATCAACGGCATAGATCTTTAATTTTTTTTCTTGATTTATGTGAGAATTTCTTTGATTGATCTTGGCCGTTATAATTTGGCCCCACCGTTGATCGAACGGCTGAAATAATTTGGATGATGTGGACGAACGTGGTAACTTCTTTTTCCCCTCCTTTATATATATAATAGATAGATAGATAGATAGATAGATTTGGTACAGCTTTGGTACACTAACGATGCATATTATTTTATTTATTTATGGTCAAAATTTACTAAGTTTGACTTTTCTCCGGTTAAAATACGTCTTATATTTTAGAATGGAGGGAGTATAAGAATAAAACACGACAACGGCTGAAATAAAACGACGATGCTTCTAAAACATCTCCATGGAACTAGTTGGAGCCGAGTTGGGTCATGTAGCAGCGGCCTCTCCGTTCTTCTCCGCCTTCCGGTGGTCTCACGCTACCCGTTTTCTCCGCTGGTGACGACATGACTCGGGTGCCAAAAGAACGGGCAACCCCTCGTATAAGGCTAGAATATTGTTGAAGAATTTTCAACCGTTGTAAAAATGTTTCAAAGGTTATATGAAAATGTTTTAACCCATATAAACAATGTTTCAAACGAGCAAACAAAATGTTTCATATATATAGTTTCACGTGTTTCACAACTGAAGAAAAATGTCTCATGTGTTTTTATGGGTATTTCACAGGAGCAAACAAAATATTTAAAATATTCTTATGGTCATTTTATAAATAAATGAAAAATATTTTATACCAATAAAATCAACGATGTGCCGCCCCCTTACTAGGTCCTTTGCACCACCATCTTCTATAATGCTGTGGAGGTCAGTGGTTCCAAACAACCTCACAATTGAGCCTAGTTACTGCTGTTGCACGTACCACATCTTCTTTTGGCAAGTTCATAAGGAGGAAGTCCATGTTGAAACTCAAGAAAGGAGGGACGATCGGAGTCTCGAGGGAGGACCAAAGGAGAACGTACAACAAGAGGTTAATCTTTACCTAATAATAAAGAGAATAGAGTTTCTTCCTTCGTATTTCTTCGTATTTCTTCTTCGTTCGTCGTCCATCTCCGTCCGAGCCAAGTCTCTCTTTCTCCTTACTCCTCGCGCAGGCTCGCGGCCTCCCCCTTGCTCAAAACCCTAGCCGTGCTCGGCCGCCCGCCTCGACCACCTGCCCGCCCGCCCGCCCCACGCCTCTCGGCCCTCCACCGCCCTCCTCTCCTCATCGATCTCCCAGAACAGAGCAAGAGGCGTGGCCATGCCCTCTCCTTCCTCCTCTCCTCCTGGCTCCTCCCCGAAAATCCCCAAATCAGGGCTCTGGGACCCAAAACCCTTGATCCGGAGCTCTGGGAGGCCGCGTTTTCGTGGTGCTAATCGAATTGGATCGTTCGATGCGGCCATCTCAGCGACTTCCTTAGCAATGATGCGATTATTAGGTTTCAGTGGACTGGCTTTATTGTCTCATCGATCTCCCAGGCAACAGAGCAAGAGGCAGCGCAGCGGCCCTCTCCTTCCTCCTCTCCTCCTCGGCTCCCTCCCCCCGGAAATCCCCAAATCAGGGCTCTAGGACCCAAAACCCTCGATCCGGAGCTCTGGGAGCCCGCGTTTTCGTGGTGCTAATCGAATTGGATCGTTCGATGCGGCCATCTCAGCGATTTCCTCAGCGATGATGCGATTATTAGATTTCAGTGGACTAGCTTTATTGTTGGGCATACTGCGTCTCACTTGCCGACCGAGTGAATTGTTTACAATTTTGGGGATCTGCTTACTGAGCTTCATAATAGGTATACTGGGAGGTGTTGTGGACCAATGTGAATTCCTCATTGATTTATCCTTCTAGGTGCCAAGTTGATTAAAGTTCATAGCCTATAAGAATTCGCATTACTGAGAGCAATTTGCTAGCAGTGTATTTTCAATCATTCAAATAGGTCCAGGATGCTATGCAAACTTTTGCACTCATGCAATGCAAGGTTTATTTTATACTGCTATATTGATTGTTCATATAGTTATATTCTCCAATATACCATCCACTTGTCTTTTAAAGGACACTTCATATAATCGATTGAGCTTGAAGTTCATGTCATATTTGATGCAAGATATCAAGAAAAGAAGTGGAGGCTAGAGAGCTTGAACCGCGTAAAGCTTGGCCTGCTCGCTGAAGTCAAGTAAGACAGTTCTTTGATTTACTCTACACCAATGCCTGCAGAGTTATAATTGTAAATGTATGGGCACTTAAAATTTTGTAGTTTTATGGGTTTATCCAATTTCAGGCAGGGTGTTCTTTTTTTTGTCACAAGTGGATGGCTTTTGTTAAATAACTTTGTGAGTGTTCATTTTACTTCTTTGAAAAGATTTAACGCTATTTTGGACCATTACACAATTTTCTTTAGATATGTTGATGCTGGAACACTGATGAACAACTATGCCCATATCTTTGACCTCCTCACAAGATTGAGGCAGGTGAGTTCTACGAATAGGAATGCTTGCACAAGATTTTTGAAATAACCTACTTAGGTATGTTGTTCATGTAGATGGGGAAACTGAGAATTCAATCAGATGCTTAATAGTCTATTTTACTTTGTTGTTGGTTTCTTCTATAATTGCACTGTTAATCATTTCTCTTAGGAAGTAACATGGTATTGATTGTTCCATCAGGCTGTTGATCATCCATACCTTGTAGCATTTTCTAAGACAGCAGGATTCAAAAATGAAGGAAATGAAGCCCTGGAAAACCAATGTGGTTTATGTCATACTTTGGTAGAAGATGTGGTGGTTAGTAGATCACACTCTAAAAAAATACTTATTTAAGATCATGTACTGTTTTCTTGTTTTGCACTGATTATGAGCTCCAGATAGTCAGATTCAAATCCAGATATAACCAGATGTAATTGTTTTTGGATCAAATCGGGTTCTAAACAAGTTCGGCCTCGAATCAAGTAATTGATAATTGATAATCAGGTAATCGAATCGGGTATTTTTGTAACATTTATATAGGTAACATATTCATATTTACTTTCCATTAGTATTGGAATGAATTCCCATCTTCTGTAGCTCCTTTTCTCAACCAGATTGAGTCACCTACTAGAAAGCATACTTGTCTGATTATTGTCTTATTGTGGAATTGTTGCGAGCTTGTGGTTTTATTTTTGTGGATTTTTTTGAGGTTTTTTTAATTATCTGCTCATTCATTTTTAAAAAAATAATCTTATTTGAGGTCTGATAATTGATATTGTTAATAATATGTAGGGGCTTGGCTCTCCTGTATTTGACAAACTTGAAGCCGAACTGGCAAAAACTATGCTTTCTCTTCCTGCGAGCAAGGGGTTTGAAATCGGTAGTGGATTTTCAGGTGAGGATAAATTGCACAAAATCGGCTATATTTTTTCCCCAAATAGTTGAGAGGGTATTGCAGCCTACTTTGCAACTAGCTTAAATACAAATGGCTTGTGCCTGTGCAATCGACCTTCTTGGAAGTGAGCATAACGATGAGTTTTATATGGATGAGGCTGGAAATGTAAGAACACGGACTAATCGCTCAGGCGGTGTACAGGTTTCTATCTTTATACCCTATTTATTTATTGTTACATTGATTCATTTTCACTCAAAATATTATGAGAAATATGACAGATGACTCAGTATTTGTCACTTGTATGTGCGTGCATGCAGGGAGGGATATCAAATGGTGAAATTATTTACTTCAAAGTAGCTTTCAAGCCTACAGCAACCAAGTGATTAGGCATTAAAAAGTTGTCTCCTTGAGAAGGTTTCGGTCCAGGTGTTGAATGGTAGCCTTTGTGCCTGTCTATTCTGGGAGAGATCAATATATAAGTAGGCATGTTTGGCTTCCATTAGCAAGAGAATTATCCAAAGTATCGTCTTGTTTTCCTGCTTTTCAAGGATAACAGCGTCTAAATTGTATATTATTCATATTGGTTAAGCAGAATTGTTGTTGCATCCACAATTTTTTGGAGGTCTGCCTTAAAATTTGCATTTCAACTGCAAAAGAATTGTAATTTTTATATTGTGACGATTTACTTTAAGCTTTGCCTAATACTTCTATGGATGGCCTGCAGGCTCCAGGATGAAACCCAAGTCCAAGGACGTCAGGGATGAATAGACAGATAATATTATAGATTGGTCTTTTTCTTGGGCTGAAGGGCAATTTGATGCCACTGATCCTATTGCCATTGATCCAATAGGAGAAGATGCAGTGCATAGTGATGGAGCTTTGAACACTAGGGCACCACCGATTAAGAAGATGGTTTACAACCCTGTTGATGAGAATCTGGGTTATTGTATGTGAAATGATTTAAATGTAATCTGGGTGAACCAAATGTAATATGTCCAAATTTGCCTTTATTCTTGGTGGACTTATTTTTGAACCCTAGATTTTTTAATATCTTCATGGTTTATTTACTGCATTGCACTTTGTATTCATTATCTGGTACTGCATCCAAAAGGTCATGTGTATAATCTGGTTCATCTTTATAGGTTTGGTGTTCCATTATACAACTCTCCTGGTACAACTGCACCACATAAAAAACTGAAATCATTATATAGTTTCAATATTGCAGGTTTGGTATTCTCTGCACACTTTTGCAATTCTACTGAAATCGTCAATTATCCAGTAGGTTTAAGTCCTAGGTGAGTAGCCAGTGAGGTATGAGTCCTGAGGTTTCAGTCCCAGACTCCTAGGTGAGCACCAAGCGTGGTATCAGACCCAGATGACTGTGAGCACATTAACGAGGGTAGAGGGAAAACGGTCAATCCAAGTGCAATTTCCAAATGTAGCAGTTTCATAGATTTTTAAACCAACATGTTCTTTGAGATATGTTTGCCGGTTATTCTTTCTTTTGTTTCCTTTTTCGCAGATGGTCATTGGACAAATGGATTGGAGGGGTCTCAAGATTTTCATCTGGCAACTGACAAGCAAGCACTATTTCTCCCGTTGCAACGCACGGGCATTTTTGCTATCTGTTTAATATCCGGATGGAAGCAAGCACTATTTCTCCCGTTGCAACGCATGGGCATTTTTGCTATCTGTTTAATATCCGGATGGATCACGTATTCACGCCAATGGCCCCATAGGAGACGACATGCAGGTTCACTTTGACCAAGCTGATTATTGCAAGTTCAAATGTTCAATACTTCAATCTCCAACTCGGCAACGTGAAAAAAAATAGAGTAGACCAAGCCGTTGCTTTTGAGAATAGGCTATTAGAGAAAAGGAGGGTGATGGAAGGTGTTTTTTTTTTTATCTTCTTTCCCATCTATTCCTGCGCTTGATTACTTTCCATAATTCCATTCATGAGCAAGCCACCTAGCTAGCTCGATAGGGGGTCATCTTATGGCATGTGAGACCGATCGAGAGTTATATACATGCCTCTATCTATTATCTATTATCTACTTATAATAAAGAGAGTAAAGAGAGAATATTTCTTCCACCTTTCTTCGTCCTCCCCCCTCCCGCGCGATCTCAACCGTCGGATCTCTTGACACCTTTTTTCGTCTATCGCCGGCGTTTGATGCATGTTTTGTCCGTGTTGTGTATTATCGTATTTCGTATTCGTATAAAAGTCGACTTCCTCACGAGTCCATACGCAGCTGGTCGGTTCTCCTTCTTGATTTCGTATTCTAATTGGAGAAGGAAGACATTTACTTTCCATCAACTCCTCCTTGACTACGTATTCTAATTGGAGAAGGAAGACCTTTACTTTCTATCAACTCTACGCCCTATCATCCATGAAATCCATTCGGATTACCAACTGAACAGCCCACCAAAGTCCTGAGCATCGATTCAAGACATCTAACTCCGACCTTTATGCCATCACGGATGTCCATACGGATTAATATAGAAGCATGTCAAATAATAAATAATAAAATATGTCAGACAGCATACAAGCATAGTCTTAAAACCATACCAAAGTACTTAAAAATAATTTTAGAATAGTGATTTTATTCTAAATCTTGTTTTATTTCTCCCGTTGCAACGCACGGACAATTTTGCTAGTTTTGAATAAAACATTAGGCAAGGAAACCACTATAAAGCCATTTTACTTTTTTTTAAAAGCAAATGCATTTTACATTTGAAAACCCTAGACTGCACCATAACTATTCATTGTTTTTTTTTAAAAAAAAGATTGTGTTGCATTGCGAGCAAATAGAGATCTATAGATGGATGCGATTGGGGTTGGGGACATGCCTCGAAACCCGATCGACAATAAAGGATCCTGTTTCCTTGCCTCGATCCGGACCCATCGATGCCCTGGCCTAACCCAGACCAGAAAGAGCTGAGGAGGAAGAGCCTAAGAGGTGTTGATTGTGGGAAGAGGAGTCGTCGCTACCGCCATGCCAGCGACGGTCATGGGTAGGAGAAAATGAATATGCATCTTCCTTGCCTCTGATGTGACCCACAAGTGCCTACCCTGCCCATCCATGCTGCTGTTCGTCGCTTGCTTCCTCATTTCCGCTTCATCCTCCACACCGCTGCCGGTGCTAGCAGTTTTTCTCTGGGGTAGTGGCACACCACCGTGGCATCCTCGATGGCAATCGTGCGATTAAAAGGAAAGAGAAAACCCTAGCTTAGGGTGACTAGGTGAGACGATAAGAGTCTGAGAGGGGAAGGTCGAGTGTAACTGTGTTGGAGTAAGATGGCCTCATGGCTGGATAGGGAATTCAGGATCGGCTTTGATCGAGTTTGGTCCTTCGGGGGATTAGCAGATCACGGTGAGGTTTGTGGTGGCTTCGGCAATCGATCCTTGGCTGGTTTTGGGAAAGAACGAATGATACCGAGATGTCGGCTTAGAGTAAACAACATACTTGATCTTAGGCCCTGACTCACCCTCCGTGGATGAACCTTACGGAGAAAACCTTGGGTTTTCGAGACATTGGATTCTTATCAATGTTTTCGTTACTCAAGCCGACATTCTCGCTTCCGCTTCATCGACCCTCGCTTTCGCATTTGCTTCCCTATAAGCAGAATGCTGAACGCTCCTGTCCGGGATAAAATTACGGCCCATTGCCATGACCCACTCCCTGACGGCTAATCGAACAGCCTACCAGGGCCCAGCTCCCTGGAAGGTTCTTGACGGCGTGTTCTCCGCTCAACCACTGCGGATCACACCCCTGGTCAGATTTTTAGACTGCTAGCCAACTCGATCAAGCTTGGTTCGATTTGAGCGTCGGGCACAACGAGGAGCGACTCACCGATTTACCCAGGTTCGGACCCCCTCGCGGGTAATAGTCCTACTCCTGCTGAGCCTTAGCTCTTTTCCGATTGTGGTTGAATGGGGATGTGTTTACAGAGCGTTTGAATGCACGAATGCTAGTGCATCGTACCCTTCCTCTCTCTCCTCCCCTTTATACAAGCTTTGGGTCATGGCGGGGGAGAGCCGAGGGTAGGCGAGACATACTCTCGATACATCGACACGACTAGACGAAGAGACGAAACGCGCAGCACGCAGCGCATGGGCGCGCCTCGCGTGCCGCAGTGGCCTCGACCAAGACAATCACATCGGTGAGTCTGCGGGTGGGGCCCCGCCTCCCTCCCGACGCAGGCGGCCTCCTCAAGCAAACCTTCTCTCTGCCGATCAATTCTTCACGTACATAAAGGATGGCCCCGCCGGACCGCAAAGGTCATCAGAAGCGGTAATCATTTCTTCAGCTGTCTATCCGCGCGTGATGTCTCATTAAATGCGCTTCGTCCTTCGCAGCAGGGGAGCCTTCGTCCCGAAGACTCCTTCTGCAACGCTCCCTGCCGCGCGGGCCCCACCTGGCGCGTGGGACCCTCGCCTCTCCTTCAGAGGGGCTCGCCCACGCACCCGCCTGGCGCGTGGGGCCCTCGCCTCTCCTTCAGAGGGGGCTCGCCCACGCACCCGTCCGGCGTGAGGCCTCGCCGCGCCAGAGGGGGCTCGCCACGCTGGGCCTTGCTCGCCCGCCGACGCGTGGGGCCCTCTTGGCCTCTCGAGGGCTCGCCCACGCCACTGGGGCCTTGCTCGCCCGCGCCGACGCGTGGGGCCCTCTTGGCCTCTGAGGGGCTCGCCACGCCACTGGGCCTTGCTCGCCCGTCTGACGCATGGGGCCCTCTTGGCCTTCTGAGGACTCTTCCTATCCTGGTATTTATTACACCGACAGTTCTATCTGGCCCATATGCATCCTGCCGAACAGCTTCCTGGCTGGCATGGTGCGTAACGGCCAAGGAATTGTGTTTGAGTCCGTCTCAAACAGGAGTCCTGCACGGCTACGTGAAGACCCGGACGTTGGTTTCCCGGATTGGACTAGGAGTCGTGATCCCCAAGATTAGGAGTATGCCTTATCCGCCTCGGGATATATTTGGCACGTTGAGTTCGTTACGATCTCGTGGTTAGCCCGGCCCAATAGTCCCTCGGTAGGTCGGTTTGCTTCGCACTATATAAACAGAGCCCCTACGGCGTTAGGGGCATCCCAACATCCGATATCTGACTTGATCTAGCTTTTAGCATCTGATATACACCATAATCTCGCTGAGACTTGTTCATCTCGCCGAGCCATCTCTTGTAATCACTTCTGATACATAAGAAAGGCTGGACGTAGGGCTATTATCTCTCCCGAGAAGCCTGAACTAGGATAAAAACACCTATCTCCTGTTCGTTGCTGTTCGTGATTGTTCGGCGTGTCTCCTATCTCAATTCTAAAGAACCTTAGCGACTTGAGATCGTTATCTCAACCGTCGACAGCTCCCCTACCGATGCAGGCTAGGCCGGATCTGAGCGGGGATCTATCTACCTACTATCTATATAAAACAGAGTTACGCGGAGCCACCACATTAATCCTAAAATCATAGAAATTCCCACGTTAATCGAAAAATACTAAACTTTTCAAGTTAATTATAGAAAAAAAGAAAATATCTACATCGTTGAATATGGATAATGTTACGTAAATCTAACGGTCAATACTGAAAAGATTAAAAAGACAAGTACTAAAGCTGATCTATATCATTAGAGATACTCTAAATCTAATATGATATATTAGAGAGATTACGAGTTGGAGATTATGTGCATGAGCAGAGCTGGCCCTGCTGGAAGCAGGTGAGCTGGAGCAGCGCTCCATGGTGAAGTGCACGGGAGGAGAGACTGAGCAGCGACTCCAATAGAAAGATATAGCTAGCACGTACAAACATGCACAAACATACACATTTAAGAAATAGGAACTAATAATGGCGATCGTGTAATCCACCAAGTGCACCAAGTCGATCCCATCCTTTAGTGTTGCGTGCCCGCGTTGCTTTCGGCTGGGAATCATGGACGCACACAAAAGGAAAACCATAAAGCGGCAAATCCTCCACCATCCGATCAGTACCCCCGAATCAGACAATCGTTTAATTGTCGTCGACCAAATCAGAAAAAAAATCTCTATAACAAACTACTAAAACTAATCTAATATATTAGAAATAAAATCTAAATCTGATATGATATATTAGAGATAGAGTATGAGTTGAAGATTAGCTAAAAACATGATGAGTTAGAGATAAACTTCTCATATATGCTAACACAAATCTAACCGTGCAAACGCGCGAGACAGCGTGCTCGTTGTCATTAAACCCAACTCGATTGATACCAAGACCTGACCGAAAGTCCATCAGACTATCCGGTCGGATACGAGTATAGGGCCTTGTTCATTTCAGCGTATCGTACCGTTACGTATTAATATCGTAAATTTTGTTATTTTTATATAGCCTATATATTGTGATAATTCATAACAATTTTTTCGTGGCTTTTAGTAATCCTTCGAAACATCCTAAAACTATTTTTAATTATTTTTATAATCTTTAGACCTTTTCGAGGGCTCTCAAATTTGCTACAGTATTACGCCAACGCAACGATACGCTAAAAAGAACAGGACCTAGATCTTTATTCGCGTATCATCAATCAATTTCTAAGCCTTCTAGTCGGCATGGTGCTTGTATGGTGAAATCGAGTCAACCACGTTTGCGGATATTTATGACTTTGGAGAATTAATGGGACAAAAAAAACTGAGCCTGGGTCCTGCATAGAAACAACAAAGTGATTTGTCACCGAGTATATGTAGCTAGTCGGCATTGAACTTGAGTATGCAAAGTGCATGCCAAATTTGTTCTCTGTTCGAGATCGAGCTAGGTCATTATTATTTGATCAACATATACCAAATTAAAACATATTATCGATTGGAGTCACGGGACGAAATTATATCGTTGCCATTATTAATAACTAAATTTAGCAATGCCTAAAATTACTCCATCCGTCGCGACCATAGTATTTTTTTTCAGATAATTCGTGCTACACACTCATATATCGGACTGAAGTAAAAACGCTAAACCACTAGAAAAACCGCCAAAACCGGCAGTTATCCGTCTGAGAATTTTTGCTATCCTGTTTTTTCTTTCTTTTTTCGACCAGGTTTTGAAACATGCATGCTTATAATGTTGACACCGGGATCAAGCCATCTTAGTGCCCTATAAAACAAACCTTATAATTTATTGCTATCTTATTAGTATATAAACATAGATATCTATCATTACGCTTCTAAAAAAATCTATCATTACAAACTATTATTGTTTAGTGCTCAAAATAACCTCGTTGACCCAACAATACTTTTTCAATTTTTTCCTAGACCCGCCTCAGCCTATGCATAAGTAGGAAAACCATAAGAGCATTTCTAATGGTACTTAGTCAACTAGCTAACTTACGACTAGTCTATGATTAATTAGAAGATTCATGTACACTATTATATGTTGGTCCATATTAATTATGAAGACAATGCCATTGCTAATAAATTAGAGATGTTGTCCATATAAAATCTATAGATGATATGTCTATTTCTTATAACGATGGGTTTGTTATATTATTGGAGACGTAGAGGCTATGAGAATTTAAGACAACTAGCTGCCGTGTCTAGAGCAGCCATCACATGAATTGTATAGCACCCACATGTCTCGTGGCTAATTAACAACATGATATATATATATATATATATATATATATATATATATATATATATATATATATATATATATATATATATATGGTGATTCATTTGGGACTTTTATATATTTAATCCCTTTGTGACATTAATAATTGGTTGATTGGGGGTTAATCCATTATATTCTCAACATAATGGTTGACACGAAATAAAATAACTACTACTCCCTTCGGTCATAAAAATAAGTCGTCGTTGACTTTTGAACATCCCTTTGACCATTCGTTTTATTAAAAAAACTACGTAAGTTATCATTTATTTTCTTATGATTTATTTTATTATTAAAGGTACTTTAAACATAATTTATATTTACGCATGTTTGCACTAATTTTTTAAAGGCAAAATATTTGGTGCAAACTCTACAATCGGTGCAAACATGCAAACTTCGAACCAGAGCCATCGGATCCGCGTTGGATGGACCACAGTCGAGCCTTGGTCGAGGCGCCGCTGGCCGGTTTTACTGGAGGCGCTACGCGTCGGTTTTCTTTGGGGGGATGGGTGAACCGCGAACCGGCCAGATGCAAACCCCCTGTTTCTTCGCGCCCTGCCTATTCGCCTGACGATGGCATCGCAAGGGGGCAACCCTAGCATACGGTGGCCGGCTTCCAACACCGACGGCGGTAGCTGTGGCCGGCTTCCACCTCCACTCGAGACCGGCAGCTACTCCCTCTCTCCATCCAACGCCTTCCCTGCACGCGAGACCGAGCCGCCTTCCCTGCACCCGACGCCGGCATTAGCAGCAAGGCCACTGCCCCCCGCCGTCCTCCACGATGACAGTGCTGATCGTGGATAGGGAAGGCCGTACATCGCTGCCTTGAAGCCAATGGATGAGATGGTGTCTGTAGGGAAGGATGTCTTGGCCAAACCCAGCTCAGTGTTGAGCCACAATGATGGTGTCAACGTTTTCGGTATGTCTACGTCGGCGAGGCTCCATGATGGCAGTGCACCTAAAATTGATGGAAGAATGACCCCGCAGAAATCCACACTTCCATTTTGTGTAAGTATTGGGAGAATGAGTTCTTGATGAAATTAAGAATTTTAGGCAAATATGTGTTACTAATGGTAGAATTAATGTACAGGGGACACTATGCACACCGGAAGTTGCAAATCTTAGAAATCAACCGGCCATTGGAATGGAGTTTCCTGATTTGAGCTCGGTTGTGAAATTCTATAAAGACTATGCTCATGATGCTGGGTTTGGGGTTCGTTTCGGACAACAAAAGAAGATAGATGATGAGGTTGTGTGGAAGAGATTCTATTGCTCGAGAGAAGGCTTCCGGGTGGATCGTGACAATACATCGAAGGAAAACCTACAATTGGGTAAGAAGAAGAGGAAATACAATCAAAAGCTTAGTAGATGCGGATGTGAGGCCATGATATGTGTTGTATGGACCAAAGAAAATAGATATAGAATTGATCAGTTCCAACCTATGCATACACATGAACTATCTTCGCCTGGTAAGAAACACTTGATACGGTCAAACCGGCAAGTGAGCGAGAAGATTAAGGCAACACTTTTTGATTGCCATCAATCTAGCATTGGAACCTCATTAGCATATAGATATCTTCGTGTCAGTGATGGTGGGTTTCAAAATGTGGGATGCACATTACGGGACTTGCAGAACTATCATGCTACCTTGAGAAGTAGTATAAAGTGCTCGGATGCACAGTTGTTTGTAGATAATCTTGGAAGAAAGAGCTCTATTAATTCAGGGTTCTATTTCGACTATGTCATCGATGAGAAGGGTAGGTTGGTGCATGTCTTTTGGGCAGATAGTACATGTAGGAAAAACTATGCACATTTTGGGGATCTGTTATCTTTTGATGCTACATACAGCACGAATCAGTACAACATGATCTTCACCCCATTCACAGGAGTCAATCATCATGGTCGATGTGTGTTGTTTGGGGCTGCATTAATATCTACTGAGAAAATAGAATCATACAAGTGGTTATTTGATACTTTCTTGAAAGCAATGGGTGGGGCTGAACCAAGGCTCATCATTACCGATGAAGATGCTAGTATGAAGGTTGCAATCGCCGATGTCTTCCCGTCAAGCAAACATAGGTTGTGCATGTGGCACATAATAAAGAAGCTTCCGGAAAAAGTGGGACCGCATGTGAGGGATAAACCAGATTTTTTCAAGCGGCTAAGGTCATGTGTATATTCCTCGGAAACATGTGAAGAGTTTGAGGAAGGATGGTTTTCTATTATGCAAGATTTCAACTTGGAAGGTAATGAATGGTTGGCGAACCGGTATTGCATTCGTGAGTCTTGGATACCGACATACCGTCTTATTTTAGAGACATATCATTGTCCGGTATTCTTAGAACAACCTCAAGGTCAGAGAGTACTAATCTTTTTTTAATCATTTTATCGGCTTCAAGCATGCTTTGGTTGAGTTCTATATTCGGTTTGACACTGCAATGGAGGAACAAAGGGAATTGGAGCTGAGAGATGACAACAATAGCCTCCACACATCGCCTCAGATTGAAGACAAATTGGTTAATTGAGAAGCATGGCGTTGTTGTGTTCACACATGCTAAATTTCTTGAATTTCGAAGCAAGTTATTGCTAGTAGGGACCATTGTGTTGTTGACAGTGTAAGTAAAGAGGACAATATTAAAATATTCAGCATAGCCGATGATGGTCCAAAGGCAAGACAAGTTCATTTCGATACCATCTCAATGTTTGCTAAGTGCTCTTGCATGTTATTCGAATTGCATGGCATACCTTGCTCCCATATTATTTATGTATTACGGGGTGCAAAAATGAATGAGCTACCTAGTAATTACATTTTGGAGAGGTGGTCCAAAACTTGCAAAAGTAGAACTGTATATAATAAAACTGGCTATGTGTTGGAACCAGAATTAAATTCTTCAATGGATATGGAGATTAAAAAAGTGCCCTCCGAGTTGCGTAATGGCTTGGAAGGCATTATACAACAAGCTGGACATTCCAAGGAAACCATGCAGATGGTGAAGGAGAAATTTGAAAAGTTCATCAAAGAAGTAAATGAAGAACTTCCCGTTCATCAAAGAAGTAGAGTTGAAGAGATGGAAGGGTTTATTGGGAGTCAACTTCCAACTCATGTTGACATAATGCCGTCTAGTGATGTGCACACAAAGGATAGGGCGAAGAGAATCAAGGGGCACATGGACAAGGGAGGGAACAATCAAAGAGCTAGGAGGTGCAAATTATGCAAGGAGCTAGGCCATGACATGCGCAATTGCCCAAAAAGAAACACTTAATTGATGTAAGTAATTTGAAAACACTTCATTGTTTTTGAATTCAATTTTGCCTTCTTCTCATTTTGATCTTTTATTTCTTTTCAGGCTTCCAAGCAGTGGGAATATGTCTTAATGGTTGCCAAGCAGCATGTTACCCTTATAGCTCAATAGTGGCAATATGTCTCATTTTGATTTTGTAGCTTTTTTATAATCTTTTGGTCATATCATGGTTGCCAAACTTTTGTACTGGACAGTGACAAAGTCCTGTGTGAATGGTAAATGATCAATTTATATAAAGTAAACAACTGGTGAGTTGAAAAAAATGAAGAATACCAATATCGAAGAATAAAAAATCAGTTTAGGAAATTCATTCGTGAGCTAGAGTGCTACACATAAGACAATAAGATAGAATCAGGGAAAAAATATTGGTATTTACAGATATGTCACCACCAACAAGCTTCAAGGCATGACCAATTGATGCTTGCTCAAAACAAATTGCCAGATTTTATTAACAAAACAAACCCAGCAATCCATGCTTGCTCAAGCAGGCATACAATTTGATGGTAGCATCCAATCACCTGTGGTTTAAACATTAACTGATGCATCCAATTTTCAGTACCAACATCGGACAGATAATGATAGTCCGAGGTAGTGACAGCATGCAATTGCAGCATAAAAATCAACTTCTCTGCTTGTAATGCACTCAAATCATTTCAAACTATAGATTCTAAAATATGGTGCACTCAGTAGTCTGGTTTAATGTGCCATGGTGTCCAATACTCACAATCACAATCACAATCTGTAAAGACTAGGTAAATTTGCATTCCAATATTCTCAATCACAATCTGTAAAGACTAGGTAAATTTGCATTCCAATATTCTCAATCACAATCTGTAAAGACTAGGTAAATTTGCATTCCAATATTCTCAAAATCACATTCCAATACTCACAATTATATGCCAATTACGCTAATTACAAGTCAATTACGAAGTGACAAACATCTAGTACATAGTACGAAGCATCCAGTCAATGGTCACAATTACAAGGCATTGCAAAGCATCTAGTACAAAATCATCCAGTAAATGGCCACCATTAGCAGCAAGAACAAAATCTCCAGGACAATGACAATCTCCGGGCATCGGGTAGGAGGACGGAGCTGTGGCGGTGTGGGGCGTCGGGAGAGGGCATCCCGAGACGACACGAGAATGGCGTCGCAGATGGCGCGTCGGGGATGACCATGAGCTGTTCCGCGTCGGGAAGACGACGAGCCGTGCTGGTGTCGGGAGGGACGGCGACGTCGGGGAGGACGGCGGAGCCGCGCCTTCGCCGGGAAGGACCGAGGCGGCGCGGCGCGTCGGAGGAGGGCCGGCGAGGCGCAATGCATCGGAGGAGGGCCGACGGATGCGCCGGCCTCGGAGGAGGGCCGAGGAGGCGCGGCGTCGTCGGACGGCACAAGCCGAGAGGCGCGCGCACGGTGACGGAAGGACGATTCGCCGCGTGGGTGCTAACCCTAGAGCAGAGGAAAGCAAAGTTGGGGATTTGCATCCGGCGGTTCAGCCGTCGCGGTTGACCCTCACCCCCGTAGGCTGTAGCTCGCGGTCCAAATAAAACACCGACACACGCCTCCCCACCAAGGCCGACACTGTGGTCCATCCAACGCGGATCCGACGGCTCTGGTTCGAAGTTTGCATGTTTGCACCGATTGTAGAGTTTGCACCAAATATTTTGCCTTTTTTAAATAAGACGAATGGTTAAAGGCGTGTTTAAAAGTCAATGGCGACTTATTTTTAAATTTTAATGACCGAAGGTAGTATCGTATAGTCGGCTATCTTGTCCGTACGTTGACAGTTGATAGCTGGTCCAACCGCGACCTTGACCAGTTGACATGCATGCATGCATGGATGAGGAATCGGGTGGTCGGAGTCCGGAGTCTGACTGAACCACAGAAGTCATATATACACCACAAACCAACCAAGCAAAAAAGAATTTATCGCCACAGGTAGTCGGCATTGACTCTCTGGTAGCTCCACCGATTGGAATCGATGGATCGATCACACGACGTCGACGTACCGGATCATCATACCCCTAGCATCCTGCGGCGCCCATCCGCCGGTGGCGACCTCAATCCCAAATAATATCCGTGCAGCTATCTGTTCGTACGTACGTACGGCAAATTGATGAGCGGCATGCCATGCATCCATGCATGCATACCACAACCATGCAGCATGCATGACGAAGCGAATCGATCGATCAATCATGCACTCTGATGCACATGCATGACGAAGCGAATCGATCGATCAATCATGCACTCTGATGCACATGAATGCATGGCAGCCTGAGTGCATACATACATATACGACCATGCACCTGGCCAGGACGCCAGGGGCATCGCTAGATCACACACACACACACATGCATCCACCTGCGAGTGCATCTGGATCATGTGGTGTCCCGCGGCCCGCGGGGCGCGGCTGATTGGGGGATGGGCGCGAGATCCGTGTGGCAGAGGCATCCCATGCCGATGCCGGGTGCGTGCCTGGTGCTCCCGCTCTCGCAGCGCGCTGGCGAGCACGGCGAGACGCCCGTCCGGGACCAGCCGGTCGCGTCGCGACGTCGCATATCGCATTGCATTGCATGCAAGCCAGCGCGTACGTGCACGTAGGCCCCGGCCGGCCGCGGCAGCCTCCAGATCCATCTGCTTTGACGCCTCGTCGCGTCTTGCTAGCTACTTGCTCTGTAGTCTGTACATGTGTAGCTAGTTATGTACGTACGAACGTACCGCATGCATGCGCAGCGTGTAATAGAGTACAGTAGGAGGACGCGGTGGCGGTCCGACGGGCTCCCAGCGTTGGCTGTTTGATCTCCATCCAACGGCCAGTGTTAGACCTTGAGAAAAGTTTTGTTATTTTTGTTTCGCCATGTAAAAAAATTCAAAAAAATCAATAAAAATCATAAATATTCTCTTATGCATGTCTATTTCCACCCAAATTTTTTGTATTGCTATACAACATTTATACATCTAGATTTTTCTTTAAAAAACGTTTATATAAATGAATATTGATCATATAGATTTGAATAAAATACATGTGAGACCTGATACTGATTAGAAAATATTTATAATTTTAAATAATTTTTTTATTTTTTTACATGGTGAAACAAAAATAACAAGTTTTTACACAAGATCTAACGCTGGAGAACTGGCCATCGGACGAGGGCGCGTCCGACACCCGTCGGAACGCCCCTGCGTCCAGTAGCAGATACTATAGATCTAGCGCGCGTTCCGGCACATTTGGCTCGAGAGAAACAATAGAATTTTCGTCCAAGGCAAAACTTCTTCCTTTTTCTGTTAGATGATATACGCATCTGGTCGGCCGCTAGAACAAGTTTTATAATAAGTTAGTTACCGTTATGGCCCTTAGGAAGAGGGGACCACATCTCTTACCACACTTCTGTAAGGTACTCTTTTTATTTTTGATCAATACAAGACAGCTTTCCTGTTCCTTTGCTTAAAAAAAAACTATAGATCCAGAGTGGTTCCGAGAGCGAGCCTGCCTGTGTGGCTGCGCACCGCATGCAGTTCTGTACGGAGGCCGGGCGTACTGTACTGTGCAGTGTGCATGCACGCGGTCACGAGCCGCGCCGGCTGTCCTGCATGCAGGACCAGTACCAGGAGTTGATTGATGAGAATCTCTCGAGGGCCCGCGCGCTCCGATCTGCACGCTTTGTCTCAGTGTACGTACGTTCACTGCAGCTAGCTAAGCCATGCACCCATTAATTGTACGTATGCCTGCAGCAGCTAGCTTCGTGTCTGCGTGACTGCGTCTGCCTGCCATTATTTGTATACGGAACAGGACGCATATGAAGATGTTAGATGTACGTACGACCGTACGGCGCTTGGTGTGCACATGCATATATATATGGTGCCGCCCGCGGCAGTTCTGGATGGATGGATGGAGTAGATATATATGTGGCCAGCGCCTGGTTACTAATGTGTGTTAAAGCTAAATTTCATAAGTGCGAAGTATTTTCTTTGTGCGGTTAATTTTTAAGGCTGCACTTTTTTTCTCGAATGAAATATATGACACTTAGATTTCAGGAGTTAATTGCACAGCGACTCCTTAAACCTGTAGCTAATCTCGAAGCTAAAATTAGTTTTTCAACCCCTTTTAAGTTGTGGCTAGGAGGCCCTGTGCTATCAAAGACCAATGCTGATGTGGAATATTATTACTTTCTAGAAAAAAGTTTAGGTTGCAATAAAAATGTAAAACTGCTTGTAAAAAATTCAGAAAATACAAATGAAACTTATGTGAGTTTAAAAGGGAGGATCTTCAAGTATGCTGTCTATTAAGTTTTGGATTTAATGGAAAAAAGGGTTGTGGCACCGCATGTAACGACATCCAAATTTTTTTATATAATGTTATTGTTTCTTTAAACACGAATTTTATATCACACATTTCTGATCATCTTTTCTTAATTGAAAGAAATTATATTTACGTTTTTCATGAATTTTCTGCAATCTAGGCCTTGTTCTTCTCAACGCAAATTAAAATTAAAAGCTACCGCTAGTAATTTGTTATTTTTATACAAGCCAATCGTAGTAGCAATTTGTAATATTTTATACACAAGAGCCTAGCTAGTTGCCTTATGATAGCTCTGTTGAAATCTTTTTCAGAGCTAGCACGATCACGACAGCAGAGGATGGTAAGATGAAAGACCTTTAGAATGATACTAGCTAGATGGTTGGAAGATGACTCCCCGCATGATATTGCTCCGCTTTGCTCTCTAAATCGCGACGACAGCTCGCTTCTGTTGATCAAAACCTAAATGAAGGTAGTCTAGGTAGATGGATGTAGGATCTAAATGCCCTAGTCACTCAGGATGGGGTACGGCGCCTTCTAATCGTCTTACAGGGTAAACCTCAGACTTTCCAACTGAATAACAATGTGAAAGATTCTTTTTTCTGGAGATGGAACTCGGATGGGAGATACTTGGCCAAATCAGCATACGAAATGCTGTAAGTTCGGTTGTTGATCAAAATCACAAAATGACAAAGACTGAGCCGAAATGTAAGTTCTTTAGATCTGTAAAGAAGACGTGTGATTGGTTTCCTGATGTCCTCTCTGCCAAAGGTCGATGGAATCACAGACCACTTGCTGGTTTATTGTGTCTTCTCAATTGAGATTTCGAAGTTGGTTCTGATCGAGCTAAACACTTGGATGGACAGTCCAAACCCCCTATTGAACAGAAGAGATAGAATGATTGTTGGAGGATGGTTAAAAAAAGGGTTAGTAAAGAAGAGAGAAGAAGATGGCTTTGTAACTTAGTACTTGTTAGAATATTTGGAAGAAGAGAAACAATAGAATTTTCTAGAACTCAGCAAATTAATTTGGTGATCAGGTCTTCCAATTATGCCAATATTGACTTCCAAAACAGATGCCTTGCCTTCGGTGCGGATGATCATGGCTAACTTTCGTTTCTCCTTTTTTCTATAACCGCTTGCGGTTCAATTTTTTTTTTCTGAAGTGGTTCCCGCTTTGTCGTTTAAGGACTACCAACTTGTTTGAGTTTTGATTTGCCTATTGCTGTTGTATTGTAATTGTTTCTTTCAATATTCTCCTCTTATTATAAAGAATACCTAGAGCTCCTACCATTTTTCTTTTTAAAAAAACTCCTCTGCTAAAGGTTCACAACTTCTCCAAATTATATTACTAGCAAGCGTGTACGTGCAAAGCACGTCGGAACAATCCTGATAGCAACAATTGGTAGAAAAAAGTAACATTTAGGACACATGCAATTTTTTCTATTTGTATATATCTATATGAAGCAGATGTAGAAGCATTACTTATTACATTGGTTGTCTCATTCGGTTGATATTAACGTGACTCATCTCATGAAACATCTGAACAAACAAAATTAAATAACAGATAATCAAGATATAGATTACGGGTGCAATAACATGGAAATAATTGTTTTTTATTAACAGATCAATTATGTACATGGATGTACGCATAAATACATGTGACACTTACTCATTTAATTAAAAGTAGCGATGCGTTCTCTTGATGGGCCGGTCAGGTTGTAAATTGTAATTATATATGTGCATCACAATTGTTATTCACCGCGCTGCAAGCTTAATTAACAGGTTGTATACATCCGCACGCATTGACATGGAGGGGAGGATACTGGAGCGTATTCTTAAGAGACCTACGTAATACCCCTACTTCTATGCAGAGTCCTGAATTTATTCCACCGCTCGGCTCAGGCAGACTTTTCATATGTATGAGTATGTATGATTGGGCCGTACGCGCCTGCCTCCGCCTTATTTGTAGTGTACTGTGCTAGTCTGTCAGTTCTAGTCTAGGAAGAATTATTAGGAAAAATTATTAGGAAGATTTATAATGGGAGAATAAAAATTAATCCCATGTATATGTATACATGGGCAAGAGTTCATGGTCTATACGTATCGAGTTGTGGGCAAGAGTCTGTGGTCTATGCGTATCGAGTCAAGAGTCAGTGTTCTATACGTATCGAGTCAAGAGTCTATCGTCTCTACGTATATGTATATATGGGCAAGGGCAAGAGTTTGTGGTCTATACGTATCGAGTTGCGGGCAAAGAGTCCGTGGTCTATACGTATCGAGTCAAAAGTCCGTGGTCTATACGTATGGAGTCAAGAGTCCGTGGTCTATACGTATCGAGTCAAGAGTCTATGGTCTCTACGTATATGTATATATAGGCAAGAGTCCGTGGTCTATACGTATCGAGTTATGCGTAAGAGTCTGTGATCTATACGTATCGAGTCAAGAGTCCGTGGTCTATATTTGATAGCAAACTTCTGGAAAATTATAGCCGTTAGATGATGGATTGAGGAAATAGACGGATGTGATTTGTAGTTGGATCTAGGCCAACTGCTCAATTATGGAGTAGTTTAGATTTAGATACTGTTGGTTTCAGCCAAGAAGAACAAGGCCTTGCTTTGTTTTTGGCTATGTAAAAATGTAATTTTAATTAATTAAGATTTACCATACATTAATGTCAATATAAGGGCCATAATTAAATATATATATTTGACAGCGCCAGGAAACTGAATGCAAACTAACACAAGTTAAAAGAGCCGAAGACACTTATTTTTTTGTTTACCTTGCGGTGGAAAGTTACTTAAGTTTGATTGTCGCACGGACATATAGTCCCACTTTTTAAAAATCTAAGCTGAAATACGGCGTATAAATGAATGGAAGTCGCCGTGTAGATATGCACGCTCAATTAAAATCTCCATATCCACTAGACCTTTGGATTGTCTCATGCAAACAAATGCAACGGCACTAACTGACACGCAATGACTGGCGTGCTTCCTCCATCAGCAGGTACCTTTCCATAGTATCGACTATCGAGTAGCTAGACCTGTTCGAAGATCTTATCACGATCTACCGGGCTCTTAGGGCTAACGCTGATCTGCATGACTGCAATCGGATTTCGGAGTCTAGTGCCGACATTACACGGGGCCAAATTAACTCTGCAGTTTTTTTTTTTGGCAAAATTAATCTGGTGACACTGAAAGGTGACTCCGTTCACTTTCTAACACTGAAGCAGTGTGGCGCAATTTTCTAGCACTGAAGTTACTCCCCGTTACCCTAAACTAGCATGCCGTGACGGGAGGTGTCAACAGCGCCGTCTCCGTCTGCTCCAGTCCCTCTCCACCGCCGCAGCCGCGGCGGCGCCGCCTTTGCCGTGGTGCCCTGGGAACCGACCACGCCGCCGTGGTCAGAGGTGGGCAGAGGAGAGGTTGGAGAGGACGCCGCTGCCGGATCTGGCGCAGGGGCGGCGCGGATGTTGAAGAGGACGGGTGCGGCGTCGGCATTTGAGGGCCGGGGCGGCGCAGATGTTGAGGAGGACGGGACGAGGCGGCGTCAGCAGTAGAGGGCCGGGGCGGCGCAGATGTTGAGGAGGACGGGCGAGGCGGCGCCGGTGTGGGCGGGCGGCGCTTCGTGGCGGCGGCGTGATCTCGGGTGGCGCGATCGCCGAAAGCGACGGGCAAAGCGACGCCGGCGTTGAGGAGATCGGGCGGCGCCGACCGCGGAGGAGGTCGGGCGGCGCCGACCGTGGAGGAGGACGGCGCCGGCGTTGAAGAGGCGAAGCGGCGTCGAAGCCCGCCCGCGACGCAGTGAGGAGGGTCGGGCAGCCGGGCAGCGCACCGTGGAGGAAGAGAAGGTGCTGAGAAGGCCAGGGCGGCGGCGCCGGGCGGTGAGGCCACACGGAGGAGACAGGGGCGACGTGCCGGCCGCCCCTGGCGCCTATGCCTGGGGGAGAGAGAGAGAACAGAGGGGGAAGAGAGAGAGAACCAAGGGAGGCTTTTTTTTTCTTTTCTCACGTGAATCGGTTCCTTAATGCGACGGAGACGGCACTGTTAACACCTCCCATCACGGCATGCCAGTTCGAGGTAACGGAGAGTAACTTCAGTACTAGAAAATTGTGCCACTTTGTTTCAGTGCTAGAAAGTGAACGGAGTCACCTTTCAGTGTCACCAGATTAATTTTCCCTCTTTTTTTTTTGGCATTTGAAGTGCTAAATACGCTGCGTTGAGTTCTCCACGTAGCTAGCTGTGTTCTGGAGCTCAATATATACATGCAATCTACACATGTATCTTTTTCAACAATGAGCAAGCCCCAATTTTCATGGATCCACTGTCTACTGTATATATATAGAGAGATAAAACGAAGTCATCGTATTAATTCTAAAATATTTAAAATTCCCATGTTAATAAAATGGTGCCGATTTGTTTTCGAAGTTTTTTTTGATATGCGGCACGGCCTTTGGCTTTCTTCTCCGACTCGTGCGAGCTGTTTATGGAGGATGTCTTCATATTTGTTTTTGGAATCGACGGTTATTGAGCTATCTAAATGTGGCTATGATGATTTCTAAATGCCGATGGTGTTAGTTGGTCTGGCCCTCACTTTGTGTTTTGTCTATATTCTTCAATGTACTCTCTGTTATGGTTAGAAAAATATTGATTTGGTTCCTCAACCTTTATGTTTGTTCCAAATTCATCCTTGTAGTCCAAATCCAGGCTTGATTGACCATCGACTTTCAAAACCATATCGAATTAGTGTTGTGACCAGTCAAAACAGGGTTTAAGTGTGGTTTTGCATGGCTAGATGTCGACGTGACCGCTTTTTGCTTATGTGGATGCTGACTTAGACAGGAACATAGAGGCAAGGTGGACATGTGAACTACATTGGTGACATTTTCATTTTATTTAAAATTTTCAGTTGAGTCTGCTTGGCAGTTGTGTCAAGGAAAACGACAGTAAGGTGCTGGGGAGGTGGTGGCACTAGGACTGCCCCCTCCCCCATAGGTAAGCCACTACAGGAAACAAAAATAGATTCGACTGCCAAGTACTGAATCGACGGCCAAACTATAGCCGTCAATACATGTAACGTAGTATCGACGGCCATAAATAAGTCGTCAATACAAAGCAAGCCAGGGGGTCAGTATCGATGGTCCACAGTACGGCCGTCGAGTTTGTTTGGGGAATCCCCACAGAGACGTTGTGTGGCGTGACGGCGTCTATGTTTCTCGACGGCTCACCGTTTGGCCGTCGATACTGTGAGTCAGTATTGACGGTCCTGCCCTAGCCGTCGATACTGTGTATGCATGTTTAAAACATTTTTTCTATTCCCTTTTGTTTAAATTTTATTTCAATCTTTGTTCAAAATTGCTGTGATTTTGAAATAAACATTAGAAATGTTGCTTTTTGTTAATTTTTTGGGCAGGTATTTTTGTAATGTTTGAATTGAGGAATATTGAACACATATAGCTTTTTAATTAATGAACTAAATAATGTTTAAATTTCAGAATTTCAATTTTAGTAGTAAAAAATTTAAAAAATTGTTGGGTGCTGGCGTGCGGGTATCGATTATTGAATAGTAGAGAAAACATAAATTTAAATTTACAAATGAACATAATTTAAATTGAAATGGGATGTTTGACATTGATTTGATCACATGAAATATGAAACTCCAGCTGAACTTCTCCGGAAAGCTTCAGGTTACAAATGGGTCACCACAAGCGGAAGTTCTAAATTTTTTGATTTTTTTCCAGGTGTGTAATCCCAGTAGAAAACATGGAACAGTTTGAACATTTGAAATTAGGTTTTTCAAATTTTTAAGTTTTAAACAGAGGTTTGACCATTGATGCCCTTTAAGGGGGGTAGCCCTCGAGACAAGCACTAGTATTGACGGCTTGGAAGAAAGCCATCGATACTAGGCGAGGAAGACGTTAGTCAATTGAAACCCTTGGGAGAGATTGTTTCGACGGTTTTATTATGTGCCGTCGACACTAGCTTCCCCGACGACAGTTTTGACGGCTAGCCTTTATGTTGTCGATACTGAGCTGGCAGCTACCAGCTAAGTGTCGACGGCCAAATAAAAGCCGTCGATACAGAAAAGTTGTATCGACGGCTCCTTCACGGTCGTCGACACTGAGGCGGCCGTTACCAGGTCAGTATCAACAGTTTTATCAGGGCCGTCGACACTGTAACATTAACAGCATAGTGTCGACGGCATAGGGTTTGGCCGTCGACACTGCCCTAGTTATAGAGCGATCGCGGGCTCGGGGACTTAGCGAAATCGCTAAGTCCCCACCTTCATGCCGCCTCCCGCCGCCGCCTCTCGCCGCCGCCTGATCGCCTCCCGCCCCGCCGTCGTCTCGCCGCCGCCAGGCCGCCTCCCAAGTTAGATGTCCATCCACATATCGTTTATTGCAATTTCATTCACAAGTTAGATGTCCACAAAATTTTAGGCTGGTCCCAGTGGTACCGCTGGCGGTCCTGCCTTCTACGGGAGTCCGCCACCGTTTCGCAGTGGATGGACACCGACCCCCTACATCCCTTACGGCAGCCACACTACTCCACCAGGCGAATACGTGGGCCCAGCTCGCCCACATGGTGGCTTGCCGTGTGTTACAGAGGCGGTAAGTCATTAATTCATGTTAATTCATGTTTCAAACCGTTTAAATGTGACGAACTAATAACCAACTGTTTTGTACACATGCAGGGTTCCGGTTCAGCGGCTCAATGTGAAATTCGTGGCCAGGAGGGAGGAGAGACATCGGTGAGTTAGGAAAATCCCAACTGGGTCACCGACCTCTTTGTTAGCGCACCGCCGCTGTTCGCCCAGCCGCCTAATCCCAGAGAACCCATCGGCCAACGATTCTCTGCCGACCACCCTGATCAGTAGCTAGCTAGCTTTACTTTTTACTTTGTTACTTTTAGTTGGAAACTTCGTCTTGCATTTGTTATTTTATAGCTCGTGGTGATGAACATCGACTTCGATGTGGTTGTGTCGACGGATTTTCTTTATATGTGCTATATATGTGCTTGTGGAGATGTGGTTATGTTTAAATTTATGTACTTTATGGTTTGGATGAATTGTGGTCGCATATATGCGACGAGGGGTATATATATGAATTGCCGGGTGTTTTGGGTTTGCGAGTGCGGTATGTCATTCTTTGTTAGAGGCGTGGCGGCGTCACAGAATTTGTGATTTTTTTTGAAATTAGCAACATTTTTTTCCTGCTCTTCCACTATCTCGACGGCCAGAACTGGGCCGTCGATACTGCCTGGCAGGGAGAGGCTGTATCGACGGCCCATTAGTGGCCGTCGAGACTGCTTCGCCGGGAAGATGTGGGCTCACATGCCAGTTTACCGACGGCCCAATAACGGCCGTCGATACTGCCGCCTTCGTCCACGTCTCCTGGAGCTAGCAGCAGTGGGACCCATTAGCACCAGTCTCGACGGCTGTATATTGGTCGTCGATACAGACCCCGCCATGATAGAAACAGCGTCTGGGGGGTCTGTATCGACGGCCTCACCTTTAGCCGTCGAGACTATTAGTGTCGACGGCCAGGCCGTTGAGACTATGTCTACCTCTCGACGTCCTTCACTCGACGGCTTTGTCTCGACGATTGGCCGTCTATACTATGCAAACCCGACGATTCTAGGATTTTTATCGACGGCTTTGGCCGTCGATACTGTTGCCGCCTCCTGTAGTGAGCCCCACAAGCACGACCTTCATTGCTCCCCGTATATAGCTCGTCACTTCCCCCGCTCCGAGCACCTCCTCCTAGAGATGGTGCTGATTGCTGACAATGCGGAGACAATGACAACGAGCTCAGAGGCGGAGCTGGTAGTGAGCGACATGTAATACCAAAAAATAAAAAATGAAAAGGGGAGATTTTGGACTAGCCAGGCCTAGCCGGACAAGCATTATACCGTCCCCACTCAGAGGACATTAAGGGAGAGGTTGGGATTGGTACCTTCAGGCCTCCCCATCGATCTCTCTGCCTCCCTCGAACTTTCTCCCTCTCGAACTCCCTTCTTCCTCCGGTGTTGCTACCTCCCCCACAGTTGGCTGACACCACCACCACACCTCCATCTAGCTAGTTGTCGGTTGCTTCCCACCAATACTGCTATCCGAGATCAGCAATCAAGTACTTATGTTATGCACAGGAGAACCTCTCAGGATCATGCCATCGAAAATCTCATCTCAAACCGACCGGTACCACAATGAAATGTGTTTAACCGGTCATTCATGTGTTGTTCACTGGAAATCACCGTTAAGGGGCTGCCCACTGGACATTTTCGAAATGCTTATCACATCTCGTATAAAAGCACAACGAATCATCGCCCCATGTTCGATACAAGTCGTATCGTATCCGAAGTGTGACATACGATTAGGTGACATTCGCAAAAAAAAAGATACTTTTGGAAATATATCGACTCAGAGCGTCCCGCAACGTTATATGCTATGTCTAGTGCGTGAGCAAATTATCAATAAAAACATACAATCATCTGTACCATTGTATATGCTATGTCTAGTGATGTCTTTATTTGACACCACAATATATAGTTAGATAAAACTGTTGTATCAATAACTGTACACGCTCGAACCATCCCACTGATTCCCTCGGCGCCGTCCCGCGCAGCCGGCCACGTCGCAGGCGCGCGCCGAGCCGTCCCCGATCGTCCATCGACGGGGCCGGGTCGCCATGGCCCATCGATCGCAGCGCAGACCGCCCCGCCGCCGGGGCAACCACGGCGCTGCCACGCATGCCGGCCGCCTTGGCACATCGTCCTAGTTTATGGCTGGCCTGCCGGACACGCGCGCCGCCGCGGGCGAATCGAAGTGCTGCAGGTGCTTGGTTTTGTGCGCGTGCATCGATTTCAAGTTTTCAGCACCCATCGGTGACCCGTGATTGATTGATTGATTGCCCAAAGAACTAGGCAGCAACCGAGCAAATCCGTTGCGACTTGCGAATAACGTCGTGCCAAATGGGGAGGGGACGGGTTTGCTCCTATATACATGCCCCGCCGCACGGCACGGCGCCCCGCGGCGCCAATCACGGCGTGCAGGTATACGTGCGTCGATCGGGTCGGAACTCGCCAGAAGCCTGCACCACCAGGCCACGTCGTCCGTCCACGGATCGGAACGGCGCCGCACGGCAGATCGATCGGTCGGTCTGATCAAGCCAGGCCGGATCGGCTCGCGCGAGGGGCGAGACGGAGACGTGTGCGTGCGTGAGCAGCCTGCGCAATCATTGAAGACACGTATGCGCCGGCGCGCCGATATTCTTCCTCGGTACGTGCCCAGCGAGCTTAGCCACCCGGCCCCGCCGGGCTACGTACGTACACGCCGGCACGACCGACGCGCGCGGCAACGGGCAAGCGGCAGGCGTTCGGCTTGGCTCCCTGGACCTGGAGGAGGCCTGGACCTGTTCGTCGGCTTCCATCCATTGGTCCGAAGCGGCATGCATCATGCAAATGCCCATGCATGCATGCAGGAACAGACGAAGCACCGGAAGCAGTATATAGCACATTGCACACATGCAGCCGCAGGTGTAGGTACGGACTACGAAGTGGGTAGAGTCCATTTGACGGGTCCAGTCCAACATTGGGGGTGGTCACTGGTCAGACGCCCAGAGCCGATATATCATATATCGACGGGTGGCGCCATGTCCATGTACAGAGATCGACTCCAAAACTGACGACCACTCCACCGATCGCGCAGGCCATAGGTTTGCAGGGCGGCGATATAGGTACCAGACTACCAGCTAGCTAGCTCCCCCTGAAGGCATGCAAGAGGCAGCGGTCCGGCGCGACGGTGCCCTCGACGTTTCACTGAACGGCACGTAGCCGTGCGGCTAGCGCGCGCGTCGGGTCTACCGTCTACGTGCGGCTACCTGCACGCGTGCCCACGCCGGCGGTGCGCCACCGAGCACCTACGTACGTACGTACGGTCTCCCCTGGTTACGCCCATCACGCTACACACATCGGCTAAGCTTCTAGATCCATCTCCCGCGCCGTGCATATCCACGCCGGCAGGCTGGGTGAACAGCACCGGCTTCGGTTTGCAAACCCCGGTGCAAAGAAACAGAAAAAAAAAAAAAAAAAAACCTGCCTGAAACCTATGAAAACCGACGTTCCACCTCTGAGCAGATTTTGCCAGAGAGACACCGAACGTGGTGCAATCTAGTTTGATATCGTAGATTGATACTCGTTTACATCTGCAGTGCATTTTCTATGAACGGCCCCTGTTTCTACCATGACATACTGACCATTTTTCTAGAATGAGCATTTCAACAAATAAAATGTTGGCTGCTCAAGAACTCGTGTCGAGTAACCCCCAAAGGGGGAAAGTGGGGTGGTAAAGCCAAACCCCTTGGCTTTACTGAAGCGAGCACAAACATTCAGCTTTTTTTTTTTTGTTATTATGAGTTACAACATATCAACCATGCATGGCTCCTCGCAAGATAACAACGCTAGTATTGTTGTTACAAGTTACAATGACAGTATCGTCAAAAGCTTTTTTTTATTAGCATGATATAAATCTAACTAAAACAAAAATAGGACTAAAAAAGTGGCAAGTTGTATCAAAATAACAAGCAATCAAAGATACTAGTTATGTCTCCTACTTTTATATTCACTTATTTTTGGATTCACTTAATGTTCCTTCCGTTGGATAGTCAAGTGCAAAGAGAATATGGGTTGAAAGCATATATACTCTCTCTATATCACAATACTAACATTTTAGACTTGTCCTAAGTCAAAGTTTTTAAAATTTATCTATGATAATCTTTTGGACTATATATTTGGATTGAGTTCATAAAAACCACACATATAGATTCATCTTGAAAAGCACGTTCATGATATTATATTTATTATGGATTTTATGGATACATTGCATTGGTAGTGGGTGGTTAAAGTTGCATTTCAAAAGCTGTTAAAATCGTTAAGTTTTTGTGATATAGAGGAAGTAATTAGTAAGCCCACCTCAAGATGAGTATGTTCCCTTCTGACGTTTTTACAGCCTCATGTAGCACGACTTAGACAATAATGACTTTTTCAACCACGGGGATCGACCGACATAGTGGCATAGAATTACAGTTCCTATTATAACTCGGAGTACAACTGTAATATACTACTCACATTCGATATAAAAAAAAGCATTGCAATCTCAACTTTCTATAATTTGCCGAGGCTAAAACTCAATTTTATTAACCTGCTTGCAATCAAACACATCCCATATTTCCACCATGGCATGGTATGGCATATGCACCTAGGATCCCACCAGCCCCTTTCGGCCCCCAAGAATCTATCCGAATCGCACACTCATGCGGCAGAGCTGTGCTGCTCCTACATCCGTGGGGCCTGACTCCCACGACAAATATTCCTGACAGATAAACTTCTTTAGCTCCAAGGACGGATTACAAGCTAGCTAGCACATAAACGCATGCACATGGAAGAACACGTTAGATTATTGCAGAAATGAAACCCACGCTGCACGCAGCTGTCTTGTCCTCTCTCCTACTCTCCGCGAGAAAATATCACACCATTTCGCAGCAACAGAATGCCGCAGGCCAAGTTTCATTTGTTCACTGACGTGAAGCATGCCACCCTGCTCTGCTATAATATTTTTTTAGTAGATTTTGGTAGATACATGTAGCATGCGCGCAGGCGAGCTGATAATGCCGTCATAATTGAAAAGAAAAAAATAGACTACTTCTGTCGTATGCTAGTATGGCGCGTGCACCATCTAGAATGCCATGGCCTCAGCGATGACTGAAGAAAAAATAAAGAAAAAGAGGTTGAGTATACGTTTGTATTGCGAGCTATACAAAACAACAGCAATATTTTCCGATATACTCCTCCTTTTCGTAATATAATACAAAGCACCTTTGCCTTTGATCTTGGCAACGGAATTAAGAAATAAAAAGAAACACGCTGAATTAGGATTAAGAATGAACAGAAACATGCTGCTCGCCACTTGTCCATCCTCGCATGCATATGAGTCAAGAAAGAGATTAGGGATCAGGGAGGGGCACTTTCGAAGAACACGTGGCAGGAAAGCCATGCAGCCAGATAATTTGTTAGTAGTTTCCACAATAGACTACTAGCCGTCGCCGCAATACATTTCCTCGGCATGCATCCCCAGAAATACTCAACATTCAGACGGAGATCAGAGTTGAGGAAAAAGAAGAAGAAACTTTTTTTTTTTTGTCTAACAACGCAGCTTGAAGATCGGATGGAATTGAACTGCATCCTCACAGCTGTCCCATCCCTTGCAATATATGGTCAACCCATCTGACTGCACATGCCTTGCATATTTGAATTTCCGATTGGGATGTTAACCTACTACTGGTGCGCAGTGGTGTGCATGAACAACCTATTTTTTTCTTCGAAAGGGGAGCGAAATGGAAATGAAAATCATTTCCCGCGTTCAAGAAATAAAGATGTTGTTCAAGAAATAAAGATGTTCAGAGCCGCATGCGCACGACCATTTCCGGATGGACCGACGGTCGATTCAACACCTGTCAATTCCAATCAAAGAGAAGGTTCGGCGTCTCAGCATGCTTTCCTACTTACCGGATGCATTAACCTGTCAGTGATGATACCGGCATCTAATTAGCCGTCCCAGTTACTGTCTACTCTGCTAATCACATAGATTAGATATTTAGATATGACTTGATGACTGCTCAAGACAGCCTTTACATCGACTCAAAGCAGAAGATATTAAACTAGCCCAATCAGTAGATATGCTGGCCAATAAAAAAAGCTGGAACACGCGCACACACACACACACACCAACTGAGCTAGCTGCTGCTGATGCCGATGCTGATGCAGTGGCCAGGCCAGCTTAGCCAGGAGGATGGGGTGAATGGATAGGCAGAGGAAGCAGCCAAATCGGGCGGCATTATAGGAGAGGGAGGGGAGTGGCACGCACTGTGGCAAAGGCAGTACGAGAGGAGCGTGGACAGGAGCTGCTAGTGTGTGGCGGAAAGGGAGAGATGAGCTGGAGAAGGGGATTCCCTCGAGCGGCTGGCTGCTGCTACCGCTAGGCCGAGCTGTATTTAGCCATCCGCGTGGAAAACTGGTTGATGGATTAATCAATCGGTCTTGCTCTTCTTCTCTATTAACCAGGGCCGGCCCAGGGCATGTGCGGTATCTATCACATTGCGCCCTAAACTAATAAAGCCTCTAAGTTGAACTCGTATCCTTCAAATAGCCTAATATAGTAAGTATATCTCTATAATTTTCTAGCTTATATTTTAGAATGGAAGTAGTTCTAAAAAAGAAGTGCATAATTTTGAATTTTCTCTCTTATAATACTGTATTTTGAGGCCTACTTGTAACTTTGTTCTCTATAGTAAGTATATCTCTATAATTTTCTAGCTTATATTTTAGAATGGAGGTAGTTCTAAAAAAGAAGTGCATAATTTTGAATTTTCTCTCTTATAATACTGTATTTTGAGGCCTACTTGTAACTTTGTTATATTTTCACACCGGGGCCTCCAAATTGTAGGGCCGGCCCTGCTATTAACTAATCGGTTAATCAATTGTTCGTCCTCTTCCTCTCGCCCACACGAACGCTGCACGGTGCGTGATTGCTTTTTGTAAAGGAAAACGCTCCGGCTATTTCGCAGCACTGCGGCGGCAAAATCAAGTGAGCGCTCAGGCGATGCCCTCCGATGCAAAGCCACAGCGATCACGCACGCATCCGCACCATGCGTTGTACAGGTTCATGTTTTTTTATTTTAATTTTTTTTTCATTTCTATTTTATCTGAAGTCCAAATTGCGTAGAAAAAATTTTATAATTCTTCTAAAATCCTCATCAACCCATTTTAAATACTTTTCTTTTCTTAAATTTTTAATTTTTCATTGGCCAAGGCACTATTGGGCAAGCGCATGCAATTTTAGCATTTTTGCAGGCACATGTCACGTACACGCATGCACACCTCAGACAAAAAAATTTCACTATCGCAAAATATTTTTTTCCAATAAAATGGAAATGTGGAAAAAGAGTAGAAATTTAGTGAAATTTTTTGCACCTGCACGATTTCACAAATTATACGAGTAAAAAATCTCTCGATGTGAAAAATAGAAAACAAAATAAAATTTATAATAAATAGAAAACAAAATAAATCTATAATAAACAAAAAAACAAAATAAATCTATAATAGATCAGATCTCGCGTAAAAAATTCCACTATCACAAAACATTTTTTTCAATAAATGAAAATGTGGAAAAGCAGTAGAAATTTAGTACAATTTTCACTATACATTTTTTCCAGTTAACCAAAAAACAAAAGACAATAGTATACGTACGTATGAGGCGACGGCGAGCAAGAGCGAGTACGTACGAGGCGACGGACGACGAGCGAGAGCGAGTACCACACGTATACAAGGGGCGACGGTGAGCGCAAAGCGCCTGCAGCAAGCAACGGGAGCAGGCACCTGCGCAAATTCTCCCGCGCAGGCGCCTGCCGACTAGCCAGTCCCAAAGAAAAAACCCGATCCAATTGCAATTTTGAGATGATAGTAAAATCGTCATCATGGTAATAGCTATATGAGAGCATTGATAAATGGCTTCGCCGCTTAATGTTTACCTACAAGAACCGATCAAAATTCATAGGCCGAAAAACCTAGCTTTCTCTTTGTTAACTGCATGTACAAATTACAGTTACTACCATAAGGGCCCATCAGACTCGTATGGCAATGGCCGGCAGCTGCAACAGAGGCAAACCCGCTATGCCGACGTAAATCCGCTCTGTCAGTAGAAGTATTCTTTGGTGGTAGATTTTTGAGGAGGCGACCAGGAAGGGGAGAGGAGGCAGACTGACTGACGGCCAATCTATAAATAGGTACCACCTCCCTCACCTTTCCCTCCACACCCAAGTCCCAACACCGTCCCGTCGCCCATCTCCTCCCCCGCTTCCCTCCGCGTCCTGTGCGATTCACTGCCCGGGCTCGATCTCAGGAGCGAGAAAAATGGGCGCTTTCCTCTTCTTCCTCTGCCTGCTCGCACCGTTCGTGCTCGCGTGCGCCGTGCGCGGCCGGCGGCGGCCGGCGGCGGCGTGCGGCAAGGGCGGGCGGCCTCTGCCGCCGGGGTCGATGGGGTGGCCGTACGTCGGGGAGACTTTCCAGCTCTACTCGTCCAAGAACCCGAACGTGTTCTTCGCCCGGAAGCGGAATACGTACGGCCCCATCTTCAAGACGCACATCCTGGGGTGCCCCTGCGTGATGGTGTCCAGCCCGGAGGCGGCGCGGTTCGTGTTGGTGACCCAGGCGCACCTCTTCAAGCCCACCTTCCCGGCCAGCAAGGAGCGGATGCTAGGCCCCCAGGCCATCTTCTTCCAGCAGGGCGACTACCACGCCCACCTCCGCCGCCTCGTCTCCCGCGCCTTCTCCCCCGACTCCATCCGCGCCTCCGTCCCCGCCATCGAGTCCATCGCCCTCCGCTCCCTCGCCTCCTGCCACGGCCGCCTCGTCAACACTTTCCAGGAGATGAAGACAGTGAGTACCGAGTGCCCTGCCCCCCTCCCCTCTGCTCTGCTCTGTTTTAGATCGGTGTGCTGATGGACGGGTTTCTTTTTGTTGGTGGGCAGTACGCGCTGAATGTGGCATTGCTGTCGATCTTCGGGGAGGAGGAGATGCGGTACATCGAGGAGCTGAAGCAGTGCTACCTGACGCTGGAGAAGGGGTACAACTCGATGCCGGTGAACCTGCCTGGGACGCTGTTCCACAAGGCGATGAAGGCGCGGAAGCGGCTGGGCGCCATTGTGGCGCACATCATCGCGGCCCGGCGCGAGCGGCAGCGCGGGGGCGACCTCCTGGGCTCCTTCGTGGACGGCCGCGAGGCGCTCACCGACGCCCAGATCGCCGACAACGTCATCGGCGTCATCTTCGCCGCCCGCGACACCACCGCCAGCGTCCTCACCTGGATGGTCAAGTTCCTCGGCGACAACCCCTCCGTCCTCAGAGCCGTCACCGTAAGCGCCCGTCCCCCACTCAGGCACTCGCTCTCCTGCACCTCGGCACTCGACGGCAGCCACTGACCCGCCATGACGGCGACAGGACGAGCAGGAGGAGATCGCGAGGGAGAAGGAGGCATCCGGCGAGGCGCTGTCGTGGGCGGACACGAGGCGGATGCGGATGACGAGCCGGGTGATCCAGGAGACCATGCGGGTGGCGTCCATCCTCTCCTTCACGTTCCGGGAGGCCGTGGAGGACGTGGAGTACCAAGGTGAGCGCGCGCATCGCGTCGCACATCCGCACCAGCGCCATCGCTTTCGCGACAGCACCGCGCTGGTGCGAATGAACTGGACGGAGTTGGACGGGCTCCTAACCGACGCGAATAGACTAACTCATCGTCACTCGCCTCCTCGGCTGCAGGGTACCTGATCCCCAAGGGCTGGAAGGTGCTCCCCCTGTTCCGCAACATCCACCACAACCCCGACCACTTCCCCTGCCCGGACAAGTTCGACCCTTCCCGGTTCGAGGTGGGCGTCACTCTCAGTCTCATCACTCCACTCTGCCCAAGCTCCAAACCGCTTTCCTTTTTCCGTGGTTTTTGTTTGTGAGCTCTGTTCTGATCGGTGGTCGGCTCTGTTTTCCGTTCTGTTCTGTCGTGCCCTGCAGGTGGCGCCCAAGCCCAACACGTTCATGCCGTTCGGGAACGGGACCCACTCGTGCCCCGGCAACGAGCTCGCCAAGCTGGAGATGCTCGTCCTCTTCCACCACCTCACCACCAAGTACACCTGGTCCACCTCCAAGTCTGAGAGCGGCGTCCAGTTCGGCCCCTTCGCCCTGCCGCTCAACGGCCTCCCCATGAGTTTCTCCCGCAAGGCCGCCGCCCACTGAGCCAGCCACCGCTCGTCGCTCACCTCCACGCAGCGCGCCGCCGCCGATCGCCCAAGAACGGCCGCGGCCGCCGGCCGGAAGCTCGCCGTCGCAGGGAGACCGACCGGACGGTCGGAGTCCATGTACAGATTCTTCAGCTACGATCATGACGGCCAAGAGAAAGGAAAGATCAAACAAAAGAAACGAAAAAAAAAAAGGGAAAAGACCCAAAGGCTACGTAGACATTTAAGCTAGGGAGCGCCACAAAGAAGTGGCGACCGACCAATTGTAAAACAGTTTTCGTTTTTAATTTTTTGGCGACACCTATAGGAGAAGACGAGAGATGAGATGGGAACACTGATTGGGATGTAAAAAAGCTAGCTAGGTTGCCCGCCGGAAAGCAGGCTGGCAGCCAGGCCGAAATAATCGACCCGATGGATCCATCCATTCATCCATCGCAAGGGTCAAAGAGAGAGAACGTCCTGATCCTGCAGCTAAGGCCACGGGAGACGGGGAGGGCGACTCCTCTGTATTGTTTCGTCCAACGCAAGAGAAAGTGACCTTGTTCAAGAAAAGAATCGGCTTGTCCATATGTGCACGGGCTATTAGCACTCCGTCTCGATCGCCATTGAGTATTATCGAGGACCATCTTTCGATTGCCCCGTGTAGTCGTGTGCGTGTGTGCCCGTGCCTATGATCCGGCAAAACAAATCAAAGTCCACACACTACGCTTCACGTAGTACTGCACCCTCTGCAGAAAACAAATCGGTTGAACTTTTCGACAGCGCACAGCCTGGGTCAAAACTGTAGAAACCCACGTAACAGTGACCACGGATCTCTGAGCATTGTTAACGGGTCTAAGTTAGAATTTTTAGTCCCATATACTATTTACACATTCTTTTTAGGGACTGACTAGAACGCAGGCGCCTGGGTTTTGCGTTTCTGCGGCGATCCTTTTTCAAGACGATCAGATAGAATTTCACCGCATGTAAGATCTTGAAAAAAAAAAAAAAAAAGTGAAAAAAACTCTGTAAGCTACTAATCGAGCAAATTAGAGAGGTAGAGAAGAGTAGATGGATAGGCCGTCGACGGACGACGCCGAAAGCAACAAGGCTTACGGCGGCGAGAGCAACAAGCGTCGCCACATGAAAGACGGCCTCACGCTTAGCGCTTTGCCATGACGGAACGCAGGCGCCCACAACGGAGCAAAAGCGTTCTTTTTATTATTCATCTATATTTTCATTTTTTTTATATTTTATTCGTTGTCGTACTAAATATATGTGCTCAGAATTCATTGAAGATGTCCTAATATATCGTCGTGCATGTTGTGGTCAAGGTCTATCTACGATGTTGAGTATTGAAACTAAAGTACGTACGTGGTTAGCAAATTATTTAAATTGCACACAGATGTTGTATTTACTAGTCAAATTATGGTTTTGGAAAATTTTCATATTCATGGAAGCCCATATATAGGATGGTTTTGACTAATGTGGTCCTCCATGTGGGAATTTTCGTTGACGTGGTAGTCCATGTGTACATCCTATAAGTCCATCATGTTAGACAACATCATCACATGAACTACCATGTCTGCAAAAACTAGCTCTTCTGGTGTCGTTCGTGATCTTGCATCGGCTAATTGGTTGACCAAGATAGATAATATATATGATTTTACCAATTGAGGGTCTAAGTTAACCTAACTCAACCTTTCCCACTACATGTAACCCAAAACCTTGTCCCCTCCCATGGCCTAGCTCTCCTTCCGTAACCCCTCGTCCTTTATCCTAAAATCCACCAAATTCGTCATTGGAGCAATGGCATTGTCCTCACGATGAAGGCAGACTACCCTATGGTGTTGTCCCCCATGGGCCACGGTGACATGACAGTGTCACCCATGGTCTAGTAATGACAGCTATACCACAATTCATAAAGATGATGACAATGACAACAACAATGCACCCCATGAGCCACAAAAAATTATGGCAACCCCACAAACCACAACAATAATGACCCTCCACATAGGTATGCCATTTTGGATTCATGCACCCTCTAGGTTTTTTTAGTACCTATCACGTTCAGGTATGGGCCCATGTTTGTACCCACAAATGGGTTTAGGTCTAGGTCCGACTTATACTTTTTGGTCTGAGAAAGGTATACTTGGATATGGTTCGAGACTTTAGTTAACTGGTTCACCGCCGGTTTATGCCCAAGACTAAAAACTTTCTCACTCTCCAACTTCATACCTAGATTGAGCTCTAGCTTCTTGTGTGCCTCACTCGCAAACCACGCACTAGAGAACTAAGTCCATCATGAACCCCTCTAGACCAGATTCCAAATCCCACCCAATTGGATGACCCAATATCCTCCTATATCTTTGTCGTCGAAGTGTCTCAGACAGTGCGAAGTGTCCCCCCAAGGCGAAGGAACTGAGGGTAACGAGGTTTGGGACCGGAGACAGGAATGGACGATTAGGAATGGTAATAAATGCTCTACCCCATTCAAGGGGGTGCCCATGTATTTATAGGGGTACTGGTGATTAGGGTTTACAATAAAAATACAAGAGGACAATTTTGCCCACGCATCTTAGCCATCGATCTCTAGATCGATGGCCCTTTACAATACATAACCCCTTTTTGCTTACATGAAAACCCTCAATTACCCCTATTACAATATGGGCCTTGGGGGCCCAATAATCCAAACCACCATAGGCCTATCCCTTAGCAGTTATGGTGTTGGGCCTGGCCCAGCGCCTGGCCCATAGTTGATCAGATCCTTATTCTTGCCAAGTTATCTTCGGATAACTGCAGCCATCCTCGGGTTGCTTCCTCGCCGCCGGGAGGGGGCTTCGGGAACGTCCCCCTTTCTATTCCAGGGCCTCTAATCCTCGGAGATCCCGAAGGTACAACCAGACTTCGGGTTCTTCAGACTCAGCCAGCCACTATCTTCGGGATTCTCGCCCTATACTTCGGGAAAACAGGGGGTGCTTTCCTACAACAATCTTTTCCTTCTCCCACCACTAACACTTGCGCTACCCTCTCCTCTCTTCTCCTTCCACTTGCCCCATTATGGTGTAGTCATGCTTGCTCACCTCAATGCTAAAAACCACCATTCCACTCGCCTTATTGTTGTCGCCGCGATTTCTTTCTAACTCCCTTGACACCGTACCTGGCTCTCTGATTTGGCCCAATGTTAGCACCACCCTTCTGTTCATCGACTCGACATCAATGTCATCCTTATTTTCCTTGCTTCAACGCCTCCTTCCCTCCTCCCCTCCCACTAACGTCGACATCACCCTCCTCTATCCCCAAACGCCACCCACCTCTTGAACCGACTTAGCCGAATTGGTGCCTTCGGTTTTGTTTTTCTTTCTGATCAAACTAATGGTTCAGTCTAATTATACCTATGTTCAAGGTTCTAAAAATCCCGATTAATCCCCGATTAGTCCCCGATTAATCTCTAGTCGATTGTCCTCCGATTAGGACCGATTACCGATTAATCCCAATTAATTCCGACTAGTGCCGATTTATGTGTCCTATTAATCCCGTTTAACCCTAGTCCCCACCTCGCCGCCCGACTAGCGACTTTTAGAACCTTGCCTATGTTGTAACATAGGGTTAGGGATACCCATCTTTTGGGCTGCTCAGAGCAATGGGCTGAGATCGAGTAGGTCACATGTATAGAAAGGCCCATGGCTCATCATGTAAGTGACAAATGTACAAAAATGCCCACCAGGCATCTAGGGTTCGAGGGCAGGAAGAAGATTTCCCATTTGCCCTCAACCTATATAAACAAGCCACCATGTCCTTTGGGGGGACGGATCCATTCACAATAAAAGAATTCTAGCTATCTACTTTGTCTTCGCTCCGCTCCCTGAGCTGCTCCGCGAGCCTCGCCTCCACGGAGCAGCCTTTTAAAAATCTGTTGTCTGGCTCAGGCCAACAACAACCTTAAAAATCATCTGACCTAATTGTCACATCTACTTATGAAGAGACATGCAGCGTTTAAAAAATGTCTACTTGTGAAATTCGACAGTGGTGGAGCCTGTCAAAACTACCATTTTCTCGACTTGCCAATGGTGCTGGATTGGACGATTCCTTCCGTGACTCCGTCTCCATCGGATCTCCCGCCGGATCAAATTAAACTAGCCCTTTGACATTTTTTCTCGGGATGAACTGAGGAGCCGCCGTGGTACGTGCAGCCTACAGGGGAATAGGCGAGGGATTGACTTTGGGAGATGGAACAGGTTACAGATACAGAGCCGGCGCATGCAGGCACTGCTCCCGCGTACGTATACGTAAGGCACCGAGGCGAGAGAGAGACACACAGAGAGAGAGAGAGAGAGAGAGAGAGAGCAGAGGAGTGCGCGCGTGCGTGCGTGTGTGTGCAGACGAAAGCGAAGCTTCGTGGAAGCGAGGCAAGCAGAGGAAGTCGCCTCTAATGGCGAGACAGATGGAATCCTATCCTCTGTGCCAATTATTCAGCCAGCCCGGTCGGTCACGAGTAGGCATTATTCATCAGTGCCGGTCGATGGATGCGCCAACAGCGCCAATCGGTGCCAGCCAGGAGGCGGGCGGCTGCACAGCGTCCACCGGTGATCCACCTGGATGTGCCATATACTACTCGCGTGCCTCCGGGCTCCGGCTTGCAGCGCTCGTGCGTGCGTGCGTATCGCGCGTGCAGTGCCAGTGCCCAGTGCCCATCCTGCCTCTGATTGTCCTGGCTGGTGCTGCTGCTGCTTTGTCAACTCATGCACGCGTGTACTTACTTGCCATGTACTATGATGTATCTATCACCCACGGCCACCGGGCCATGGCTACATGTGGCGTTGAAAGCTTCTCTGCAGACCACTGCTAATTAAGCGCTCTTCTAGGGCATGAAAAAATTGCTGCGTGCACAGGAAGAAGGTGAAGCGGGTAGAAAGACCACACGCCTCCCTCTCCAGACTAGGTCCCTTCTCGTCTAGTGTTGTTGTTTGGTTGGTTGAATGAAATGGTATGATACATGGGCTAGGTGTTTGGTTGTTAGAATACAGGGATGTGCTCAATGATATATGAACAATGGTGTACAATGTACATCTAAATTTTTTTTTAAAAAAATCACGATTGGTACCCCTTAGAATCTAACCCACGACTCCTTACTTAGCCTACAACTCCTTGCATATCTCTAGGATTTAGCCCACAAAAAAAATCTAAAAATAGCCCGCAACTCCTCACTTGTCTCAGGCAAATAGCCCGCAACTCCTCACTTGTCTCAGTCAACCTCATGGTTAATGGGTCTATCACTATGCAAACCAGCCTCTCGCCGGACAAGCCCATGACCCAATGGGTGATGGACCACGGCGCCACACTCATCGCCCACCCCATAGGCCTCCTCTCAATCCACTAGTCCTCTGTCTTCCAATCTCCCGAAACTTGACCCGAGAGGCCGAGACCGAGTGGAATTGTGACCGCTCGCCTCAACCACTCGCCTTCTCCTCTATAGATTCTGTCGTTCTCCACTTTGCCTCTGCCTCATGAACCGGCCATCCGCCATTGAGAATCGCCTTCTGCTCATCAAACGGCTCCCACAAGCCACAACCATACCCCATGGCGCTGGGTGCAAGGCGGCCGGCTCCCTCCGTTGGTTGTAGCCCCGCCTGCCTTTGTCAGAGCCCAGCGCTACCACACCGGGCCGCCTCCTCGCCGGCTTGCCGCTGCTAGCTCGCCATTAATTGTGCCATTGCGCTAAACCGTCGTTGATCTGATCAAATAATTGACTCATTCACACCCCTTGTACATAACCATAAATCCCTAATTCCCAAACCCTAAAGAATAGAGGCTTAAAATCTTAATGTGAGTATTGATTTTGGGGCTTAAAATCTCAGGAGCTTCAAGAGCTTAATTTTATTTTTTGTTTTGATAATATCATTGTTATAAACTATTGTATTTTGATGTTCTAATCACCTATTTTATGCCAATTGTAATCATGAACCGATGTACACCCATTTTTTTAAAAAAAAACTGCGCCCGCAAATAGTGGGATGGAATGATGTAGTTAAATATGTGCTTGGTTTGTTGGATAAGGTTGAATGGGATGATACAGGTTAGTTCATATTTAAGGAATATTCTCTATTTATCATATACGACATGGTTTAAGTATTTTGATCGAAAGATCTTGTACAACTTTAATTTATTATATCCTATTTCAGCTTATGCTCTTCCATTCCGTTCCATCTAACCTCGTACGATTAACCAAATACATCTAATTGTGTGCTGCTTTGGATTTTGCTAGGCTCTAACTACAAGCTAGACATGTTTAACCCTATACCATTTTTCATTACTTTTGTGATCCATACAAATGGTTGGATTGATGCAGCTACGCCCACCCCGTACAGAATTCAGAAGTGCCATGCATGTAATTGGTTAGACGGAAACACCTACGTGTCAGCATTTTGACTTCTTGGACATGGGTTCACCCAATAGTGTCACGTGAAAATTACAAGTCGTAGAAGCTCATCTTTCACTGAGATATCCTTGATAGGAACTGTCGTGACGTGTTCCTCTCTGTGTTTTAACCAGAACAGACCCAACCTCTTTGAGAGTTATTCCTTGCCTGACGATCCGAACCCTCTACAAAAGACAAATCGTTGAGTTGAATCAATATATCATTCTCATGAAGTCTCGCAATTAGTGCGTGTTAGGAACTTTGTAAAGTCCACATACAAGAAAAGGATGGCAGAGAGAGACCACACGAACATATGGAAAAGTAACCAGAGAAAAAAATGCGCCTCTTGCGTTCTTATAGGCCTTGTTCTTTTCAGCGTATCGCACCGTTGCGTATTACTGTAGCAAATTTTATTATTTTTATATAGCCTATATGTTGTGTGATAATTTGTAATGATTTTTTCGTGTCTTTTAGTAGTCCTTCCAAAAAAAGGTAAAACTATTTTTAAATTATTTTGTATAATCTTTAAACCTCTTTTCGAGGGCTCTTAAATTTGCTACAGTACAATACGCCAACGAAACAATACACGGAAAAGGACAAAGCCATAGTTTCGTGTCGGTTGAATCAAACGGGATGCCAGATACGAGGATATCAATGATTCACTAAAAATAATTCCAGTGAACAAGCACTTTTTAGATAGTTTTATAAAGTTTTATATGATTTTATATACTTTTATCGATGGTTTCCTATAGCTTCATCAGCGGGTTTCATAAAATTTCATAGCATTTCATATGATTTTATAAGGTTTTGTATAGTTATATGAGGTGGTCCCATCAGAAAATATGGTTGTCATGTAGTTTCCTATCGTTTTCACGTGTCAACAATGTTCCATTTTTTAGAATTTCAATAAATTGAAATTTTTTAATGACAATATTAATCTGACGACGATTGAACTAATTGTCATGCACTTGAAGCCCACTGATCACAAAATCTCATTTATCACTCCGCGATATGTATTCCATATATTTTTTGTAAGCAAGATCATAACCAAGAAAGCTCATCTTTTATTGAGATATTTTGGACTCGGGTATCTGCCATGGTGTCAAATCAGCTACTATAAATATTCCACTTCATTATTTTACTTATGTGGATCAGATGAGAGGAGAGGAGAGGAGTGAGATATAGACTATTTCTTAGTTAAGAGTCAATCTATACCGGATTACAATATGTATGGTTCATATTGCATATGAGCCCATATTAAATTTTATAGATAATGTTAAAATGTCTTTAATGGTGTCAAATCCGCTAGCTATAAAAATTTCACCTCATTTTTTGCTTATATGGGAGAAAAAGAGAAGGGTGATAGAGACTAGTTCTTGGTTAGCGCATCTCCAATGATGCTTAGTCAGCTAGTTATAACGATGTTAACTCAGCATTTTGCTTATGTGGAGAGAAAAGGAGGAGAGAGATATAGGCTAACTAGCTCGTCTATAACTGATTCCAGCGTACATGCACACTATTACATATGGGTCAATATTGCTATAGCTAGTACATTGAAAAAGTTGTTTATATGATATTTATAGATAACATGTTCATTTCTTATAGTTAGTGGTACCATTAGAGATACTATTAAGAGAGTTTATAATGGATTACAAGATGCATAAACTCCTTACATACGAGCCATATTAATTTTAGAGACAATGTTATAGCTAATCATTGAAGATATTCTCTATATGCTATCTGTAAATAACATGTTCATTTATTATAACTAGCAATTGACTCTACAATTGGAGATACGTACTCTTATAGCCAACCCATTGAAGATATTGTCTATATACTATCTATAGATGGCATGAAGTTTAATATAGCCTGTGATTAACTCTACCTTTAGAGCTAAAGATGTCCTAAGATGACCATTCCCTTCTGCATTAACTAGCACATGTGCAGTTAAAAAAAAAAACTAGCGCACAGGCAAACCTTTCCTTGATAGTTATTTGCCGGTCAGCCATTGAGACTAACCTCTTTCGGTGGTTTTGTGATCAAAATAAATACATGCTAGGAGGCACAAAGTTCGACCAATTTTCTCTAGGACTCTTCATAAGTGTGCTGAAGATCGATCAATTTTCTCTAGGACTTCCTTGGAACGATCAGCCTATCAGATGACCGGTCGGACGGGTGACATCTAGTTCAATACATATACAAACACGTTTATTTTATCCCATGAAATGATGTTTAATTTGTCGTGTCTACAAATTGACTTTGCAAATTCTATCAAAACAAAATTCAAGGGAAGCATACGTGGTAAAGTTCTGAGCTAGAGATTAGGTCTCAATGAACTAGCTATAATTCACGTACATATATATCACACCCCTAAACAATGAGTTGACTCTATCATGCATGTATATACATGTATATCATACATATATACGTGTTCCCAGCTCAGCAAGCTTCTTGTGGAACTCTGGATTCCGGCAGCGTTGAAGAGTTCCCGTTTCTCTGTACGATTGCCGGCTGCGTGCAATTAACGTGGCCTCTAAAAGCAATTATGAAGCACGTATTTTATTCAATCTCACTATGTACCTAGATCTATTATATTTACATATATAAAGGAGGGGAAAAAGAAGCCACCACGTTCGTCCACATTATCCAAATTATTTCAGCCGTTCGATCAATGGTGGGACCAAATTATAACGGCCAAGATCAATCAAAGAAATTCTCATATAAATCAAGAAAAAAAAAAGATCTATGCCGTTGATTTTGTGGGGCCGGATTATAACGGCTTAGATTAAAAGAAGAATATTAGAAATTCGGATTAAATACTAAAGATGATATAATATGGTTATTTTATTCGTTCAATCAACTGTGGGACTAAATTATAGCGGGATAGATTAATCAAAGAAAAAATAAAAGATCTATGCGGCTTAGATTAAAAGAAAATATTAGAAATTCATATTAAATACTAAAGTTGATATAATATATTAGAGATAAACTCTAAATCTGATCTGATATGTTAGAGATAGATTATGAGTTAGAGATAAACACTATATACCAAAACAAATCTAGCCGCGCAAACGCGCGGGCCACCTCGCTCGTTAATTATTATCCTTCTACACATACATGCACATATCCAATTATCCATGCATGCTTGTTTATAGTCTATGTATATATCCACGTTTGATTTTCCGGCAAGGGAAATCCACAATATAAGTATACGTTATCTGGATAGCTAGGTTTTTTTGCATTATACGATTGTTCATTATTGAGGCTGGCTGGCTGGCTGCATGTGGAAGAAACGGGATGACCTGAACGTCTTCTTCAGATGGATCCTTGTATTTATTTTATTTTAAAAAATATATATATCGTTCAACTGCAAAGCCATGTCAATGGAGTCCTCGTCACCTCGTGCATGCATGCATGGACTCGATCGTCCAAACCTGGCTAGCTAGGTTTGCTTGGCAACGATTTCCACTTGTTTTTTAAATTTTTTTCGTGGGTGATGGAGAATAAGCAACGTAGAGTGGGTGATGGAGTATTTTTTTTATTTCTTTTTGCTAGAGCAGCAATATGTATTGGAGTCAAACTTAACTGTTTCTTTGACCTGCATTTATTCTGGGCTGGAATTTCGCGCTTGATTAATAAGCAGAGCAAGGTCAACTCAACTTGTACAAGCCTTAGCTTACGAACGAACGCTTCATATATATGGTTCGGTTTTTCCCGTTGACTTTGACAAAAAAATCTGTCAAAAAAAATTCTGTCCTTCGGAGCTGCTGGAAAATTCTGACATATATATGCCGAAACATCACGAACAGTAAAGCAGTCTTAACTCTTAGAGCATCCCCATCACACCCCCTAAAATGGCCTCTATTTCAAAATTTTTCAAATACAATAGGAGGGAACTTGGTCCATGTGAGGGTGAGACCTTAAGAATTATCTTGTAATGATAGAGAATTTGAAGGCCTCTTTGGATGCTCTTAAACTTCCAAGTTAATTGACTATTCTATACATGACGTCAGTCAATCCACCTTCTATATACTGCAATTACTGCTTGTGTGTCTCTTTTTCTTCGAACGGTACCTGTTAATTAAGCACACAGAACTAGCAATTGATCCAGGATTGACTTTTTTAGGGAACAATAATTGACTATTAGTTTGACCTAGCATTGAAGAATTGAGAGGGATTACACGGTGAGATGCTGTTAGCCTGACAACACACATGACAGGTGTCAGTTATGATCTAATTGCTCCCATAAGCTTCCCGTGCCTCTCTGGGCAGATACATTGCTCAACTAAACCTCAAATTGCTTGTTTTTTGTGTGTGCATGTCTGTTTGACACCATCACAGAGCTCTTTGGAGTCAACCAAAATAACTAGGAAAACGATGGCACTCCTCTCTCACTTTTTTTAACAAGAAATAGTAGGAGAGCCTCCAACTGCGATCGTAATTACAATAAAGAATTACAGTTATATAGGTACCTATGCTAAAAGCGTAAATGGAGATTACCATAATTTACATATCCTCCATCAGACCATATTTCACTCTATACAAATGAAGAGTAACTTCTTGCCGGAAAAAATTATTTTGATTGCCAAATATCTTTTCATTTATTTGATCCAAATAAACCAATATGCCGTTGTAAGAGCATCCCCAGCAGGGCCTTTAAATTTCCTTCTATCGCTACAGTAACTGATACAGTAATTGCTACAGTGCAAATTCCCTCTCACATGCACCGAATTCCCTCCTCCTGCATTTGAAATAGAGGTGCATTTGGGGGGTGAGATGGGGATGCTCTAAATATCCAAGAAAATATTCCAAAGGAGTCAGCCCACCTTCGCTACAGTCTATAGCGCACGGCCCACTATTGTGCGACAATGGAGCGGCGCCGCCTGGTTCGCCTAATAGAACGGACCGTGCCGAGTGTTCAATTTGTGCAAGGTGACCCACATCCTAACTAGGCCTTTCACGCCCCCCACCAGGCCACTTCTGGGCCTGATAGTTGCGCAGAGTAGGCCCAAGAAGTGGAAGCCCAATGGAGCCTAGCACAAGGACTGCCTGAGCCAGTTGGGAAAGGCGACGAGAGTGACGAGGCGACGACCGGAGGCGGAAGGGAGATCGGGGATCGGCGGGGATGGCGGCGCCGGCACGGGACGGGGATTGCAGGCGGGCGCACGCGGCGATGGTGGGCGTTCAGCTCGTCAGCGCTGGGTACCACGTCATAGCGAAGCAGGCGCTCAACGTCGGCGTCAACCGCGTCGTCTTCTGCGTCTTCCGCGACCTCCTCGCCCTCTTCGTGCTCGCGCCGCTCGCCTTCTTCCGCCACCGAGGCTCGCCCGCCCATGCCCGCCCCACGCTCACGTGGCGCCTCCTCGCCTCCTTTTTCCTCCTTGGTCTCACAGGGTAGCTCTCTCGGAGTTCGAAGGCAACACTAATCGGCTGGAGCAAATGAGCAATGCTGCGGCTGTATCTGCAAATCTCGTGCTCTGACGCCCCTGCGTTTTTGTGCCGCAGCATCTTTGCCAACCAGCTGCTGTTCTTGGTCGGGCTCAGCTACACCAGTCCCACCTATGCCGCCGCCACCCAGCCGTCCATACCTGTCTTCACCTTCATATTGGCCGTCCTCATGGGGTCAGTCCGACTGTCTTTCGTGGTAATCTTGAGAAATTTACGCTTCTGTGTGTTCTTGAACCCGAGCATTGTGTTTGTTCCAGCACTGAAACGGCGAGCTTGGTCACACACGAGGGCCGGTCCAAGATTGGTGGCACAATCGTCTGTGTGATTGGTGCTGTTCTCATGGTGTTGTACAGGGGGCCAGCTGTGTTTGGTACAAGAGAGCTCGAAATTGATGTTCATAGTAATGATGTCATCACTGCCATGTTGCAGCCTGAGCCGGTATCATCTTGGTTCACGTTGTTTGGGCTGCAAAAATGGCACGTTGGAGTGCTGTGCTTGATAGGGAACTGTCTCTGTATGGCTACTTATCTTGCTTTGCAGGTATTAGTTATTTCAGGCTGTTGTTACACTCTAATGCTTTTGCGCTTTGGTATTTGTCACTAACACAAATAGAAGCTTTGATTTATGATCAAGCATATATTTTGCTCAGGTTCAGGAAGGCTTTTCTTAAGTTAGATCAGTAATTTAATAGGATGACTTTAGGTGTCATCTAATGTATTGATAATTCTACAAGTTAGATAAGCATTTTAATAGAATGACTTAAGATGGCATCAAATCTACTGAGAACATTCTGTTTTGATTAAAATAACAATCTTAACAGTTCCCTCACACATTTTTGCACTTTGGACACTTGTTGTGCCCACTGCCTTTGTCAAAGTCTATGTGCGGCGGCCCAAGAAGAAGTCCAAGGCCACCAATCCACCTCCTGAACTGCAACTCAGCCCAGATCACCCGGCGGCTTGAAGATCAAGTCAGGATGAGGAGAAAATAACAGGAAGATCATTCCTTTCCTTTTAGTGTTTGGCTATTTCCCTTTTTACTTATCAATTGATGTTTCCCTTCCTTTGGAGGGTCAGTACGTTAGGTAATTTTCTTAAATCATGGAGTCTATCCCTATAATGGAGAAGCAAACCAAAGAAAAAGCACGTTTTTGGTGCCATCATTCCAGGACCCCAGGCACTGCCATCGACAATTGGCCAGTGGCATCGCACAGTTGTTATCGGAAGACTAGGCTTCCAGCCCTGTCTTCCTCCCTTCGTTCCAGGCTTAGGTCAGGAACTCACACTTTCGAGAGAGAGCGCAACGACACTTGTAATAGCACCATAGGAGGATATGGAACTTTGTTTGTATGTACTTCTCTTCATAGAAAGTGCACATCCTATATGCTGTGCGACCAACCAACTGAAACGGCAAAATCCAAACTGTATTTGACCAACCAACTAGTCATTAAAGGACCCAGGATTGATTTTTGTCTGATGTTTGGGGAATTGACGAATTGTTAGTGCTTACAAGATAATTTTCATGGGCTGAGCAAATTTATGTTTCACAATTAGGGTGAAGATTGGTTATTTATAAATCTGTCGACCAAGGAATTGCCTTATGCTTGTACTGTATTTGACTTGACTAGTGTCTTTCTTTTCAGTACTGAATCTTATGCTGGAAGATTGACATGCTATAATTCCTTTTGCAGAAAGCTTTCTTACTTATCTTGTTCGTGTGTTTTTCAGGCTCCGATTTTGCTGAAGTATCCTTCTAGCTTGTCGTTGACAGCATACTCATACTTTTTTGGAGCTGTTTTAATGTTCGTCTCAGGAGTTCTTGCAACAAATGGTAGAGAAGATTGGATTTTGACTCTATCGGAGTTTGCTGCTGTTGTATATGCTGTAAGCTTTGTGTTAAATTTATTGTTCTTACGCCCTCATAGTCACATGCATATTCAAAGTTCTGGCAAATATTCTATACTCAACCCATTTTTTCTCTTTATTCCAGGGAGTCGTAGCATCTGCTCTCAATTATGGTTTGTTGACATGGTGCAATAAAATTCTAGGCCCTGCTATGGTGGCATTGTATAACCCTCTCCAGCCAGTTCTATCTGCTCTGTTGTCGATGCTCTTCTTGGGAAGCCCAATTTACTTTGGAAGGTAAGAATAGGTTTATCACTTGTTCTACTTTTTAATTTATTCCACCTTTCATGTATACATTTTTGCAGTATGAATAATACTATTCCAGAGCATTTCCTACTTATATGTAAATGCGTACTTTTAATATAACAAGCAAGGTGACCCGCGTGTTTGCGCGGCTAGATTTGTGTTAAGTTATAGATAATATATTATACTCCCTCCGTTCCAAAATATAAGGCGTATTTTGACCGACGAAAAGTCAAACTTAGTAAATTTTGACCATAAATAAATCAAATAATATGCATCGTTAGTATACCAAAGTTGTACCAAATTGTTCATATTTCAAAGTGTTTTTTGATACAATATTATATTGTAACAATTCATAATATATAATAGAGGAATCTAATGGTCAAACTCTACATTTAAAGACTTTTGTGCAGTCAAAATACGCCTTATATTTTGGAACGGAGGGAGTATTAGATTTAGAGTTTATCTCTAATATATAGATCAGCTTCAGTAGTTTGTTATAGAGGTTAATATTAACCGCTAGATTTACATAATAATATCCATATTCAACGATGTAGATTTTTTCTTTTTAATATGATTAATGTGAGAATTTCTACTATTTTTCGATTTACGTGGGAATTTCTAGGATTTTAGGATTAATGTGGTGGCTCCGTTCAACTCTGATTTATATAGATATATATAGATTAGCCCCGGATCCTATTTTATTTGACTACTATTAGATATCTCGAATAGTCCAAGTTCTATGCTACTACTGTTTTTTTGTCTGTTGCAATTCATGTTTCTGAGTTACTCTTAACTTTGGATCTGAACTCTGAAGTATCATCTGCTTTGTTTGTTTGCAGTATTATTGGCGGGTTTTTAATCATATCTGGTTTATACCTTGTTACCTGGGCCCGACATAGAGAAAAGCTGACTAGCATTGGAGTATCATATGCAAAATGCGCATCGGATATGCATGACAGTGCTTCCCATGTATTAAAGAGCGGGAACCTGACTTCTGGGCCCTTCATATATCTTTCTAGGCTTTGGAATGTGCCACATGAATCTTGAGAAGTTGACAGTATGACTTTACAAATTCTTTTAGGATATTTGTTCTTAGAATATAGACACAGAAAGAACGGATTAGAAAGAGGACAGGTGCTACAGAGAAGATTGTAGAGAAGGTAGGTAGTCAATTTCCCGTGCAACAATGTTGTCTATTTTTGTCCTAAAAAATAGCCTCCTTGTACGGTACTATGGCTTCCTCCGAAGAAAATCATATTCTTAATTGTTTTTATGGAATAACAACATTTAGGTGTTGAATTGAATGGACTATGACCAATACCAAAAATACCAAATTCAAAGCCAGCTCGAAACACTATGGGCGTGTTTGGATCTCAGCCTTCGCCTGCCTTGCCAATGAAAGGCGTGCTGTAAAAATCGGGGTTCGTTTGCTTGTCAGCCGACGAATGGCGAGCCGCCTTCATTTGCCTGCGCTCGCTGCCATCGCTCGTGTAAAAAACGCGCCATCTCAGGGCGTCTGATTTCTTGAAATGGCACGGCGAGCGAGAGGAGCAATCCAAACACGCCCTATCTGATTTCTTGAATTTTCGAAGTAACTTGAAAAGTTTAACACACTTTATTCGACTTACTTTTTAGAGTTTTTTAGATGTTTAGAGGTGCTAATTGAGCTTGGTGAGCTTTCGAGGAGGTGGTTGTGGGTATCATCAAAATATGTACAAGGATTTGAGGTCCATCTTACGAAAGCAATGAAGGACTATCTCTAGGGGATAGCATAAACATGAAGGACTATCTCTAGTGGATGGCATAAACATGTTCTTAGGACAAGGGCTGAAACTACATTTTATAAATGAGTGTCCTTGAAAAAAATCTTGGGCATCTCTATCATGTACTCTCGGTATTCATTCGTGTTTGTGATTGTTTTAGCTTGCTTCCTTGCTTATGCTTGCTTAGATTCTATTAGTTTGTTTTAGAGTTTTTTTTAAGAAAAGGATAAAGATTCATTCATATTGAAATATTTTTACATCAAGATCTATGGTCAAGAGTTAGATCAACAACAAAAGACTTATAGGACCTAACTGAAAATCAATTTATGCATCTAGCTTCATTACAGTTGCCACTATAATTGAATCTGAAGATCATCGCCATCCGCATTGGCACATCGCTGCCAACTTCAACTCATCCAGCCATGATTGTATGCCCATCACGGCCACAATCATCGTCACCACTACCAAAGATTTTCAATAATATCTATATGTCAAATGCCCATGCTATTGGATTTGCTAGTGCACATCCATATGGTTTTCTATTGTTATTTTAGTCGAAATCCCACTAATTAAATGGCCCATTAAATACCAAGATGTGAAATTATCGTGACATTTATGCATGCGGTTGAACCGCATACAAACCTGGTTGATTTAGAAATCGATCCAGGGATATTGAATAGCCATTTGTGAGCTAGCTCCTAAAGTAATACCACATACAAGGAAGACAGATGAATGTGAGCCGTTGGATCGAGACGTACCATGAATCAAGATACGGTGGTACGTAGAACCAAGTGGATTTTTTTTTTCAGCTGACGTGTGCAGCATGCAGTCCGAAATGCAAAACATAGCCCTATTCTCCCGTGTGAGGAATGGAGTCCTAAACTCCACCATGTATTGTGTTGGTGTATGGTACATTGAGCCGATGATCAATATCATTGCTGCTGTGATCGGAGCTCGGGCTGCGCCACGAACAGTCCATGGAAACCGTAAGGGACGCGGGCGGGCAGCTGCACCTCCGCCACGACGTCCAGCTCCGGCGACCGCGCGTCCATTACCACGAACCGGTTCTCGCCGGTGACTTCGTCGTGGACGTAGCACACCACGTACCCGTCATCCTCGTTGCCGCCACCCTCGACGTCGTCGGGGACGAAGAATGGTTCCCCGGCGAAGCACCCTGGCCCGAAGTCGCGCCGCGCCACCGTGCAGTCGCCTTCCCCGGCGCGGTCAAAGTCGAGCTTGGCGACCCCACCGATCTTGGGCATCGGGTCGCCCACGCCGAAGTAGCCGTACCGGTTGCGCCGGCCGAGGTAGCCCGGGTGGATCACGCCGAAGTCGAGGTTCCCCGCCGAGAGCGGGGTGCGCGTGACGGCGCCGGTGCGGAGGTTGATGCGCACCTTCTCGACGCAGGCGTGCACCAGCTCCATGCGCTCCAGCGCGTGCTCGATGGCGAGGATGTTGGGCGCCACTAGGACCAGCTCCTCGCCGCCGGCCTCCTCCCACGCGTTCGCCGAGTGCATCATGTTAAACCCCGGCACCTCGAACCACCGCATCTCCGACTCGTCCGTCGCGTACCGGGGGAGCACGCCGAGCCGGGCCACCTTGCTGGGGTCCAACCCCACCGGCGAGCCACCGCCCACCACCATGTCCATGGGCTTCATCACGATCTGAATCTCCGGGAAGATGGCGTACTGCTCCGTGACGGCGAAGTCGTGCTGGAACGACGGCTGCTGCACGGAGAAGATGGGCACGTCGGCGCACTTGTTCCCGGCAGGGTCGAACCGGAAGTACGTGAGGAACGGCGGCACGGGGCCGTAGCGGAACGCGAAGAGCTCGCCGGTGATGGGGTCCTTCTTGGGGTGCGCGGTCATGCCCATGACGAGGCGGCCGCCGAAGTCGCACCGGCCGTGCGTGGTCACCTCGCCGGAGTCCGGGTCGACGCGCACGGCGTACGGGAGGTCCGACTCGCCGAGCGCGTAGAGGCGGCCGCCGAAGAAGGCGAGGCTAGTGTTGGCGAGCCCCGCTCCCTTGACCGGGTTCATCTGCCCGGTGAGCACCCTGGCCGCCACGACGGCGCCGCGCGCCATCCCCGCCACGCCGTGGAAGCCGGAGAAGACGTTCGGCATGACTGGCTCGCCGGCGTTGCGCTCCACGAGGTACTTGTACGTCTGCACGTAGCGCGAGCAGAGGACGGGGTCGGCCGACGAGGACGGCGCCGGGAGGAGCAGCGAGTGGAGCATGCCGTCGCCGTCGAAGAGGTGGTGCGGCCCGCGCGGGAGGTGCTGCGGGTTGGGCCCGTTGCGGATGTAGGCGCCGCCGGCGAGGCAGCGCGGGATGGCGCCGCGCACGACGGGGCAGGGCGTCGGCGGCAGCTCGTCCACCGGCGCGAAGTTACCGGACAGCACGCTCCGCGGGTCCACCGATGGCCGCAGCACCGGCGGGTCGACGAACGTGTTGATCATCTCCTCCAGCGCGTTGCAGAACGCCACCGGAAGCGAAGCGGACGCCGCAGCTTGCCGCCGGCGGCGAGGAGCCCTGCTCGCCGCCATGGGCGGCCCACTGGTTCTTGCCGTACTCTTAGTGGCGATTCTTGTCGTTAGAGTATTCGTCTTCGCCACCAAGTGCTTCTCTTCGTCTTCTTGCTCGGTCTCCCTCGGTGGGCGCGTGGGAGTGTACTGAGTGTTGGTCGCCGGAGGTGAGGTGAGCACGGTGGTGGCGGCGGCGGCGGACGGCGGCGGAGACGACGTGCTCTTCTTCTTCCTGTAGTTGGGGCTCTGTGCAGCAGCAGGGGAGATGTAGGAGAACCTCCTGGGTATTGAGGCGCCATGAGCAACAGTGGCAGAGTAGAGATCAGCCATGGAGAAGCTCGAGGTGACGAGGGCTCTCTCCATCCTGGAATCTGCAGCTCGATGGCGGTACCTGGATGGATTACTATCCTTTTTGGTGAGTTATTGGCTATTCATCAGTGGTGAGTACCGAGTAGCAGCTCCAAAAAGTACTGTGTGGGACAAGCTGCATGCCATTGGATGATGTGACTATATATAGGCTTCTACAAAGATAACCCCCCGGCCCCTGTAAAATATTAATTCTTTTAAACATTGATAACAACCTACAAAATATAAGACTTTATCCACTAAAAAAATTTCGGTTTTGCTCAATGGTAGTCGCCTGGCATAGTCATTCGCCCAGCGATCGCCCCCATTCTTCTCCATTGCGCAGCAATTTGGAAGGGATGAGGAGGGAGGAGGAAGGAGGGCGTAGACTGCCGCCGTCGAACTCCCCGTCGACCTCGCCCTCGCCGCCGTCGAGCTCATGACCATTGCGTTCGAGTTAGGGTTAGGAAACATTTGGGTTCCCGGGGTTTAGAGGAGGTTTGGGGGTGGCGGCCGTGGTTGGGTGGAGTTCGTTAGGCGGCGGCGGCCACGAGCCGAGTGAGATGGCGGCGGGCGGTCGTCGTGGCGGATCTGGCGTCGCCGGCCATTGTGATTCTGATGGCGGGCCTTGTGGCGCGGAGGATGGGAGGGCGGCGGCGGCGAAGCCACGGCGCATGGGTTGCCGAGAGGCGGCGGCAGTGAGAGGAGAAAGGGATCGGGGAGGCGAGAGAGAGCGGGCGCGGCGTCGGGAGAGAGCCAGAGAGGAAGGGGGGAGAAAAGGGCAAGGAGGAGAGATCTGGGCCGTTGGATCTTAATCCAACGGCCTGAATCGCTTAGGCACCTTATAGGGGCGATCAAGCATCATGGAGACAATCCCAAAGAAATTACAATTTATTTATAAAATGCAATTAAAATGTAATATTATAAAATTACCTTTTGAAACGAATCTATCTATATGATTATTAGTGCTCAATCTAAATAGTTTAAAAAAATATTGAAAAAGTTTTTAAAGTTTAACTTAGAACAAGTTTAAAACTACTACCATTTTACAATGGAGGGAGTACTATCCTAGGGCTAGAAGTGGTGGATGGATCCATCTAAAAGAAAAGAGAAAACACCATGTATTCCACTTGTTTGAATTGAACTATCATTTGTGTTATGGTATAATCGGTGTTACTGCGTATGCCATTACACTTTATTTTCGTTGTCTCTATGTCATGCCGTTAGTTTATACCATTAGAACTTATTATAATGCCCATGTTATCCTCGTTGAATGTGTCCGAGACAATTGGGCCTCATCCGATAGCTGCTTCTCTTCTATTTTCTCTTATTTCCATTTTCATTCCCACGTAAGCTAACCCAAATTTTGAAATCGAACCGAATTTGTATATGATAAAGAAATTGAAGAGTTCAAAATTTGGCCATATTTCAAATTTCAAATTTTAATTGAATTTCAAAATTCGATCAGATTTCTAAATGCTCTGTGGTCCTCGTCATGGACTTGGCCTAAACGAAACCTTGAACTGAGAAATACAACTTTATACAGGAGTGAAGCTCTACGCGCATTGATCACCGCTTGTGCACAAAGATCCATGCATTGTCCCTACCTCCCATCTCTATGAATTTTGCAAAACAACCCTTTTGCGCTTTGCCCCTTCTAACTCCTATTTGACGGCCTCCTCCCCTCTTTCTTATTCCTATCTAGCCCCTCTCCATCCACCGTTCAATCTTTCCTTCCTCTTCTTCCTCTGTGACCCTTGTTCCATCCATTCATCATCGATGTCCACGACGACCTCTGCACAAGGTGTTTCCTCGCTACCACGACGCAACTGTTGGCTGCAGCCAGAGCCGCTGCTCGTGCCACATCGTACCGTCGGCGACCATCGCGTTGCATGTCTATGACCGCGCAACAGAACACTCGAGCCGCCATGCCACTCGCAGTTGCTGTGGTCAGCGACGCGACCATGCCTTCGAGCGTTGGTCGCTGCCGATGGGGCAACGCGACTACGCGAGGAGTGGTCAATCAGGTGGAAGCTGGAGGGAGGAAGAAAAGAATTGGTGGGCCTTGTTTTGCGTTCTTCAAGGGCTTAATTTTATGTAAACTAACATGAGAGGATGTGGGAGCTCGACGCGTATGTCAGGAAGAACCGGACGGCGACCAACGAAATTGGAATTCCATGCCATTGCGGGAAATTCGTGTTCCATTGCATTCACCTGGTTTTGTCGCTTGGCCGAGTGAGAGTCGGCTTCTTCGAACGAAGTGATTCCAAATAGAGGCAGGGCAGGGTGCCAGGGTAGTTGCTACATTTTAGGTTTTGGTTAGATCGATAAATTAAGTGGATATGCGTGGAGAACTGGATGCATAAATCGTTGATCCTTCATTGCTTTGATTGCAAATTGCTGAAGGGTCTTGTTGTCTCGTTGGCTGATCATGGATTGGTTTTACTTCTATTAGGACTCCTACTGGTTTGACTCTAGAAGAGGAGCCTAGGTTCTATTAACAGCTTAACGGCTTATCAGCTTAACGACTTATCTACGATTTGAAAACACATATGATTTGAGTTTTTGAGTCCGTTTTTTCGTTATTTTGAAGGTGGATCCTAACACTTTAAAAAGCAAGTCAAACGAAATATATCCGAATCTCGAGACTACCTCGATAAGCTCTCGAAGTTTAGTCATTTCAGCCGTTCAGCCGATCAGCCGTTCAGATCAGCTCAAAAGCTCGATCTGGCTAGATAGATGGTTAATCTTTTCTCTTTAGATCGTTTTTTTACAGCGGTTGATAGTTCGTGCCGTCGATACTCTTTTTACTTTTTATTTTTTTTTTGCTTCGTGTAACTCTTATTAATGTGTTAATAGAGGCCTTAATAATGGCTTAAAAAGGCCTTCTTCCTTGTGGACGTGGATTGATGGGACCCACTGTCCATGTCGACTATTAGTTTTAGAAAAAAAAAAGGCTATTTTAGACTCTGAACTTTGTCTACTTAATCCTTAAACTACAAAAACCAGATATTCTATCTCACGAAACCAGAGAAAAAAGGGTGCAAATGACACCTCACGGTAGTTTGGGAGATGGTTTTGCCCATATAGTAGGTGAGGTGGCAATCCAGTAAGCATGTACAAAAAAATATGGGATCCACACGTCATCTCTTCTTCTACCTCTCTCCTCTAGGGATGACAACGGGTCTGTGTCCTTTGGGTCCAGTCTCCGTGGACCCAAACCCAAGACCTAAGAATTGAAACCAAAACTAGACCAAAAAACTGTAATGGGTTCAAAGTCAAATCTAGACCCAGACCCGAAAATTTATAACACCAAATACCATTTTAGAACTATGTAACATATATTGCAATTAGTAGCATTTAAAGAGCATATAAGCACAAAATTCATCCAGCCATCTAACTAGAAACAACATAAATAATTCTCTTGTGTCTGATAGTACATTGTACTCTGCTCTTGCATGTCACTTCCCTGAACGAAGGCACGCATTTTGTATCACTTTAAGAAGGAAAAAAGGCTTTGATTTATTTTTTTTTTAAAAAAACAACCTGGTCCGACCATCGGTGGATGAATATGTAGAAAGTTGCGGATACAAATAACTCCACGGAACAGAGTTGTTTGCTGCTTGCTAGCCTACAAATAACTGCAACGTAGCCTGCAGCGTGCTTCATAATAATATCAGCATCATCCTGAAGCAGAGCGAAGCACTATGCTACTGATCGCGGGTACTCTACTACTCTCGTCCGTAGATGAACGAGTGCACGCATCAGTCATTGATCACCATCCATCACCAGCCAGCGTATGTCATGAACCCGTACAGAACTGGCAGCAGCAAAGAGCAATAGGGACGTTCAACTCCCGAACGGGGTTGCTGAAGAAACGAGGCCCTGTAAGCAAGATGCCAAATCGCCGCTGCCAAGAACTGAACCTATCCGGAGCAATCAATCAGTAGGCATCACTGCATTTGGAGCTTGAAGGCCACAAGATGGAGCAAGCTTTGGGAGGAGATAGGTATCCCATTGCTGTAGCTCGAGGAGTTGATTGCACGGGACGCCGGACGCGAGTGGAGGGGGTGCCGGAGCCGGGCAACATCATGCGCCAGCAGTGGCGGAACGAACGGCCAGCCGCGCTCGCGCGTTGCCTTGCCCTTGCCTCCACTCAATCCGGAAGAGATTTATCCCAGTGGTGGTGGCCCGTCTGGTTGGGTGAAATCGGCAGGAGTAAACCGGAGAGCGAGCTCGTCGCGATGGCGTTGAGGGATGCGACAGACAGCGGCGGCGACGGCGACGGCGACGCGACAATATCTCTGTGCTCGCTGATGTGCCGCCTCAACTGAATCACCTACCAATATGTGGCCCGTGACGAGCGAGCGCCAGTCACTGGCTCAGCTCACTGCCGCTCTCGCCATGGGATCCAAAAGTTGTAAAAATCGGGGTGAAGAAAGATGCTACATGGTGCTTCCTCTTTTTTAAAAAAAAATAATAATAAAAACATCTGCGAGATGTGGTGCCCGTTTCTGGCAGCTCAAGAATCGCATCCAGATTAGCCTAAAAAAATGAATCGCGCCCAGATATTACACATAGCGGTGTGAAATGTGAAGTGGCAGTGCGTCACTACCTGCTTGCTCCGGACGTTGACGCCATGCCGATTATGCTCATGCCTTTGTCTGGCTGCGAGTTCGACGGGAGTAGCCTAGCTCACCAATGCGCACCTCACCTCGCGCTTGGAACATCGAGATCATGGTACCAAGGGAAAAACAATTCCACATGTATTTTATGGGGGCTGTTTAGTTGGTTGCATATAGCTCAGCATAGCTTATGTGATACAGATTGTTGTTGTTTGGTTACGTAAAATCATGTAAAAATAAAAATTCCATTCTTCATTGGTCTCTGCTTCCTCCAGACGGTTGATGAATTGCTTACCACCATGAGATATGCGAAAAAGAATTCAGTTTTTCTGCTATGCCGATTGTTGGGCCTCGTACCGATTTGGTCATGGCGTGTATAGAAGCATGCCACGTCACGAAGCATATGTAGAAAATCGAGGCCCTACATTTTGACGATTTGACATAGTTAATTTAGCTCTGATCACTGCCATAACTAGGTTAAGGTCTAGTTCCTCAGGACTTAGAGGGAGGTCGAGGAGATGTGTGCCTTGACCGTATCAAGTGGGTTCTGGTGGCGGTGTTGTCGAAGCCATAGGAATGGAGAAGTTGCTGCATAGGTCCGGCCGTAGAACGTTCGTGTTAATTTGGAGTGTGTCGGTGGTGTTAGGATAAGCAGCAGAATAACTGCGGCTGTAACGGATCCTAACAGATAGGATCAGCATGTAAATCCCTTCCTAGTTTGTAGCATCTGGTAACATACTCATGTACGTGTACTTGTGAATATATAAATACAAGCAGCTGCGCTGCATTAGGGTAGTGATTAACCAACCCAACAAACCTTCATCTCGCTCGTTTGTTTACATGGTATCAGAGCCATGAACTCTTCCTTAACATCCAACATGAGTCTTGAGTGCTGGAACCTCTGCGTCCAGCCCAGCGATGCCCGCTGCGGCAAGTCTTGCCGGCTTCGTCAGAGTGAAGCTAGGCAGGGAGAATTATCTCCTTTGGAAGGCGCAAATGTTGCCCTTCCTTCGAGGCCATCAACTTCTTGGCTTCGTCGACGGCACCGGAGCTGCACCGGAGGACACCATCAAGATCACAGAAACCATTGATGACAAGGCGGTTGAAAAGACTGCATCAAACCCGGAGTATTCAACCTGGCTCTTAAAGGATCAGCAGGTCCTTGGCTCCCTCCTGGTGTCTGTAGAACCCGATGTTCTATCACAAGTCATTGGGCTGACCTCTGCAGCAGAGGTGTGGTCTGCGCTTGAGCGCAGATTTGCATCTCAATCAAAGGCCTGGATCATGCAAATCCGGATGCAACTCTCCACCACGCGGAAGAACGACCTCAGCGCCATGGAGTACTTCAACCGTATGAAAACTCTCGCAGATCAGATGGCGTCTACCGGCCATCCACTGGGCGACGACGAACTGATTGGCCTCGTCATGGCTAGCCTTGATGCTGAGTACAATCCCTTTGTCTCCTCCATCACAACCAGCACCTCGATCAGCTTGTCCGATTTTTACTCACACTTTATTGCATATGAGACTCGTCTTGAGCACCAGAATCAGGTGCTTCAAGCTGGTGTTCAGGCGAGGATGACTTCAGCCAATCTGGCGTCTCGTGGCGGCTACTCCGGCCGATCTGGAAGCCATGGTGGTGATGGTACTGGTCGCAGCCAACAAAAACAGCACGCTGGCCGTGGTCGCGGGTTTGGACAACGCGGTCGCGGCAATGGCCCAAACAAGAGGGGCAGCAACAAGATTGTATGTCAAGTTTGCAACAAACCTAGCCATGGAGCACTGAAGTGTTGGGAACGCTTCAACCACTCGTATCAGGCTGAAGATGATCGCGTCGCCAACTACGCGAACACCTCTTCCTATGGCGGTGACACACACTAGTACACAGATACAGGAGCTACAGATCACATCACCGCCGAACTCGACAAGTTAACAACTCGTGACAGGTACCAAGGACGTGATCAGGTGCATACTGCAAATGGGACTGGTATGCCCATTAGTCACATTGGCAATTCTATTATTAACACTCCGGAGCAATCTCTCATACTCAATAATGTCCTTCATGTTCCTCGTGCCAAAAAGAATTTACTTTCCGTTCATCGTTTCACATCTGATAACAACGTCTTTATTGAATATCATCCTGATTATTTTCTCGTGAAAGACTAGGTCACGAAGAAAACTCTTCTTCGCGGGGCATGTAGGAGTGGTCTGTACCCTCTGCATTCAAATTCGTCTTCGTCCTCATCACGATTTGCTTACTCCACCACCAGACCTACTCAAGATCGCTGGCATCATCGACTCGGTCATCCCTCTGTTTCCATAGTTCGGCATTTAATTAGTCAGAATAAACTCTCATGTTCGTCCACCTCTAGTGACGTGTCGGTCTGTGATGCATGTCAACAGGCCAAAAGTCATCAATTACCTTATATTTATTCTCATAAATCCTCATCATCTCCTCTTGAACTGATTTATTCAGATGTATGGGGGCCGGCTATTGTCTCTGCCGGTGGTTTTAAGTACTATGTAAGTTTTATTGATGACTATAGCAAGTTTGTTTGGTTCTATCCTCTCAAGTACAAGGCCGATGTGTTTCGTGTTTTTCATTTATTCCAAACATTTGTAGAATGACAGCTAAACACAAAAATCCTTTGTATGCAGACCGACTGGGGTGGTGAGTATCAAAAACTTCATGCTTTCTTTAGTCAGCTTGGTATTGCCCATAGTGTCTCCTGCCCTCATACACATCAACAAAACGGTGCTGCCGAACGCAAACACAGACATATTGTGGAAACAGGTCTTGCTCTTTTAGCACATTCTGGTGTTCCACTTAAGTACTGGGATGAAGCCTTTAGTACTGCTAGCTACCTTATCAATTGACTTCCAAGCCGAGTCATCAATAACACCTCACCTTTTGAACGACTATTCCATGCCAAACCTGATTACTCCATTCTTAAGGTTTTCGGGTGTGCATGTTGGCCTCATCTTCGACCTTACAACACTCGCAAACTCCGGTTTCGCTCTCGTCGATGTGTGTTTATTGGTTATAGTGCACTACACAAAGGGTATAAGTGCCTTGATCTGTCATCTGGTCGAGTCTACATTTCCCGTGACGTCATTTTTGATGAGGCAGTTTTTCCTTTCTCTTCATCTACACCGTCTGCTGGCCCTCGCATTCTTTCTGAGAGCGTCCTTCTTATTGCTCCGGGTGTTACTAATGGAATTTCTGTGACTAACGAACATACTAATCTACCAGATGCTCCATCTGCTCCGTCTTTGCAGGACTCCTTGTTACCCAACTGCTCGACGCCGCCTGACATGCATGCGCCTGCAGCGGACGTGGCGGCTGCGCATGACGCTAGTGTGCATGGCGCTGTTGTGCCTGCGCATACTCCTGCAGTGTTCTCGCCAGCCGTTGAGCCTGCTGCACCCGTCACGCCGTCGTCTAGGTTGGGTGGTCCGGCACCACATGTCCCCTCTTCGGTGCATAGCCAGGAGCTGATCCGCACCTCGTCGCCAGCACTCCTTGCGGCCGAGTCGACCTCCTCTGGACATACGGCGGTGCCATCTGCTGTCTCTGGTCACCGTATGATCACCCAGCTACGTGATAACACCCGTGTTCCTTGGAAGCTCTCTGAAGACTTTATTCACTATGGTTTTTCTATTTCCCGAGAGCCTGTGTCTGTTGATGCCGCTCTCGCTGATCCGTGTTGGAAACAGGCCATGGATACTGAGTTTGCCACACTGCAGCGTAATGGCACTTGGAGTCTTGTTCCACCCCCTCGTGGTTCAAATATCATTGACTGCAAATGGGTTTACAAAGTCAAGCATAAGGCCGATGGTAGCATTGATCGGTATAAAAGCTCGTCTGGTTGCCAAAGGCTATCGTCAGCGCTACGGTATTGACTATGAGGACACTTTCAGCCCTGTTGTCAAACCAGCTACTATCAGATTGGTGTTGTCTCTCGCTGTCTCTCGAGGATGGGATCTTCGTTAGTTGGATGTTCAGAACGCGTTTCTGCATGGTGTTCTGGAAGAGGACGTATTCCTGCGTCAACCTCCTGGGTATGTTGATCCTGTTCAGCCCCATCTGGTGTGTAAGTTACATAAGGCCCTGTATGGCTTGAAGCAATTCCCTCGTGCTTGGTATGCTCGTCTTAGCTCCAAACTTCATGAACTCGGTTTCGTCTTGTTCCGTACTGATTCATCTCTCTTTATTTACAACCATCATGGGATCACCACCTATGTGCTTGTTTATGTGGATGACATTATTGTTACGGGTTCTTCTTCCACTGCTGTCGTCGTCTTCTGGAAGATTTGCACCGCTCCTTTGCTATCAAGGATCTTGGTCCTCTCCATTTTTTCCTTGGCATTGTAGTTCATCGCTCGAATGATGGTCTCACTCTCACTCAGTCTCAGTACATTCAGGATCTCCTTCGTCGTGTTGGTATGCTGGCTTACAAAGGTGTTTCCACCCCTATGTCATCCGCCGAAAAATTATCTCTTACAGTCGGTACATCTCTCTCTCCTGATGATGCTACTCGGTATCGTAGCACAGTTGGTGCTCTTCAGTATCTGGTTCTTACTCGCCCAGACATTGCTTTCGCTGTCAACAAGGTGTGTCAATTCCTCCATTCTCCCACCAGTGTTCATTGGACAGCGGTGAAACGGATACTTCGTTATCTCTGTCACACTGCAACAACTGATCTGCGAATTTGTCGGTCCTCCTCCACCTTGGTGAGTGCTTTCTCTGATGCTGATTGGGCCGGTTGTCCGGATGATCGGAAATCCACGGGTGGTTTTGCTGTCTTCTTTGGATCTAATCTGATTTCCTGGAGTGCTCGGAAGCAAGCCACTGTTTCTCGTTCTAGTACAGAGGCAGAATATAAAGCTCTGGCCAATGCTACAGCTGAGATTATGTGGGTGCAGTCTTTACTTGGTGAACTTGGAGTTTTTCAGTCCAAAACAGCATGCCTATGGTGCGACAACTTGGGAGCTACCTATCTTTCAGCTAATCCAGTGTTTCATGCTCGTACTAAACATATTGAAGTGGATTTCCATTTTGTTCGTGATCGAGTAGCACGACGAGTACTGGACATTCGATTCATTCCATCGCAAGATCAAGTTGCAGATGGTTTTACGAAGGCTCTATCCTTAAATCCACATAAGGCATTTTGTCACAATCTCAATCTTCAACCGTTGAGATTGAGGGAGGGTGTTAGGATAAGCGGCGAGCAATTTGCGGTATACGGATCCTAACAGATAGGATCAGCATGTAAATCCCTTCCTAGTTTGTAGCATCTGGTAACATACTCATGTATGCGTACTTGTGAATATATAAATACAAGCAGCTGCGCTGCATTAGGGTGGTGATTAACCAACCCAACAAACCTTCATCTCGCTCGTTTGTTTACAGGTGGGATGATGGACAGTAGAGTAATGAGGGTGCCACCTGCCGCAAGTAGGTGGGCTGGGAAGAGCAGTGCCGCGGCTAGGTGGGGCTACGGTGGAGGTTGATGGAGAAGCATCGGAGAGGGAGAAGTGGGAGGAGGAGGAGAGACGACGTCAGGTGCGGAGGTGCGGAAGGAAGTTGAGAAGGAGAAATCGTCTGAGATAGAGACACTCCCATAAACAAATTATCTATTTCAATACAAGAAAGCTTAATGTACAGGCAAGCCCGGCCCAGGGCATGTGCTGGCTGGGCGACCGCACAGGGCCCCCAAATTAATAGGGCCACTAATTCCAGCCCAGGTAATACCTATTACTAGTAGCCCATTAACCATTTCAATGCACAACGAAGCAGCTAGCCAAGTCCAAGAAGCAGATCGCCCCAGCCCCCAGCCAACTCAATGGATTAGCTCAAATTGCAATAGAGAACAATTATCTAGAGCATATTAGATATGAAGATCTTGTGGAAGATTTTGTTTCTCGAAATTCTATAACGATCGCTCTTTTTATGTAAGCAACAAAAAATTACAAAAAAAATGAAATTGTTTTATATAATATTGTATCTAGGGGCTAGGGCCCCATTTGAAACTTTGCTATACTTCCGCACCGGGGTCTCAAAATGCTAGGACTGGCCCTGTGTACAGGTGATTAAATGTAAGCATGCGTCTAAACATCCGCCCTCATGCTATCTGCACCTAAGAGCTTTGCTGCTAGGATTGGTACAATCGCAACGCTTGTAAGTTGGGCATCGATACCAAGACAACCACAATGCCTTTAAAAAATCTGCCCAAGCGAGGTGGCTCGAGCTCCAATCGATCTGGCTTTCTATCTCCTACAATCAAGACGAGAAAAGCTGGCTCGGTAAGAGCATCCGTAATAGTGACTACAAAATATTGTATCTTTGTATAGAGGGTCTAATAGAGGAAAGAAATCTTCTAAAATGTAGTGTAATATGTGAAGGAAATTTAGAGTAAAGAATAGAGAGATAGTAAAGTCTAACCCAAACAAGCCTGAGTCGACTTGTTTCCACCTGTCTCCTTGCTACCCACTGTTGAAAAATCCAAGAGGTCAGACGAGTTATCTGGTCAGTGAGTGGTCCCTCTGTTGGCCTCCTTTCTTCTCTCCGCTCCTCCCCTGTGATTCAAATATCCCATGGACTTGACTCGCCCTTTTCTCTCGCCAATATTTTATCCACTAATTGACAGTAAGATACGTAGGCAACATCCCCGACATGATAATAACGCGGGAAGCGAGACTGTTCGATGTTAATCCAGCGCCAGGGAATCAATGAATCATCTCGGCCTGGAGAGAGGAGATGGGTGATCCAACCGTCCGGAATCAACTGCCTGAGTGAGTGGCTGGCGATCATGCCAGAAATTTCTCCATGCGATGCAATGGTTGCGGATTGGAGATGCGTGTTTATTAGTTCAAATCAAACGAGTGGTATGGATGTGTTTTGTTATGTGTTTTTGTTAACCGTTCCGGTGATGCACATACTTATTTCTTTTCTTTTATTTTGGGAGTACCTGAAATTGATAATATTTCCGTCAGTTTCTTTCTTTCATGCACATGATTCCTTTCCTTTCGAAATTGCTAACTATTGAGCGTTCGACACCAAGAGAAAAAATCGGATAGGACCAAGGCGCGGCACCAGACGGGGCACGCGGCAAGCGCACGCGCACGGCTTGTCTGCTATGTTTTCACGGGGCTACGTTAATTTAGTTGTGTATATTTGAACATGGCTGCAACTCGCAAAATATACACAACTAAATGTTCTGAACTTACGTTATCAATGTTCCAACAATATATTGTTTTTGTTTGAAACAAGTTTTCTAGCTTTGGAGCGAGCATTCCATTTTTATTTCTAGATGAGACGTCCGATCCACAGTGGCCACCCTTTTCTTATTTTGGGAGTTCATTTTCTTTTTTGGCTGTCCTCAAGACAAATCCCATCCATGACGCGACGGACGGCATCGTTGAAGAAAGCCCGGGCTGCAGTGCGGCGGCGCAGTTGCTCCTAGGCCTCCTCGTTCTCGACGCCATCGTCGGCCTCGGCCGTAAAGACGCAACAAGACGTGCGCGAGGCCGGGGGAAACGTCCCGGTGTCGCCAGCGAAAGCAGCGGAGTCACCAAGCACCAACACCAACACCTGTCCCAGTTGATGCAACCAGCCTACTTACTACCAGTTTAGATTGTGCTGATGCAGCATCAGTCACAGGGCAGACTAGCATTTACCACACAAGAACATGCAATAAATTAAACAGGCACACATCACATCATACTGGCAGTCACATTATTGATAACCAGCAATGTCTTCTGATAAAATCTTTCAGCGTGCATGCCTATTTCAAGCACAAGGGCAGGTCCCAATTTATGTACTCAACTCCCACAGCTCCAATTGAACGATTGAAACGTTCAGAAAACAGACACATGGAATGCACATGCTAAGTTATATGCTCATTCTCGCAAAGTTCGAGATGCACTTAAGTTGGTTAACCATTACCTTGAGGCTCCCAGGACTGGAAAACACATTGATGTCATCTTGATATATTCAGAAAGCGAAAGCAGCAAAATACAGGTGAGTTGCAGTTGCACTATTGCATACAAACAGGAGCAAAAAACATGTACATTTACGTAGGGGAAGATGGTTTCCTCCTTGTTTTCCCAAGACAAAGTACCATACGATACGTTCACCAAATTATAACACAGAATTCAACAGTCATGACAACATTGGCAAGGGAAAGACACGGGTGGATTCCCACACGATATGAAATCAAACTCTCTTGTGATCTCAATGATTTGACATGTAGCTGAAAAAATCCAAATGATACTTGACAGCAACATCAAGAAAGCATCACAAGACTAATAACGGGACACAAGAACAAATAACCATTTAGGGGATGAAATCAAGCAATTAATCCCTTTGTAATGCTATTTATAATGTGACACATAGCTCGAAGAAAGGAGTTTCCAAACAGAATGCACAGATTTTTCTTTCAACTTAATTGTCAATTGTCAATTGCTATACATGTCTGTATTAGGTATTTCCTTGTCAATGGTATTCAGTTTATAGGAACAGGAGCATCGTACCATGCAGGCAACATGCTGGAGATGCCCAGGGAAGGTAGTCTTCCTGCTGATGAATTACTCCTGTGCATCAACCCATTAAAAAATGCAGGACAGGCCAGCTTCCAGTTAAATTCAACAGCAGATTGATTGGCCACGCATCATGTCAGCCAATTTCTTCCATGTCTATCCACGAATCACTGTGTATATCCTCTTCGCAGATAGATGTCAGATAGGTCGTATGGCTCCTCAGCCTTCAGTTGTGTATATTACAGCCTTTAGCCCTTTGCGTATATACATGTTCAAGTGGGCATATGTATGATGCCACAAGAATAGTAGTTTTGGTGAATGCTAAGTTGCTAACTGATGGACGGGAGAGTGGGTTGGCTGAAGCCAAGGCCAGAAACCCCATCCAAGGAACCAGGCACAACATGTTTTACTTGCCCATACCGCCTGATATGACGAAGAAGTCTGGCTAGGAATGTGCTGTGACAAATGGTAGAGGTATCACATACCACAGTGACATGATGGCGTGCCCTAGTAATAGCCACATTAATGTGCCTGCTGTCACCCAGGAAGCCTACAGCTCCCAGTGGATTTGACCGAACCTAGAAGCAAAGAGCAAAGTACAAATCACTGCAAGAAGGTTAAAAATTCATAGAGTTGGAAATGGTGGAATAAATGTTTGCTATCTGATCGGTTAAATGTCATGACGTACAAATTGGAAAGATAGCAGGTATGCCACTATCCTTACCATCGATATGACCACTGCATCTGCCTCCCTCCCCTGGAAGCTATCTATGGTTGAAACCTCAACCCCAGAAAGCCCTGGATATTCTGCTAACCTCTCCCTTAACAACTGCACTTGAGCAATGTAGGGTGACTGAACGGCTACTTCCCTTGGACACACTCCTGCAATCATGATTTTAATATGCCTGTAAGTTCAGGAATTCAGAATAGAAGAGTTTGGACCATTTTCATTAAAGCAAGAATGTTGAATGATTATCCTCATGTTTGTAAGTATGAAAAAAAGCACAAAAACATTGTTATAGTAGTTATATACAGAAAAAAGAACATGTATGTACCACAATGTACAAGATTGAGAACATGTTGTGTAACTATATCTGCTTCTCCATCATTATAAAATGAGCCTGTGCCAGCAGGGTCTAAATGCTCCTTGCAGCCAATGTTTAGGGTTCCATATGGCATTCGGGTATCAAGTAAGAGCAGTGGGCACCTTGTTATCCAAGTAGCCTGAAAACGAAAGGCATAAGATCCAATTTACAGAGTAACAATGCATTCATGGCCAAAAAAACTAAACACGGAATGCACAAATTTCCAATGAATAGGCACACCAATTAGAAGCAGGGCATGATGGGTTTGTCCCAGATAGAATTCAGATTACACCATTTATTTCGCTTTCACAATTGACATTCCAAATAAATATTTATCCCCAACATCAAAATGTGATGTATGAAATTAACCCACCACCTCATTTTGAGTATTGTGTTGGAAAATAGCAGCTTCGAACATCAAAGTCCTTCAAAAAATGGGAGAGTGAACTCCTGGCTATCCCAGTCTGTTGTCTACCCATGGATCTGGTTTAAGAGATCTCATCATGAATTCATATGGATATGGTTGGTTGGACCATCCATTGTCAAAATGATCTGCCATTCCTATTTGTAACATTTACTGACTGGATAGGTATGATAAATCTTTACTGCAAGTTGGAAATGTATCATAAAATTGAATTCAAGAGCATGCATGAGCCTATTTAAATAAAATAAGATCATGATTCTTTTTAAGATAAAGATCATGATTATATATGTTTGTGGATTTTGATCCTGTCATATTTTTCAAATATTGCCAAATGCGGCTTAAATGGAAATAAATAAAATTGATTAACAAAAATGGTCTAGTCCTAAGACCCATGTCTTGAATAGGTGCAAACACTAAGCATAAGAAAAATAAAATTAAGTGGAATAGGCTCAAGAAACACATGTTAGAAAGTGCCAAAATAAACCTCAATAAGAAAAAAATGCTTATGAATGTTTAATTATCAGAAATCTAGTAAATCAACGTAAGGAATCTACTTGTCGATGTTTTTCAGCCGGCAGATTTGTCCGAGAGGGTGTCCGGTGTCCGGTAGTGGGGGTTTGCGCAGGTGGAACGCCTCTCTCTACGAAATGACCAAGAACACCCAAAAACATGCGAGGTTTACCCAGATTCAAGCCCCCGATGTGGGTAACAGCCCTACGTCCTACTTGAGCTCTTGTCCCCTCCCCCCCACCTTTCACAGGCGCCCAAGCTCCCCTTATATTTAATGGAGCTGGCTCAAACAGAACGAGAGAGGGAGTGTTACATTTATTGCACTGGTCACTGTACCCATTACCCCTCCCGGTCTCTTTATCCACGCCGCCGTCCGACAAGTTGGACGGAACAGGGCCACCGCCTGCCCTACGCGCCCAGTCTCGAGCTGTGCGGACGGCACAACTGCGCTACAGCTGCAGCACAGCTGATGCCACAGGGGGGAGGTAATCATGCTGTCAGATGGGCCATGCGCCCAGTCAGACCCTGTCATTCACATTAATTGACCCAGAGTCGGCATGCCACGGGAGAAGCCTTCAAGGGGAAGCTTCCCTGCTATTTCGCCATACGTCTTTGTTGCCGTCTGACAGTGGGGCCCCAATGCCCTCCAGCCTCTCCTGATAGCCACGTGGCTACCTGCTCTGCGCTAGGGCCTGCTCGCCCTCCCACCCGTCGGGCGACCACGTGCCCTGGTCATCCACCCAACGTCGGGGCCTGCTCGCCCACCTGCTCGTTGGGCGGCCATGTGTCCTGGTCGTCACCTGGCGGTGGGGCCTACGCTCCCTCCTGTCCACCATTTGACAACCTAAGTCTTGTAGGGTCTTCTGATCATGCATCGGGTCCCACGTGACAGCGGTGGAGAGGGCATCCTGATGTGGTACATACCGACACTACTTTTTCAAAACTCTCCATAATCCTAAATGCAGTCCAAGTGATCTACAACTACTGTGTAGGCAAAGGTTAGTTTCAAAAAAGGTAGTGAACAAATGGTTAGATGAAGTGGTGAAGGAGGATTTAGATCCCATGCACAAGAAGTTAAATTCATTGAATGGAGTTCAAACTCAACTTTCCAAATTAGATCATTTTCTCAATGTGTTTCCTTAATTTTTAAATAAAAGATTGCCGACATGGTAGTGAGTTCGATCTTGAGCACTGAATCAGAAACTAATAGACATGACTATGCAGACTTGAATACTGAATCTGAAAGCATCCTCATATATACCTTCACAACTGGAGAATCAGCAAGAAGATGAGAAGCAACAGAGCGAGAAGATTTGAGCAGCCCATTATACATCTCTTTAGATGCCCAACTGGCTATTGCATCATGCATTCTATGCTGAACTGTCAGTGTTGTAGTCAGTAATCCATCATGCAATGATGAGGCCCTTTCCAACAAAGATTTACCAAGTCCCCCTTCCAAGGCCTTTCTCGACAATATTACAGGTGCAAGCTGGCAATGATCACCAGCAAGAATACAACGCTTGCCCTGCAATATGGGAATCCAGCAAGAGGGCTCAATCGCTTGCCCTGCTTCATCTACAATCACCAAGTCAAAACAACCAGTTGTCCTGATAAGTGGATCTGCTGCCCCGGTGTTAGTACAAAGCACGACCTGTGCATCAGAGAGAACTTCTCTAATTGTTTCCTTCTCCTTCCTTTCCAGATCCCTTCCAAGTTGCTTCAGCAGTTGGCGGATGCCGGCAGCTAAAGAATCATCCTCTATGCAATGCCTCAGGTCTTTTCTTAAGTCGGTTCTCTTCCTCTCAAGCTCCTTCCTAAACTTCCCAAGCCTTCCATTCACAATCTCTGCCAAGGACTTTGAAGAAACAGATGGTGATATACGAGCAGGGTTTCCAACTCGCACAATATTCAAGCCAGTACTTGACAACCTCTCAACCATGTTATCGACTGCTGCATTGCTTGGAGCTGCCACAAGGACATGCTCACCCTGTCGAACAGCACGTACAATGAGCTCTGTAAGCAAGGTTGTCTTTCCCGTGCCAGGAGGCCCCTGGATAACTAGAACAGGCCTCT